>VWZE01000509.1:34720-138640 GCA_013396675.1 Eubucco bourcierii | reverse complement strand
TTTTTTTTTGCAAACGTGCTGCAAACTCAATATTCTGCTTTTGACATTCTGAGAGTTAAACAGGAGGTGTCCCAGCGTTAATTGGCACTTCTTTAGGTGTTACAGGGCAGACAGAAATCTCTCACCCTCCTATTCCTGGGCTTTGGTGGCAAGTCAACAGCAAAATATTACTTGATAATGCGAAAGTCTGAGAGTTACTTCAGCAGCCATATTGAGCCAAGGGATACATGGTACATTGTCTTAATGGCAGTGCAGTCTACTGAATCAGAGAGTTTGCCAGCTCCCCAGGTGTGGATACTCTGCCTTGCCTATGACACAAAGCTGCCTTGCCACACTGATGCCTAGAAACCACAAATTAGTGATCTGTGGACAAAGAGATGAGCTGAGGCCAATTCTATTGGGTTACCTCAGAGCTAACTTAGCACCCAGTTGAGGTTATTCCGCAGGCAAGCAATGGGACATATGGGAGTCATTGGCTTTTCCTCCTTCTAAGGACTTTTGCAGAATATTTTCTGCTTTCCAAAGTATGTAATAAGTATCTGGTCGCTCTCTGGGGACTTTGGGGTCAAGATGTTTGGGAAGGAGTGATTTATTGTGGTGGGTTTGTGGTGGATAACATGGACTTCCAGGGCATGCTTATTAAATAAAGGTCAAATCCACAGATATCCCAAATCACACATATCTGCAGGCTAGTAGAGCTGTCTTCCTTTGCATTTACATTCTCCTGGGAATCACACAGGAATACCCCAACAGTTGAATCTCTCTATGATCCACTAGTTGCATGTCATAGGACTGGAAACCATCCTGCAACGTGAGACTCATTTCCCCTCACTGTCTGCATCTATTAAGGGGGAAAAAAAAACTTAAAAAAAGGTAGGAAAAAGTAACACTTGGTTGGTTGCCTAAAAGGACATTTAGGGACAAGAAAGAATAACATTTGAAAAGTGCTTTAAATACTCCTGTTACATACACTGAAATAATGGATACAGATTCTTTTTGTCTCCAAAAAGAAGGTGAAGCCAATGTTTGAATATGTATTATCATATTTTTATATATGTATTTTAATTTTTTTTAAGGTTTTTTTGTGTATGTGTTTTTTTGTATGGCCTTTCATAGGCATTAAACCTGCACTTGCATTATCTGGACTGCAGCATGGCTGCAGGTGAGGCAGCTCTGATCCAGAATTGACAAGTGAGAGCAGCCCACCACTTTCAGTGGGACTTAGGGATCTGTTTAGACATAGCACTGCACAAACAAAGCTGCTCAGCTTTCAAATCAGAACTGGATCGTATCCAGCTGAACAAATGCAGATCTGTCTGCAGACAGCAGTGCACAAAGTCCCACACTTGGTGCTCCTGGAACGGTAGCAGTACATTAGTCCCCTTGTTAGCAGCACTCAAGGTGATCCATAATTCAGGTCACCTGCCAGGATGATAGTAGCACAGCTACTCCTTCCGAGCCTGTGTAACTGAGGTCTAGCTGAAAAGTAGAAAATATTTGTTGATAAATATATATATTTTAAGTCCTACATTTGGGAGCCAGAGGTTGGGCTGCAGCTGGTATTGAAACAACATCCATACCATTATCTTTAGACAAACATGGTGATGTGTAGCAGGATTCCAGTCTATATACACTGCAATAGTCAAGGTGGATAGTTTGAGGAGCAGGAGGTAAAGGAAGACTGCATTTCAGGAATTTGTGCTGCAAGTCAAGTTGTTTAGGTCTCCCATCAGGATCCTAAAGCCAGGTGACCCTATGGTCCAGAGTTGATAAGTGAGAATTACAGTGTCTGTGAAACAACAAAAGAGGAAAAATTGCTGTTGCAGATTTCTTAGAAGCTTGCCAAACCAAAATAAATTCTTGGATAAGGAAGAAGCCTAGATGTTTTATCTTGCCTTCAATGAGCTTTTGATATTGTTTTAAACAGCACTCTTCAGAGCAAGTCAGAGTGATAATACATGGGAGTAAAAAATATTACTGAGAAACTAATAGTTGCCAATAACTGCATTCTCTACCAGAAGGTATGTCATGAGCAGAGCTTTGCACTATGCTTCTGTGATGTTATTCAGTGTTCTCATGAATGAATCAGTGACAGATGAGAGATGGAAAACTCATTAAATACAGAGATCATGAATTTTGCAGGCATTCAAAAGTGAATTCTGCAAGTATATTCAGGGACCAGAGTTGAATTAAATTGCATTTTATAAAGTAAAGAAATGACTGGCAAAATATAGTATTCTATTTGTTAAGGAGAATAGTGAATATTCTTAATAAAAGATGTGATGTAATCCTTTTGCTCTACTTGTTTTGCCTAAATTTAAACTGAGTTACTGTATTCAGTTAGAGTTCTGTGGCAGAAAACACACAAAAATTCAACAAGAATGGTAAGGAGTCTAGAAAACATGCCCTGCAAATTGAAGGAATTAGGATTATATAGTCTCTTTAAAGAAGACTGTAGGGAGAAGTAATCATTGTCTTCAGATACATGAAATTAGAGGAGGAGCAAACCGTCTTCACAGTCAGTGCAGGTAGAATGAGAAGTAATAGGTTTAAATTGCAGCAAGAAAGATTCAGGATAGCCCGTGGGGGGAAATGTAAACATAAATGTAATTAAGTATGGAGATGGATTGCTTTGCAAGCCTGTGGAATCTCCAGTACAGGAGGTTTTTCAGAACAGGTAAAACGAGTATTTTTTTTTTTTAATAATGTAGCTATCACTTACCTGTGATCGGTTTCTCACAACAGACTCGATGACCTTTCAAGGCTCCTTCCACCCTTCTCTTACAGTCTTGAGAAAGGGAAAGGGTTTAACATAGGTGATGGTTCGGGAGTTACCCGCCACCCCCCCCACTTTGCAAAATGACCCAGACTAGAACTCAGCTGGCTGGAAGTTAAGGACTGAAGCTCTATTTACAGCTCAGCACAATGTACAAGCAGAGATATACACTATAGACAGGAATAGTTACAGAAATATACAAGTTAAAGGTGATACAGAAACACAACACCCCTCCCAGAAATCAGAGACCCCAGGAGTGGCTCCCAACCACCCTTCCACCTTCTCCCCACCCCTATACCTTACCCCAAGGTTTGCCTTAAGCACAAGGTAAATTAGGAGGACCGTCCAGGGAGGTTAGAAGAAAAGCGGTTAGTGAGAATTAATCGGCAGAAGAGCCAGAGCCAGAAGCTGCTAGACCGCCCGAGCTGCTCTCCCAGCAAGAGACAGACAGAGAGAGACTTATCTATATTTTGGTTATTGTTCCCAAAAAATTTTTCAGCAAGCGTATGAGTGAGGTAGACATCATCATGTTTTCTTTTCACAACCTATAGTGTAGTTTTCTCTATTAAAATATTCCAATTAGCCTCAAACCAGTACAACATGTTAGCTAAAGGACTCTAGGTATGGAGTAGAGCTGTTAGAAGAACCTTATTTCGACTGCTAGTATGTGACTTTGATTAAAATACCTCATATTCCACAAGAATATTTCTTAATTTTTAACTACTTATACTCTGTTATTACATTGTTCTTTTAAGTATCTTTGCTTTAACGTTTCCTTCTATACAGGGCATTCATGGAGCAAATTGTGTAGTTCCTTGTTCTTGGGACAATAAGACATCACATAGGCTATCAAAAGACATGAGATGGATAGCTGAAGCTGATACTTATTCCTTAAAATCTTCACTAACCTGAATAATAATTTTAGATGAAAAGCAAGGACTTTTTTGTTGCTTTCCACTTGAAGATAGATTTTCCATTAAAAAGCTCTACTTGAAGAAGAATGGATTAGCTTTAGCTCTATGATAATGCTGCTCATGTCTTGGGCTACATTGCTTAGTTCTTCAGTTTCTCTTGAAAATGAAGCTTGGGTGTATTACAAAGAGAATGTTGTAATATTGTATTGTACTATAGCAACAAAGTCAATATAGTAAGTACAAAGACAGAAGATGCAGGCCACAAGCCAAGACAAAGCCATCATCTGTCTGTAGGCATAGTACCTTAGGTTTTTGTAGACCTTGGCAGAAGTACAGAATGCAAAAGGATACACATTTTTATAATATTTAACGGGACATGGCTTTAGTACTGGAGATATATATATATATATACCTGTGTTGGTATGCTACCATATTTCTTGGATGAACCTAATATGGGTCCTTCTCTGTGTGAGTTGCAGTTCAAAGCATAAATGAAATTATTCTTTTCTTGAGGACTGATTGCGTATTTGAGTGACTGATTACTGTTCAAATAAAAAGAGATGTCACAGAAAATCCTGCCCTGAACAGTTATGAAGAGTGACCCCAAGAAGCAAATTGTTTGCCAAACACATTACTCTGCAGACGTTTTCTGTGGTTTCTTTTCGTTGTGAAGGCAGTATTGGTAGATTATACTTAGCATTTATTTTGAAACTAATTAAGTTTGACTGTTTATTATGTACCTACAAAGGCAAATGCCTTATTTCCAGTTTTTAATATTCTGATTTCATATTTTCCTTAGCAGATTGCTAGTGAAAACACTTCAACTACAAAGACTATGGCACATCATCTCGAAATGTAACGTCAAGGGTGATTTCTTTCCCTACGTTTGCAGAGCATTTTTCCATACACTGTTTTGGATTGAAAAGCCTTATCTTTAGGACATGTACTACAAGACAGTAGGATAAGCCAAAATCATTCTTGGCTACTCTCACAGCATGTTGCAGGAATCCCCTATATCCTTCAGCACAGAGCAGAAAACACCAAAACCACATTTCAAAAGAAATAAATCCTTCAGAAAATATTAACCATAAGTAAACCTCACCTGGGTAGCTCCCTGGGCCACAATGATGATCGGCCTCAGTTTTCCATAACTGCAACTTTGATTGCCCCTGGTTTTGCCTTAGTTATTAGCTGTAGGTACTGTTGGCTTTTTGATTGGTCTTTTAAATCTGCACAGGCATTTTATGCTGACTTGGTTGGCCATTAGATCAGATCCTTTTAAAAACAGATACAGCTTGTAAGAGTTTCATTAAACCAATATATATATATATATATATATGTCTAGATCATCTCACCTGTCTCTATAGCCCACAACAGTAAGGTATGTAGGTAGTCATACCATATATGGAGGAAGTTCTTTAAAGTGAGGGTGGTGAGGAACAGGTTGCCCAGGGAGGTCGTGGATGCTCCCTCCCTGGAGGTGTTCAAGGCCAGGTTGGACGAGGCCTTGAGTGACCTGTTCTAGTGGGAGGTGTCCCTGCCTATGGCAGGGGGGTTGGAACTAGATGATCTTTAAGGTCCCTTCCAACCTTACCATTCTATGATTCTGTGATTCTACGATTCTAGTCAGGTTATGCTCTGTAATGTGATCAACAGATTATGTCTGTTTTGTTGATGATATAAAAAGTATTGAAGGGCAATACCCCTACACAACACCTCATTTCAGTGGAATGAATGTACCTGTGTAATACCTGTGCAGCTGAAACCCCAACTAGAAACTCAGATATGGTATATGGCAATGATCACTATGTCCACTATCACTTACCCGAAGCAGACCTAAATGAATCCTCTGAAGGAACTTAAACTAGCTCTGCAATGTTTTTGCTAGTTCTACATTCTTTTGTCACAGAAATAGATTTTTCCCTAGTGTTGTTTCTCTCTAAGATATGGCAGGCCCTGTGATTTATTAGAATTTACTGGCTTGATTAGTTTAATACTTTAACAGACATGAGGAGGCAAAAGAAGGAGAATGACATCCAACAATAGTCAGAGATGAAAGATGCTGTAATTTTAAATAATAACTATCATCTCAGACCCATTACCTTTCGCTTCTGTGTTGCCTCTTAAGGCTTATCCTTTTGTGAAACCTTTACCATAAATTAAATACTCTGTCTACCAACTGTAAGAAGGAGAAGGACTTTGAAAGCTGTTCTCCTCTGTAAGTTGTACAGAAAAGGTTATTCAGACTGGACACAAGGCTGTGTAGAACCAGTGCCAGGATCTAGGTGCTTTGGGCCTGCAATATCTTGATGCTGATCCTGTCATCTCTATAATACTTTGAACATTTTAGGATGGAGAAGGACAACCTGAGTTTGGGGGTAGGTGTTAACTGTAAAAGCTTACAAAATTAAATACCATTTGTAGTAGTGAATCAACAGAGTTTTCTGGCTAATACAAACTGTCCTGTCTTCCTCTAACATATTGATTGCTCTCAAGAGTAAAACTGTTGAAAACTCCCTTATCATCAACAGTGATGTTATCTAAAATTTGCTTAAGAATGTTCAAACTATTTGCCTTCAGCTGTTTTGAACAGAAATCCTTCCTAGTTTTTTTTTCTTTCCCTAAAACAATGCTTCCTTCAATTCTTATGCTGACATCATCTGAGTAATTCAGGATGTGCTTGCAGAAATTGATGGATTAATCCTTACAATGACCCTAAAAAACAGGGAATGATTACATTTCTGACTCAATAGAGTAGGGAATTGAGATACAGCAAAAAAATCTTACCGATAAGACAGTTACATACAGATACATTACAGCGCAAAGCCTTAGCAAACAGAATCATGATTTATTTTGTGGACTTCAAGTCCGTGTTCTAGCAGTAATACAACACTTTCCTTCCCCTATGTAATAAATTCCCTTTCCTTCAGACACCTGTCCTTGAAGCTCTTGCTTAGTGTAAAGGTATTGTAATTTTTATTTTCAATATTTCATTCACAGACACTTTCAAGCATAAATCCATTTTGAACCAACTCATTTTGTATGTGACTCATTCTTCCCATGTATCATATCTAGTCAGACGCTTTGTGTTTTTCAGCTGAAAAGTTCCTCATCTCAGCAATTATGTAGGAATCAATATCTGCTTTCTGTATATTAGGGAGAGAAAAGCTTCCAAATGTTCTCAGAAATTTTCTTGCATTTTCATCACAGACAGTTCAACACCAAATCTGATTCTTATTCCCACAGGATAAGCACATAGAGTTTCTAATCCTGCTACATTTTTTATTGTAATCCTATGTTATTTATTCAGTTGATCCTGCGTTTCAATTGTCTTCAGAAAGCACTAAATCAGACAGGCATAGAGCTGAGATTTTGGAACAGACTTTCTCTGGGATAAATGGCAGTGGGGTGCCTAACTCTCAGGTGGTTTACTTGGGCAGAGTACCATGGTAATTCAAGGCCACAGAATGGAGCGAAACAACCTACTTTAAGTTTGCACAAAGTGTGTCTGGACAAGACAGCAGTGCAAGTGCTACGAAGTGTGCTATAGACTCACATCTGAGTTTGCTTCATAGCAGCTTCCCTGTTTGGACAATTCTCTAAAAATATAGTGAACACAAATGAATTCAGAGCATTCACCAGTTGGCTGCTACTTGTGATCACGTTAGATTAGAGATCAAAGTTCACAAGTAAGTTCTTGCCGCCCTGTCAGCAAATTCTAGGTATTAATATGAAGTTTAGAGAGTCTATGTGAAGTAGTACATCATGCTTCTTGTAATATTTTGTGAAATTATTGCCTCATGTCACATATCTGTCCATTTTTCTGCTTTATCTTGTTTTTAAATGCAGGGAAGAGAATTCACTTAAAGCTTGGAGTATTGGAAAGAGCAGAAGAAGGGGTGATCAAATTCAGTGGAGTAACAAGATCCTTCTCCTGCAACATGATCATTTATTCAGGATTTTGACAGCTAGAATGAATATTATTTTTATTTTATTTTAAGCCTGTCTCTACACTCAGAGTCTTTGAAGATTTGAGAGCTCCAGACAGGAAAATTATGTCAGAACCTTTTGTGGGAGCACCCTTCAGTGATTGAAAGCACACTTGGCACAGTTGTGTCTCTGTCCCCACCAATATTAACAGTTTCCTCTGCTCAGGCTGGCCTCAGTGATTCTGCCCTGCAAAATCCCCTTCCTTGTTGTTGGCAGGAAGGACTGAGTGTGGAAGTCAAAGTAAAATAATTCTTCAATGCCATTTTCCCGATCCTTTTGGAATGAATGAAATGGGAATCTGTCCCTAAGTATGTCTGAATTGTGAACAGCAGCATTCAGTACTACTTATTTGGAGGGAGTGGAAAGTGAAATAAGATAGCAGAGGTGGATAAGCAAACCATTGCCTTTAAAATCAGGATCTTAACAGATAATAAAATCTAGCTCAGGAGAAGAATGGGCAGAAGGAATTTGCTTTAGCTTATACCTAAGTTCAATCTGTATCGTGCTGATGTTGATACATAGAATCACAGAAAAATAGAATCATAGAATCATAGAACGGTTTGGGCTGGAAGAGATCTTGAGGATCACCTAATTCCAACCCCTCTGGCATAGGCATGAACATTTTGCACTAGACCAGGTAACTCAAAGCCCTATCCAACATGGTCTTGAACAGTTTTGGGGAGTGGGCATCCACCACATTTCTAGCATCCTGTTCCAGTGTCTCACCATCCTCACAGTGAAAAACTTCTTTGTTATATGTAATCTAAATCTACCCTCTTTCAGTTTAAAGCAATTACCCTTTTCCTATCACTGTGTGCCCTTGTAAAATCTGAGTCCTCTCAACAACAGTCTATGTCTTTCCGCACCCCAGTTGAAACTACACTACGCCATGTCAACCTGAAGGTTTTAGCAAGGTTATGAAGATCCAGTCGAGTGCTACTATAGCCTGTTGCTGGTATGCTGCATGGGTGGTGCCTGAAGATGGTACCTCATTAATTCAGGTGGGACAAGCACAGCATCGACTGAATAAAGATTCCACTGCCAAGCAGAGGTTCTGTCAAGAATTTGATTGATCAGCTAGAATTTTGGTCGATCCATTTTCAACAAGTATCATTTCCATCAGCAGAAGTACTCTGCAAATGTGTGTCCCTTTTGGTGACAGGTCAGGACAATTATGTCTATCCAGTGCTCACAGCTACTGCTTGAGCTGTGCAAAAACCAGGTTGAAACCCACTCTCTGCCTAGTTAATAACTGGGATTCGAACCTGACCTTTACTATTTTTGTGGCAATTTTCCTAACTTGCATTTTTTTATTATTTTCACAAAAAAAGTTGTATTTACCTAACTCAAGTTGCAGGGGCCCAGGGTACCCTGCTGTTTAAGTACCTGTGAAGAAGTTCTCCTAAAACCCAATGGCTGCTTGTACAATTGATCAGGAAGCAAAAAAAGGGAAAAAACAAACACCAAAACAAAACCAACAAAACCCCAATCCAACAACAATGATAACAAAACTCTCAAAACATTGAGCAAAAAACTGACAACCAACAAAACAAAAAAAAACCCCACCGGAACAAAAAAACAAAATCCAAACCACCAAACAACCCAAACTACAACAAACAAACAAAAAAAACCCCCAACCAACAGCAACAAAATACCCAAACCAAAAACAAACCTCAAAACACCAAACAACTCAAACTACAACAAACAAACAAAAAAACCCCACAACAAGACACCTGAAAAAAAGTATCATAAAAGTGACCCAATGAACTGCACAAAATCCAGACAAATTCTAGTCACTTCTTCAAGGTCTAGAGGAGGAGTGAAAACTACAGATGAAACACTAGCATGACAGCCTGGATCTCCCCACAGACAGAGCACATAGGTGCAGTGTATGGATCTCATCAAAGACAGACACAATCAGGAGCCTCTTTGGTTTGTGTTCATTCATGCCTTGCCAGTTCTGCTGACTTTGATGATAAAATTCCTTCTTGCTGTAATTTCAAGGAAATGAGGAGAAAATGCACAAAATACTTTCAAAAATTTCACTAAGGCTTTTAGAACAATTTTCTGCTCAGGAGTCAGTGTTTTGTCTCTCAGGGGGATTAGCAGTGTTTCAACCAATACTAAATAGGAAACTAAACCAACCTGTCACTAAAAGTAAAATGTTGACTCATATTGACATTTGAGCCAAAACTCATTACAGGCCTTGGAAAGAACAGCTAAGATCTTTTGCATCTGCTTCCTATCTGGAGGCAGAGGTTAGTAACATTTGTTTTACTTTAGACTAAGTAGAAAAGATACATTGACACCAAAAAGATGTGCTTGAATTAAAAATAACAACTACCTTCATATTCATAGTATCTATCATGCAGAAGTAAACTCACTTCCAAATTCTCAGTATTTCCATAGAATCACAATTCTTAAAACCTTTATTAATCTCAGTCACAAGAAACCAAAGTATTTGTAGTATAAAGAGTGATGGACTGGGGAAATGCTGTGAATTCTGCTCTAGTAATAGACACTTTTTACAACAGTTAAAATAACAACATGCACATTCAAAGAATCATTGAATAGAATACTTGAATTATTGTGTCTGGAAGAGAACTTTAAGATTATCAGGTCCAACTGTTAACCCAGTACTGCCAAGGTCACCACTAAACTATATGCATAATTACCACATCTACGTGACTTTTAAATAATTACAGGGATGGTGACTCCAACACTTCCCTGGGTAGCCTGTTTCAATGCTTGACAAACTTTTTTTTGGTGAAGAAAGTTTAACTAATGTTCAACTTAAACTTTCCTAAGTGCAACTTCGGGCCATTTGCTCTTGTCCTATCCCTTGATAGTTGGGAGAATAGGCTGACCTCATCTTTCAAAAATCTCCTTTCAGGTAATTATAGAGAACAAGAAGCAGATAATAATATCAAAAACTAAAATATACATGACAAGTGGCAGATGGTCCATCTTCCATAAAACTCCAAGTAAAACTTCCAGCCTTTTAGGAAAACATCTGTCTAAGACATCTGGTAGGATGAAGAAAAGGAGGAGCAGCTATTTTCACTAGATCTTGAAGCTCAGGAAATGCAGCAGATCTATTAAAACCTGAGATACATTACCACTCGATGGTAACAAACTGTCTGTCTCTGAGCCTTAGTTTCCCAACCTCTGTTGGAGATAACTGTGACTGAGACTCTTTTCCAAAGCTTTCAGCTGGCATGTCTTTTTTAATGGGTGTTGTTGTGTGGGAGCTAATTAAGACCAATGGTACGATAAGGTTTGCCTCTTCATTGGGAAATGATTTGACTTAATAAATTTGAGCTCAATCACTGCCAAGTGCTATTGGAAAATGAACCTGACACATCAAAACCCAACCCCCCTCCAAATCTCGTGCTATGGAAATGGATGGCAGGATATAGCTGGATCCATCCAATGGACCTATTGTGAGAATCATGCAGTGAGGTTTGTGGTTGCACATTATGCAGAGTTAGTCTAGGTGATCTGAATGGTGCCTCTCGGCCCCCAAAGATATTAAACTAAAAGATGTTTTGATCTCTATTCTGAGTGTGTTGCTTAAAATGTTATTTCTTGTGTCTGCTTTCATGCTGTAAGCACAAAGTGTTCACTTGCACTCATGTTAGCGAGCTTTTAGCAGCTCTAGTCAAGATCCTGCAAATGCTGTCTTTGGGAATGGACCTAAATATATTCATAAGTTTTAGCAGGAGCAGGCATTAATCAGAGCAAACCTTTTTAAAATGACGTGTTTAATTAAATTAATTTTCTTTCTTTGTATTTAATTAATTCCATGCTTCAGGGTTTCCACTGGATGCCTAGAGAGCCCAAGAAGGTTTTTTTTTCCCACCTTTGATGAATAACTTGGCTGCTGATTTTTGGTGTTTACTTTTTCCTTATTTTTCTCAGGTTCATCAAATATTGGCTGCACTCCGACATGGGACATGAGGTCAGGTGCATTGTTCTTCCCTCTTGATTTCTTTTTTGCTCCTGTGCTCAGGTTTAAACCATTCATCAGTTTCCCTGTCAGATTTGCAATAATTTTGTACATCGATTAGATTCCATGGACATTTTCCTCTGTCTAGCATCCTGCAATTGAAGGTGCTCAAATCATTTGCAACGATTTGACTCTCTCCTGGTTTCATCTTCAATGGCTTTGAGATTGTTTAGCTTTCTTGAGCTATTGGTCTTATTATTTTTGCTGAGTGTTGAGGAACATAGCCAAAGATACCTGGATTTGAGCATAGAAAAGGCCCTTAGTGGGGCTCCCAGGTTTAATATCTGTTACATCTTGACTTGCAGAGGAGGAGATTGGGTTATCCAGGTGACGTCCTCCAGTCTGACATCCCTGATATGGCTCAGCATGAAGTCAAACATTGAAATTACTGTATGTTTGTAATTCTTGGGCAACATGCATGTAAGAAAAGGCAAGCTAGACAAATTAACTACTCATAAACTTAAAGGCAATTCTAATACAGGCCTCAATAGGGATTGATTTTATGTTTATGCAACTAGAGACTCCTGTTATTAATTTATAACAGCTGCCATCTTGATAAGGACCTTATCACTGATGCATAGTGAGGGGCTGTGCCTGGCTGCCACTCTGCTGAGGGAGATGTCGAGGCAGAGCCTAACTCTGAGACCAGAGATGGAGCCAGGGACGTGTTGGCATGCAAATAAAGCTGGAGTCCAGTGCTTTTCCTTCCTTCAGGTGTCAGAGCTGAAGTTACGTTCTCAGTTTGAAAGAAACTCAAGTTGCACCAGGGCAGGTTTAGGCTGGATGTTAGGAAGAAGTTCTTCACAGAAAGAGTGATTGGCCATTGGAATGGACTGTCCAGGGACATGGTAGAGTAACCATTCCTGCAGGTGTTTAAAAGGAGGCTGGATGAGGCATTTAGTGCCATGGTTTCATTAATTACAAGGGTTAGGTGATAGGTTGGACTCGATGATCTCAGAGGTCTTTTCCAATCTGGTTAATTCTGTGATTCTGTGAAATCCTTATAATTATAATTAGGATAACAGGGTGTCTGGCCATGAGCAGGGATTTGTAGTGATCAGAATTAATTAGGACTCATGACAAACTATTTTGTTCAGAAGCTATCTAAAATCCGATTTTGCAGATGATCTAATGTGCAGATCATAAAACNTTTTTTTTTTTTTTTTTTTTTAATAAAACATGTTATTGACCAGAGGGCTTAAGTGTGGCATTTCTGTGTTGTTTTTTTGATGTGCACTAATACAGGGAGTAATTCTTCAGGAAACCCCAGAGTAAAGGTCATCATTCACAGACCACCTCTGATACAAAGAACAGAGGGATGGTATTAGAGAAATACCTCAAAATCTTTCTGAGACTGCACAGGACGAAGCTTCTTTTAGGTTGGGGCAGCTAAAACTGAAGCCAGAGCCCTTAGGCTAAGAAATGGGTGCCTCATAGAGCTTTGGAACCTAGGTCTATGCTCTGGTTGTCTGAGTAAGAGATGTAAGGAGAGAGTAGCATAGCTCTTCGGTAAACTATCTTCTCAGCTTCTACACTGCGGAAACTATTATTTCAGAAGGCAGGTCTTGGTTTGAGGTTAGCCCAGGACCAGGTTTACTAATTCTTACTTCTCAAAATCCT
Source organism: Eubucco bourcierii (assembly GCA_013396675.1). Lineage (NCBI taxonomy): Eukaryota > Metazoa > Chordata > Aves > Piciformes > Ramphastidae > Eubucco > Eubucco bourcierii. Next base: position 125,331 of record VWZE01000509.1, on the reverse strand, counting down.
CCTGCCTTCGGGTAGAGAAGATCACAGAAATGCACAGACACAAGTGCTATTTGACTCAGCTCAAAAACTGAGCTGGGATTGCAAGGACTACAATGAGGCTCAATGTGGAGCATTACATTCTGAGGCTTGAGATCAAAGTCTGTGAAAGTACACGAAAGCAGATGACAAATGCCTCTCATGCCTCTCAATGGAAGGTACAGGTTGCAGTGGGGAGCCCAACATATGAACATACAAACATAACAACATATGATCTGTCAGATCATCATACAAACTTCATACCAAAGCCAGAAGGGGATTTTGACTCAGTAACACAATGCCTCTTACAGCTCCAGCATTTGTTACTTTAAAACTATGTCAGTTATTACATTTACCTTTTTTTTTTCCTAGTAAGTTTTAAAGAAAAGAAAAGACAAACAAGAAACTCCTTCCTTTTAACAATCTCATCTCCTTTTTTTAGAATTGCAGCTGAGGAAGGGTGTATCCAAGGAAGAGAATACCAGTTACTTTGGAAAGCTTTTACTGAAAAACAACAAAATAATAATATAATATAAAATAGAATAGAAGGAGAAACAGTCCAACACAGTGAATCAGAAACTAAACAGTAATGTCAGTCAAACCAAAAAAAAAGATCATCAGATCTATCTACAGATAGAGCGAGCCAGATGCTAAACTGATTTTATTATGCCTCCACTTTAGCATAAATAGGCAACTGTCAAAATACAGCATCCTGTCATTCAACAAAGTGAAATTCTACTAAATTGAATCAAGTTGTACAGAGAGACGCCTGTAGTTTAGAGAGGCTCTCTCTCCCCTTCTGACATCGTGAGCCTGCTTGGCAGAGAGCTCAGGTTTCAAATGAAAGAAATGTGTTAGAATACAGCAAGTGATGAAATAAATGTCCTTATCAGGAACTTCATTAATTAAAACCCAAGAGCCTGACAAGCCTTAAACTAATATCTTGCAGTGTTAGGGTGAGTGGGTATATATTACTCAGAAGTACAAACTGGGTTTGTCTCCTGCCCCTGTTATAGGGACTGGTGGAAGTTGCTTCTGTAATTTAAACAGTATTCAGTGTTGGGAAAAAAAAGAAACATCTCTAAAACTGAGTACATCACACTTCTGCTAACCATTGGGCAGTGTGCAGCTTCTGTCATTTATTAAAAAGCAAACCAAAACAAAACCTGGGCTTTTGATTTTAGGGTGTTCTACTGGTTCCCATCAGCAGAGTATCTCAGAAAGTGTCTGAAGCAGATTAGCTTCAGACTGACTTCATGGCAGTTTTCATGGACTTGGTGACTTCTGGCATTTGAAAATCCACTTTGGATAGGATACTGTGCCTGTTTCTTTGTTCATGAGTTTTGAGTTCTTCTTAACTTCCTACAACTAGATTTTATTTTAGTCTGCCAAGAAGTTAGGTAGAAGTGATTTGGGGCATCTTGCTTGCAATAACAGGAGAGATGATAAAGAAGTTGTACAGCACTTCCTGAAGATCAAATATACTTTATCTTCTATAAGACCTCTAAACCAGATTTAACTTCAGATACTAAAATTGGTCTACCAGCATTAATGCTGTATATTTGTCACTGTAGGATCCTTCATTTATTGGTCTCTCTCTGAAGGTTTGTCTGTTTTTAACTCGCTCCCTCTAAGCTGAATTTCTCTTGAAATGTCACCAAAACACTTCAGCCCTTTGTAAGTAGAGAGCCCAAAAAAAAAAAATTACTTCTGTTTTACAAGACATGAAGAGAGCAGGTTGAGGGGAGTTAAGATTAAACAAGGATCAGAGGATCACAGGATCTCAAGGGTTGGAAGGCACCCAAAGAGATCATCGAATACAACCCCCCTGCCAGAACAGGGCCATAACCTAGCTCAGGTCACAGAGGAATGCATCCAGATGGTCCTTGAAAGTCTCCAGAGAAGGAGCTAGAGGTTAAAAAAGAGCAATTAAAATAGGATCTCTGGGATGAAATGACTCAGATCATACCCTGATGGAGCCTGAAAGCAAGTAAGTAAAAGAGAGATTAGTGGAAAGTCACATTCCTGGGTATTTTGTCCAGGTTACGTGCCTCCTCCTGCAATCTTCATCACTTTTTCTCTAATTTCAGCATGTTTTCATAATGATTTTCTGTGCTAATGAAGTAGGGACACACTTGGTGCCATGGTCTGGTCTTGAGGTCTGTGGTGATGGGTTGGACTTGATAATCTTTGAGGTCTCTTCCAACCCTGGTGATACTGTGATACTGTGATTATTTCAGTCAGGGAGTATTTATTCATTCCAGTGAATGTCTGTCCTGTTCACTGACAGAGGCAATGATCCAAAAGTGGAGAAATGCAACATTTGACTGAGAAATATAAAATAGAGATTTTTTTTTCCCTGATGACAATGGAAAGGAGAAGACAGGAATTAGAATTGCCTCCTAACTCACTGTGCACTTATTTGTATCAAAGCAAATTAAAGGATCAGTAGACCTTGCTGTGAATTTCCCAGTCCCCTTAGCATCTATGGGATTAAAATGACCTAGAGAAAGAAGGAAAGTTTTTAAATTGTAATGTTGAAAAGGAGATTATAAAAGGAACTGATGGGGTTTTTTTGTTTTGTTTTGTTTTGTTTTGTTTTGACTGGTTTAAAATGAAGATATGTTATGCATAAGAGGGAGCATGTTTTTAAACTAAATCCTCAACACATGGAATCTTTTCATCAGACCTTTCCTTCTGCTGGTCAGTTGCAGCCAAAAGCCAGAGTCCAATATCCATGCCTGATAAAGTATGTAGAATAAAAGATTGTACGTGCTGTGCTACCATACAACTGGTAGTAATCAGGCTATTGAAATCAGGTAAGTAGGAGTCTAACTGCTTGCCAAAGTGGAAAATGGACCCAATGCTATTGTAAAAGGAAGAAGAAAAAAAAAAATCAATGAGAAAAATTAATTTCATTAAACAGAAATTCCTTGTTAATATCAAGCTCTCTTCAGGTCTGAAGAAACAGCCAAATGCCTCCCTCGAGCCAGTAGCACTTTTGTAGACATATTTCACAGTGTCACAGTATCACCAAGGTTGGAAGAGACCTCAAAGATCATCAAGTCCAACCCATTACCACACACCTCAAGACTAGACCATGGCACCAAGTGCCACATCGAAACCTGCCTTGAACACCTCCAGGGACGGTGACTCCACCACCTCCCTGGGCAGCCCATTCCAGTAGTCAATGACTCTCTCAGTGAAGAACTTTCTCCTCGCCTCCAGCCTAAACTTCCCCTGGCATAGCTTGAGACTGTGTCCTTTTGTTCTGTCACTGGTTGCCTGAGAGAAGGCGGTAACCTCCCCCTGGTTACAACCACCCTTCAGGTAGTTGTAGACAGCAATAAGGTTTCCCCTGAGCCTCCTCTTCTCCAGGCTAAACAATCCCAGCTCCCTCAGCCTCTCTTCATAGGTCTTGTGCTCGAGGACTCTCACCAGCCTCGTTGCCCTTCTCTGGACACACTCAAACACCTCAATGTCCTTCTTAAATTGAGGTGTCCAGAGCTGGACACTGGTGCAGAGTACAGGGGCAGAATGATCTCCCTGATCCTGCCGCACTATTCCTCTATTTACTTCAAAGACTTTCGCCTTCAGCTGTATGTGGCCCAAGAAGTCCTACTGCAAGTGGACTGGCCATCAAATGTCTCCATGCAACTTCTAAATCCACTACTTGAGGCTATGGAGTTTTGCATCCAGATCTAAATACCATTTTATAGCCCATGTCTTTGCAGCAGACCAAATGAGATTATTGGGGTATTCATTATTAAAAAACATGTTTTGTCTGACAGATGAAGTGAATGGCTTCTGCTTGGAATTAGGTGAACAAAACCCTTCTTAAGTCAGCCCCCCTTTCTTCACAGATCTTTCACACATAGGTTAAGTTTGTGCCTCCAATTTGATATCTGTAAATGCAAAAATAACCCCCTAGGCTCAAAGGTCTAACTTAGGATCAGAGTCAGGAACTCTTCCTGAAAACAATGACTCAGAAAAAGTGCTACTTCACATTGACTCTCAAGAAGACACTGATGGATAAGGACAAACCTGAAATATGAAGAGAAAGGTGGTATGCAGGAAGGCATTTTTATATACATTGGTGTATGTATAGTGATTAAAGAAATGTTGGAAATTTGGAAAGCAAACCTCAAATTACTGGAAATGGTTTTCAATGAGAAATTTTATAGTCAAAACCATTGAGTCCATGGAGTTCACCAGGAAGATCATTGAGCAGTGATGTAAGTAGTCTTTGAAAATGTTCTCAAGGAAGAAAGATGCAGTATACAATGGGGCTGTAATCAATTAGAGAAAGGGTAATGGGGTGGAAGCCCTAAGAAGCAAATAGAAATATGACAATGGAAAATTATTAATCATTGTCATAAACCACAAGGAAAGTAATGAAATATTCACCTGTGGAACTTTTCAGTGAGCTAGAAAAAAGTGGAGAGTGCATTTTAGTCAACACAAAATTATTACTTTATTTTATATATATATACATATATGTGTGTAAAAGTCTATAGCCAGATTACTGGGTAATGCAGTAAGTGACTCACTAACTGAATTAATCTGCTATGGTGTCCCCATTCCAACACTGAGCATCTATGGAGCCATTGATCAAATCTTTGCACTATGAGCACACAGCTACAGTGCTTGGTACAGCCAAGTGATTATGGAGGTAATATTGGAAGTGAGTTACATGGATTTAGTTTAAAAGTTGATGCAGGCTATGTACAGTCTATGTACATGATGTCCTAAATGAGCAGAAAGGCATTTTGTCTACTCTAGGAGGAGGCTGTTAATGCTGTCAGCCTGTGCAGATCTTCTCTCCCAATTGAAGCACATAGAACAAACTACTATTTATTGGCATAAAAGTGCTGCCAAGAGAGAAACTAAGATCTTCCCAGTCTCTCACAGACCCTTTGAATTCAGGTTGTCTTCATAGAAGTAATATTAAGAGATCTGAGGAGACTGGCTTACAGTGGTTCCCAGGCTTCTGTATGGAGGAGCTGGCAGAAAAGATGGGAAGGAAACAGTACAGAAAGGTGAAAGATAAAAGAGAAAATTTGAAATGAAACTTTCCACTTATTTAACTGACTAGAGTTCACCATCTGTGTAGAGCTGTGTTGAGAGCCAAGAAATTTGCATGTTACAGTGAACCGTTTACGAAATACACAAATATGTATATAAATACAGTATATTAAGTTTTCTTGTAGTTGGGGTTTTCTTACCAGTGAAAGAGCCTAATTACATTAATGTTCATAACTTTACATAAAGGACTTGCCATGAGGAATCAATAGATTTCTAAAAGTTCTTGAGATTTCATAGAGTTTTCAGGACTACATATAACATATTCTTCAGCGTTTACTTAAAGATTTCATTTAACTTTCAAAATGGATCTTTTTTTTTGCTATTCTTTCTTCCTCTCCAACTGTTCCCGCTATAATTTTTAGAAACCTGATTTTTAATTATTTTTTTACTGGATCATACAATGTCTATTTGCATCTGCTCAGGAAGAATATCACAGATTAATACTTTCCACTTTGTTTTGCAAAGTGACCTCTTTAATCTAGCCCAACTTTTGTAGCACAAGAACACAATCCTCTGGAGTGCCAGGGCACATTGACACCTCTCTGGATTTTAGTGAAGAAACTCACTTCCCAGTTTAACTTTGAAATGAAAGGCTTTGGATTTGCAGCTCTGGAGACAAGAAGCTGAAGGCTCAGCTGCTGCAGTTTAGCAGAGATTTGCACAAGATGAAGTTCTGGACCCATCTAGGCACCTAATGGCAATGTGTGTAGGTAGAGAGAGAAACATGAGAAGTTGCCCAGTGCTGTCTCTTCTTTTACAGTATTTGTCAGTCTATCAGCTTGTACAGCTGTAATTTATTCTGCCCCTGAATAAATTACCCACTCCAATCCTCAGCTAAACTTTCTGCATTGCTTTAGTGAGATCATGATGGTTGTTCAAAGCTAATGAACTTAAAAGATACTCTACCTTCTCCCTGAAAATCAAGCTCAGATTTTGATTAATGAAATACCTGGAGAGGTCTGCCCTGATCTGGGTAGAAATATTTTCTGAAATATTTCTGAAATTTTTTCACAAATTATTTGCATGATGTACAGCATAAATATAAAAGTGTTAACAGCACAGGACACGCTGCATGCGTGCTGGAAGAATGGATTTGGATCAGGATGACTTGATTAAACAATTTGAAAGCACAAGCAATAATCTAGTAACAGCACGTGCAGAAGTCCAGATCGGAGTAGCAATAATCAACAGTACAAATACAAGATGAGTGTGACTGGCAGCTTTATTAGAGAAGGTCAAGGCATTACAGTGGCTCGGAAAGTGGGGGAATGGACATCAACACTGTCGTGTTGTCAGGAAAAAAAGGTCACTGTGACAAAGAGCAGGATAGACCACAAAACCACAAAGCTCCTCTCCTGCTCGCTTCAGCTATCTCCCAGCAGAGAAAGAGTATTCAGTTCTGACACCTCTTTTAAGAGCATACACTAACCAGGGAGAAGCCAGAGGACAGCAGTGAAACTCACACAAAGATGGGAGAAAGTATAAAAGTCCTGGTCAGGGGGAAAAACTAAAAGAATAATTTTATGAAGATAAAACTGAATTCAAATCCTGAAGGTATCCTCCATGTATGAAATGTTTGCTTTCTTACTTTAACAAAAATGCATGAATAAATTCCTCTCTGCACCCTGTCAAGGATGACTCCCAGACATCCATAAAGAGTTCTGGTCTTCTTCTCTTGGACTCCTGAAAAGTCTAAATTGACCTCCTCCTCTCAAGTCTTTAGGCATCTCCAAACCTTCCACCCAGCAGGTCAAAGGTTCTTGCAGTCAGCTGGCTTGCAGCTTCTGCATGAGGAATTGGCTAGTCCAGGTTGCTGTGTACAAGATAATGTGGATTTAGGTATCAACATGTTGATTTCTTCTCTCTGTGGAGCAGGGTCTTCTCAGCTAAATTACAAGATCTCTTATTTGCCTTTAACTAAAAGAACAGGAAAGCAGCCAGCTATGAGCTATAAATGCAGATCCATTGCCTATTTAGCTTCAGGAAATGGCAACTGCTCATCTTTAGGGCCACAAAATTAAATTTAATGAACATACACTTTCCTAAAAGCGGTTGTGTAGACAGTAGAGCAGTAATAGTATCTACAGGGATACACAAAAGCACAGGTACTGGGATCCAGTTTGCCGTTGGTTTATCATTCAAAGCACAAAACAGGTGAAGAGTGCAGGACCATGTGCACTTCCATTGTACCACTGACTGTTGAGCTAAGCTAAGGTTCTAATGATAAAAGCTAAGGAAGTTTTCTAAACAGTGCATGCTAATAGAAGAATATTTTATGTAGCAAGAATTTAGCTTCTGAAGCCTCAGACAGATCTCTAACAAAGCAGAATTGTCATAGACTGTTAAAATATTTGCTTAGGGCATTCATTATAAACACACACAAAGGAATACATGTGTGGTATGGATAAGACTGGAGCAAACAGAGTTTATATTCTGGTAATATTCATGGGTGTAGACACTTCATCTATAGATTATTTTTTTTTTTCAAGGTTAATGGGTGTTCTCTTCAGTGCCATGAGTTACAAGGAAGACTTCTCAAAGTTTTCAAAGAAAATAATGTGCATCATCATAGCTTCAAGCACTGTGCAAATGACTTTGTTTAAAGCAGTGAATGTACAAGCATCATATGGACAGGTACTCTGAGATGGGTAAATTGTGGACACTCCCATTTTAAAATCTGGTCATGATTTGGAAAAATTATTTTATAATTAACCATGAATACAGAATATGGAATAAATTCAATGGAATGAAAAAAAAACCCAAAAAACTGTGATATGACTTATTTATTACCTTTCTATGGGTGAATTATTAGCCTGCAATCTGCACACAATACATACATCTTATAAAATAATTTTCCTAGATAAGAGGTCTTAGGATGATGTTGAATTACAGTTGTTCATTGTAGGTCCATGAAAACAATTCAAATCTCATAGAACAGACTCATACAACTCTCATGAATGCAAGAGACCACTGAAATCAAGTCCAACCACTCACTCAGAGCTCTCAAGCTCACCACTAGTGCTAACCCAGTACCACTAAGCCATGGCCCTAAGTACCACATACACACCTTTTAAATACCTCCAGGATGGTGAGTTCACCACCTCCCTGGGCAGCCTGATCCTATGCCTGATAACCCTTTCTGTGAAAACTTTTTTCCTAATATTCAAACTTTCCATGGCACTACTTGAGTTAATTTCCTTTTGTCCTGTAACTTAGTGTGGGTGAGAAGAGACCAACTACTACTTCTCTCCAGCCTCTTTTGAGGTACTTGTAGAGGGTGATGAGGTGTCTCCTCAACCTCCTCTTCCGATGACTAAATCACCCCATTTCCCTCAGCTGTTCCTCATAAGACTTGTGTTGAAGGTCCTTCACCAGCTTAGTTGCTCTTCTTTGGACATTCTCTAGCACCTCAATGTCCTTCATGTAGTGAGATGTCCAGAACTAAACACAGTACTGTGAAGTGTGGCCTCACCTGTACCAGGTAGGAGACTATCAGATCCCTAGACTGGCTGGACACACTATTCCTGATAGAAGACAGGATACCATTGGCCTTCTTGGCCACCTGAGCAGACTGCTGTCTGGTATTTAGCTGGCAGCCAATACCCCCAGGTCCTCCTTTACCTGGCAGCTCTCTAGCTACTCTGCACTAAGCCTGTAATGTTCCAGAAGGTCCTTGTGGCCCAAGTGCAGCACTTGGTCTTGCTCAATCTCACATGGTTAACCTGATGCTATCTCTCCAGCCTGTCTATCTCTGCAGAGCCTTCCTGCACTCCAGCAGATCAACATGCCCACCCAACCTGGTGTCACCAGCAAATTTACTGAGTGTCCTTTCATCCAAATCATTGACAAAGATGTTGAGAAGAACTGACCCCAGTAGTACTTATTTATCTCTATTTTTTCAGTTGTACTCAGTTACTGAAAGAGTTGTGACTCCAAGTGTCATATGTGTGTACCCATAATTAGATTATTGACATTCCAATCCCCTCAGACTTTAGGCAATATCTCCCATGGAAAACTTTATTTGGTGATGAATGAACATTAGATCTAATCCTCAGTTTGTTGTGGTCATGAACAACCCACAAAAAAAAAAGCCAAAGCCAAAGAAATTTTTAAAAATGTGTTGAATTAATCATCTGAGGGCATTGGGGGAAAAAAAATGCATAAAGGTGAAATTTGGAGAAAATACATTGTCTTGTCTCAAATGTATCATGCATATTCATCAATCCACTTTATGGGTAGATGCGTGCATCTACACAGACACAGGCATGCATACACAGAGACACATACATTCTCATGCCCATCTACATGCATATAAATAGGTTTAAAGCAGGTGAGTCCAAATGGCAGTGTTCCCACAGAGTCTCTAGTTCTTGGCGCGCAAGCGATTTTTTCTGCCATGTAAAGACATGCTGTTACACCCTTCTGAGTTTTAATTTTCTGGCTAATCGTTGACAGAAGATCATGAAATCTCAGGGCATCAAGTCAGCCCTGAGACTGCAGGGGAAAGTGAAGACTGTAGACACACTTAGGAGCTTTTAATAACTTTGTGAATCTGAACTTTCGTTGACTCTGGTCTTTATTCTTTCCCTGAATGTCATTGGAGCTGTAGTCCATGTTGAGATGTCCTGGGAGCCAACAACCAGCGTGAAAGGAAGGATTGCTCTGCCCATCCTTGTAATCCTCTCTCTACAGGAGAGGTGCAGACATCTAAATAAAGCAAATTGCACTTTGTATGTCACCAGACTCCTCATTCATCATGCTGCTGAGTCAAAATGTCTGTATATATGCCTCCAGTGGGCTATCTATGGTGGAATACATGAGAAAGCAGGAGGGATTGCAATGTCTGTCTGGTTTGTAAGAAAGCAATGGATTTCCAGTCTAGCAAAGAAAGCATTCAGATTAGAACATTACAGCTTTCTCTGATTCATTGCCTTGGAGAAGTAAAAGCAGCTTTGGCATATACCCTCGCTATTGTGTGCCAGCTATGAGAGAAGCCACACTGAGAAGCCTGGGGCCTTACACCATAAGTGAAAAAAAAAGTTTCACCACAGTAATTGCTGCTTGTTAGTGCAGCTCAAACCCACAGACTACAAAAGGTTAAGCTTTTGACATGAAACCTAAAGTCCATCATGTTGGTCTCACATAAAAATAGTAGTCTACCATTTAGTTTCTTGTTTAAGCCCTTTTACCAATGCTTGGGCCTTCTGTAAATGTCTGAACATTAGAGAAGATTTCTGGTGTCAAATTAATTTTTTTTTCCATGAGGGTTTTTTTGATTGCTTCTTTCAGTTTGCTTTGCTATCTTGCTGCTCACTGGAAATCAGCCTTCTATATTTAACAGGCAGAAATGCATGCACACACGTGGTCACAAAACAAGACCATGGCCACTTGTCAAGAAAAAGATCAAGTCCCCAGGACATGAGCCAGTGGATTTACATAAGAGCACTTGTCTGCAGTATGAGCATGTTCACCACGGGAGCACACCCAAGAGAGCTATAACAAGGTGCTGGGCACTCACCAGGGCCACCACAGAGAAGCCACAACCTGGACTTTGAAATGGAAACAGACTTCTCCAGCAGAGCTAATACATTCTCAAAACCTTTATACACAGTTTACTTGGGGAACTGATTGCCACTAGGTAGAACTGAACCCAAGGTTATACTAATATTCAAAATATGAATGCTGAAGCACATCACAGAAACATCCAGAAGTACCTTAGCTTGCATAAAAATATGTTCATAGGGAAAGCAGCACTGAATTTGCATTCTTAACAGGCAAATTTCTGCGGTCTACTCTCATTAACAGATTTCCTTAAAAGGCAGTAAAACAGTTAACTCAGGCTGCAGCTCCCTGAAGAAACCTTGCATAAAACTGTAAAAATGTTGTTTTCTTTCTCTGTATCAGCTTGTGTCCCAATGAACTGCTATAAATTGTTCTGCAATACAGATTCTCAGTAGTACAGTTAAGCTCATCTCAGATAAGAAAGGTTTGTTGTTTGCAAAGATGTCATGGTTATACCCACAGTAATAATGTATCCCTAGACACAGGAATCTCAGCCTGCTTGTGTGAATCCTCGTGACTTGATGCAGTGGGAAAATATCAGATGGGTCAGAAGACATTGAATTAGTGATTAGCAACGCAGTCTCCTGAACTAACCTCTGGAAACCATTGTACCAGAGGTAAAACGGAAGGTCAGTTTGAGCCACTTCAGCACAACCTAAACTGTGCTTTCAAGTTGCATAGATAGCAGGAATGTATTTCATTGCAATTTCTGTAATTAAAAGTAATTTTAATTTATCAGACTTTAAACAGATTCCATTTTCCAGTGACAAATTTTATGAAGTATCTCATTCAAACACTTACCAGTATGACAACCAGGGTATAAAACCAGCTTGGGAGTGAATAAGATCTTGAAGAGCAAATACTTTGCTCATGTTTAAAAGAAGAATTTTCCTAATCATTTTAATTAAAAGTACACTGTAAAAAGTAAAATAAAACTAAAAATATTGGCAATTGTATGCCCACAAAAATGTATCAGACAATTTGCCTTTCTTTAAAGTAAGCAATTTAAAGACATTTGTTCACCTGCTCTATTCTTTTGCTTCAAGCTATTAAACATTCAGTTGCACTGGTTTGAGATTGCAATCATGTTTCGAGTGATGAAAGAAGAAAATGCATAAGACTGGATTTACTCTGGTTGTGGAGCCTTGATTCACAACTGAAATAATTCCCTTAAAAACCTTTTTCAACCCTAGTTCAAGTCTCATTTAGCAGTATTTTTACAAATGCATGTCTCTGTATCTACCTGCTGTCCAGACATCCCCTGTCAGACTCGTGACTTACCACCTTTCCTGTTCCGCTCTGCTCTACCCTGCCTTTAGCCTTGGTTTCATCAAGCACAGCCCATCTAGAGATTATAGAATCCTTGTTGATGGTCTCTGGTTAGGTGGTGGGTCTGCCCCTCCTTCCTTGCTCCTACCCTCTCCTTTTGTGTCTTTTCCCCCTTGTTAAGTCTGCCATGCCTCCCATTATATATGGGTCACCCCCAGCTGTTTTTCACTCATCTCTGTTGAGTGCAAAGAATCTTGTGACAAGCCTAAGACTTGGTTGATTTCCAGTTTACCTAGTACAACTTTCTCTAACTTTGCTGACCTTATAGTTAAATATTTTTAGCTATTTCCAGGCAATTTTATGTCCTAATACTACTAAACCCTTCAGTACAGTTTTCCCCTGCATCACATTTGCCTCACCACCATCCTTTTCTCCTCTTTCATATCCCTTCTTAAAACATTGTTCTCCCATTATGCTTCCTGTTCAAGATTTGGGGTGCATGCATACTTCAACTATCAACTGTCACACCAAGAACCAGTTGTCTCCTTCCCTTGCCATTTCTGTCCACATTCCCCACACCTCACATCTACTGTTGCTGTACAAGATCTCATTACCTACACTTGGAGACTCACCAGGACCCCTTGAGTCATCAGGACTGCCTGTGTGTAAACCGCTAGCCCTCAGTAAACACAACGTGAGACAGCTTAGGTGGTAACTTTATTAACACAGTGTCTGTATTTATACAGCTCCTTGTTGGGGACCTGACCCTAGAGTCAGGTCTCCCTGGGGCTGGGGTACTATGACTAATAACAATACTAATCCCATGAATATCAGCAAGGGAATGTTTTTTATTACAATACAGATGCGGATGTACGAACACAGGGTTTCAAAATCTGTTTGCATTGTAATTTAAAAGAAGTGGTTATGCTGTGGAAGGCCCTTTGACCCGTGTATACTTGCTCCCAAAGCAAAGAGAAATTCGTCCCCTGCAGAAAGGCAGTGCAATGAGCCAATTAGACCCCCAAGACCCACAAAGGGTGAGTTATGTCCAAAGAAACCTACATGTTATGAAATTATACTGCTGAGAAAAAGTATCCCAACTCTCTAACAGTCTCCTCAAACACAATATAAATGCTACTGTGGACCACAGGGGTTAATCCATTACAACAAGGCAATTAGATTTAGTGACTGTTGGAAAGATAAAAGCAGCGAGTCATAATCAATCCTGAGAACCCAGACATGATAAATTTCTATAATTTCCTCTTACTTCATAGATCTGAACATGACAAAGCGAGTTAGGGTGGAGTGGTTACAGCCCCATGTCAGAAATGCAAAAGGAATTTTATTTTCATAAAACAAGTTACATGAGAGAAAAAAAAAAAAAAAAGAGTCTTTCTCTTGCTTGCTTTCTGGCAATCCTATTCCAGATGGTGATACATAGCCCATAAACATTTTGTAGAGGCCTCTTGCAAGCTTTGAATGTCAGGTTCTGGAGGAAAATGGGAACAAAGGGGTTTTTTCCCCTCCAATTCTAATATATAGTCAGAAGACTTCAAATTGAAGGACTCATTCTTCATCAGTTGGGTAAGTCGTGCTCTGCTTACAGTTTGTTTCAGTGGGAAGGAATGCTTTCAGCCATGTCTAGAGGTGGTGTGCAGCATCATGCACAGTCAAATGCCACAACCAAATGCCTCAGCCAAATTTCAGTAGTGGACCAAAGAAGCTTTGTAGCAGAGAGTGGCAAGTCCCTCAGGCAATAAGCGCTATATATATTATCAAAGGTTCACTGAAAGGAAAGCCACTGCAGGAGTTTGGCTTGTGTATACCTCAGTCCACTTTGCAGCATGAGCCATCTAACCTGACTGGAGGATGATCCTGGCTCTCAGACAATATCCTCTCTGTATTGGCATAAATTAAGCACATGAGATTGTCTGCTTGGCTTGACTCCACTGATCTCACTACAGTGTGATATGCCTGCAAAACAAAAGATCTTATTCCCATAGGATATGATATCAAGGCAATGCTCTTCAAATGTTGATCTCTATGCAGAGTCACTGCTCAAACATTCCCTGGACACTCAAGTTAGAGAAACATCAATGCAAGTGCTAGGCTCCACCACACTCTTCTTAACATGTGCTAGCTGGAACCTGGTAAAAGCTGGAGGGACTGAAACTGACTGATAGATGGTGGGATTTATCTCACCTAATTTTGTTTTGGCTCTCCAAAAGCTAGTGACCTAAACTAGGCAGGTCATTTGAGATTTACACTACATTCAAGGAAAAGATCAGGGAGAGATTAGGATCAGGAATAGGGAGAGATTACCAAGGGCTAGAATATCTTTAAACGGGGATGGATTAAGGCCTTTTGAAAGTGCTAATCGTATAGAGAGACTAAACAATTTGTTCAGACAAGAAGCTTAGCTTTTAAAGAGCTAAAGTTAAGTGAGATAAGTATAACTCTTTAAATCTGTACCAAGCCAGAGGCAAAAAAGAAGTTCAGGTACCGAAATTGTTTGCCATAACCATCAGCTAATTAGAGCTCCTGCTCCTCTCTTACTTCTTCTAAGAGAAAAGCCCCAAATTAAGAAGGTCGGGCAGTTCCAAGGCCTTATCCTGCCCCATTGTAGAGAAACAAGTTTAGAAACATTGCACAGAAATTCTCAGAAAGAAAAACTCTCACTGGTGTGATGACCCTATATTCTTGGCAACATCTGCCTCACTGAGCCCGCAGCTGAGTGCTCCAGGTGTAGACTACCAATGGAAAATGCAACACAACTCTAAGAGCAAATAAGCTGCACCCCATTTTTGTTGTGTGTCCCCCCCATCACACCCGGTGATGTCCATATGCTAGTGGCATTTAGGTTGGGAGAACAGCATTGGTTGTGCTGTTACTTAGCGCCTTAAGTGACACATAACCCCCTTTTTGACAACTGGGGGCTGCTGCATATCTGTGGTGGTATGACCAGCTTACTGCAGTTTGCACATTTCTCTTCCTTGTGTAGTTTATTAGAGCTTTCAGCATTTTTTCTTATTAATAAAAGAGTATCTGAGTAGGAAGAGCATGGTAGCAATTAAGTGCAGCCACGAATTTTGTGAAGAGTTCACTGGAAACCACATTAATGACTTCATCAAGGCTAAGTGCACACATCAGTCCAGCAATACGTACTTTTAAAAATAAATGTAGTCCTCGGGAGAGATGCCCAGATGACAGCCCTGAGGGTTGAAGCCCTCTCTTAGCCTCAAAAAACATACAGTGAAATCAGCCATGGGATATACTTCACCACATTGCCATGCACATACAGGCCTCGAGCCTGTTTCAGAAGGGCAGACTGGCAGAATAATTCAATATTGCATCCTTCACTGCTTATCAGTGCTTGGAAAAGATTCCTCTTTATGCCAACAGTAACAGTATCTTTAGTGGTACAGTAACCGGATTCCGGATTCTCTTCCAAACTTCAGCTGAAAAAAACAAATCACAACTCTTCAAAAGCCAGCATCATTTCAACGTATTTCTGCCTAGTAGTTAAGTAGAGGCTCTGAGCTGCCTGTAAAGTTAATCTTTGTTGTCTTTTAGTTATTTTTTTCTGACACACACCCTTGAACCTCTTTTCCGGACTGCCCCTTCAGTGCGGAAGATATTTCCCATCAATATCTGTAAACCTACTGTATTTTCATTTCTTTGGTTCCCTTCTTAAATATCTTAGAGCTACAAAGATGCTGAGGGGGCTGGAGCTTTTAGGTTTTGGAACACAGGACATAGTTTCATTTCTCCATAAAATTTTGTGTTTTAAACAAATGAAAAGATCATCAGGTAAATCCTAATACCTGTGTTCTCATCAACAGAACTGCAAAATCACAAAACTGCTGAGCCTGAAAGGAACCTCTGGAGATTGCCTAGATCAGGATTCTATGCAGAGCAAGTTTATGTATAATAAGTTGCCCAGAATTGTGTCACTTGGGTTTTGAATATTCCCAAGGAGATGGAGAATCCACAACCTCCCTGGTTCCAGTGTCTGATCATTTGTTCAGTGAAAAAGCTTGTTCCTATATTTAAGCAGAATTCTCTCCACTTCAGTTCATGCCCTCTGCATATTCTTCTTTTAGTAGGCTCCACTGAGAGGTGTCTGGATCCTTCCTTTTTCCCTTTCCTTGTCTGGCCAAGCATTTATACACAGTGGCAAGGTCCCCCTGAGCCTTCTGTTCCTCAAGCTGAACAGATCTCAGCCTCTCCTTCTGAGACAGATGCTGCAGTATCTCCATGGCCAGCACTGGAATGCAGCACTTCAACCGTTGCCCCATCAGTGCAGGATCACCTCCCTTGACCTGATGACAGTGTTTCTGCTAATGAAGCTCAGGGCACTACCAAGTGTAAAGGTGTCTTATATCTGACGTGATGTTCACCAGACCCCTGACCTGAAAAGCTGCTTTCCACCTAGATGGACCCCACTTTCTAGTATTACATGAAGTTGTTCCTACCCAGAGGCAGGGCTTGACATTTCCCTTTTTTTTAATTTCATGAAGATGCTGTTGGTCCATTTCTCCAGCCTGTTGAGATCCCTCTGAAGAGTAGCATATCTGTCTGGCATATCGGCCACTCATCCTTCTTCTGCATCACCTTCAGATTTGCTGAGAGTCAACTCTTTTCCATCAACCAGGTCACTAACAATGATATTAAACAGTGTTTGCCATAGTATAAACTAAACCATTAGTGCCTGGCCTCCATCTGTATCTCATACTACAGATCACAACTCTTTAAGCCTGACATTCTCTTTTCTCACCTAGATTCGACATCGCATGATCTTGCAAACACTTACATATAAAAATACATATATGTATATGTGCAAGTATGCTGCTGGCTTTAAAGCTGAATATAATCTGATCATTTTTGTGTCACTCTTGTGTGCAAACCTGCACAGGACCAGAACTTTTCAAATAACTTATTTGGATCCACACAGAAAATAGCATCTGACCTCAGAATGTCGGGCATTTCACAAACATAGCTCAGAATTATGTATGTCAGGAAACATAAGGAGAGAAACATTAGAAATGGAAACTATGAATATTTAAGTGTCTCCTTGGGTTTTTTAATGTAAATTTCACTGAGGCAAATCTCTTCAGTCCATGTTTTTGTGTTGGTTTTTTTTTTTTTTAAACATTTCCATACCTCTCAAAGTATCTAAGGTATGTTAATAGCCAGCTTTTATGCAATGCTAGCAGAACTACACTGTTTCAAGTTATCAAGAGTTCCTGTTTTGTAAAAATGTCACCTTCCCAAGATTTTGCACTCGTTATTGAGAAGCAGGATCTCTTCTGGTGTCTTTTCTGAATTACAAAATGAGAACAAAGGTGGGCAATGAAACATGTTGCAACGCATGTTTGTATACGAGGAATAAAGTATGTAATGTGTATTTTTATAACATTCCCAGCAGCAGCTAAACTTCCACTTCAGAAGATCTGGTCTTTCACATTTCTTTTTCTCTACAAGAGTGAAGATTTCCAGCACTTCTATGTTTAGCTTCCATACCACGCTTTTGCTGGAAATGTTCTCTTTCCATACAGTACCTCTGAGTCACGGCTCAATGAGAATGCTGACTATAATCTCCTTTTGACATTAAGATGTTGCCGAGCGACTAGAGGATATTTCAAGCAGTGGAATTTATGTTCAGCCACATGTTTGAGCTGACAACCAGTTAAACCTTGCTAGAGCAATATTTTTCTACGCTGTTAGTTTTTATACTAAACAAGGTCTGTAGTAACTGGATGCCCCAGTTGAGCAAAACTGTTTACAAGAAATAAATCACTCTTGGCATAAAAAAACACAAGGCCCATGTCTTGCAAGCACAGCATCATTCAGGTCTTTATTTCTCATAAACCTAACTCCCAAACATCTGCATTCTTATACACTGTGACTTGTGCTTTGAGTTGTGGTCAAAGCATTTCCATAACCCTTTATTATTGTGTTTAACTAATCTTGTAGCCATATTTAGCTGCAAATCCGTAAGATACCATTTCACTTCTCAAAAAGGGGGAAAAAATACAATGGAAGGCCTGACACAAGGGATGTGTTTAATTTGCCTAACTCCAAACCTTAATTCTAAAGCAAACCTCCCACTGATGCATGAAGACCAAAATCTGGCCCTGAGAATGGTGTGTGGCTTGTGCGAGACATTGGTGTGCCTGAGTTTCAGGTCCTCTTTCTACCAACCCACAGCGGATATGAGTTATCACAACTTCTAGTTTGGCTTTCTGGTCTGGAGATTCCTGAGTTGCATCATGACGTGTCAGGTAAGCAGGACTTGTCTACCACTTGTGAAGCTCTCTGACCTTGGTGTTGCAGACAAGCTTCCTCTGAGCAGAGAAGTGCAATCCCACAGTGTCTCAGACCTTGGGTATTCAGAAAAATGCCAGAACAGGAGGTTGTTGATCCATTTTGTTTATGGGGCAGCACTGCCCTTTGTTGATCCATTTTGTTTATGGGGCAGCACTCCCCTTTGCAGGTCCCAGAGAGCACCTACTGAAAGCAAAGGATACTGAGCAAACTAATTGGAAGGAAAAAATAGGAAATGGAGTCCAGTTCCTTGCTGATTCCCTCTCTGTCACAGAAAGGTGAAAGCAGAGTACTGCACCAGAACTGGCTGTCAACCTCTAAGTCACAAAATGACATCTCTGCCAGTGTCCATTTTTGTATAAAACTGCCCCAAGCTACAGTGACTAGATACTACCACAGGGCCATCTAGATCCATCTGCTTTGCAATGCAAGATCAGACCTCTTGGGAGAAGCTACAGAGTCTCATACTGTATAGAATAGATTTTTTTTTTTCCCCAAGCTGCAAATTTCTCATCTCAGATAAAACTGATGCTCAATCCTCTACGTGATGCATGTAGTTGCTAGTTCCTCTTTTATAAAATAAGGAAAACAGTACACGCATTTTAATGCCTGTAATCTCATCTCTCCAGACAGTTATCTTTTAGCACCAGAGCCCACTTCTTCCTCTCTTTCTGTACAACATAGTGTAAGAAGACCTTGATTTTTGACTCAGACCTCTCATTTCCTCACTGTAGAAAAGAAAAAAAGCACAAGTTATTCTGAGAGTTTGAGTTCCCACACTACAGAACTTCACCTTTTCTTTTCTCATATAAGTATTAAAGCAGCATCAAAAGCATATAGTTACTGCTCAGACATAAACTGTTTTACTTAAATTATCTGTGTTACATGTTTCATTTTTTTCATGTGCATTGTCTCTGTTTTGAAATATTTTGTCAAATGTCCTCAATCTATTTAACTAACCCTGTGGATACCCAGCAAGATTATTTTTTTGTTACGTTCTAACCGAGAGAATGATAGAAACTCTCATTTGACAGAAACATCAGTCAATCTCAAAAAGACTGTGTGTAGAAATTTTCATTACTACAGGGAATGTGATTGACTAAACTTTAACTGTTACACTTCTGGTTCTAAAAGCATGGCTTACACGTATGTGGGAGACAATTTCCTATGTAATTTTCAGATACACATTTAATTTTAAACTGTTTGCTATTTTCCCCATCCTGGCAATGCCAGGATATCAGAAGTTACCAGAGAGGCCAAAAGATCATGCACAGAGCAGCAATGTTCATAAAAATAAATTAAATGAGGTCAAGCCTCTTTCTCTGTTCCTGAGGTAAAATGATATAGTATACATCATGTCTATGTCATCTTCTCTTCCATTACCAAACCCACCAGTGTGTTACTGTCTGGACTGCTACCATACCATGAACACCATGCAGTGGCTGGTCAATACAGACCAGATGAGTGCTTATTGACATCCTTCAGAAGCATGCTGGAGAGCACTTTGGATAATACAACCCTATACATGGAGTTTAAACCTGCCACATGACATTCATAATCCTGTTTTTTCAACTTTTTTATGACCAGAGTTTTAAGGAACTGTTTCTTCATCATAATTCCTCTAAGTGGTACTTAAATTTTTTCTTTTTTTTCTCTCTCTCTCTCTCTCTCTCTTTTTTTTTTAATGACCAGTTTGTTGTAATGTTTGAGGTAATGCACACCTTGTACAGGCTAAGTCTGAATGTAAACTTTTAGTGAAGGTTTTCCAGATTTTGGGAGTTGTGCTTGTTTATGTCACTGAACAAGATATAATTCTAGGGCAATAATCTGGTAAGCCTCTTTTTTTAAACTTCAGGTATGGGCTATCCCACACACATCTGCACAGACACAGAAGATGCCACTTTGAAGCAATTAAGGGATGCAAACATGAATACTGCTATCCCAGGCTCACTCCCAAAACCAGGAGCTGGGCTTCTTGTGTCAGCACAGGTTTCAGTGTGCTGGTGGACAGATTTTCAGCCTGTGAGTGCACCAGACAGTTCTCACGAGAATCATAATGGGAAACTCTATGGCCATCAAGTGCTTTAGGATGTCTTTGAAGTCTCAGCTGTGAATAATCATAACATTTCCACAAAATTGACATAAACTCCATGGTGATTTTACTCTCTTCAGCTTAACTGTGGAACCAGAGGTATAGAGTTGTGGCACTGAGTGGCAAGTGTACTCATGAAATTGGATAGCCCACACTGTAGTTTGTAAAACTGGAGTGTGTGCTTGGTCATTGGGAAAAAATTGAAACAGTTTAACTTCTTGTCATCAGTACTAATCACATTAATAACACTTTTTTTTTTTTTCTTAGATGGTCATTTCTGCCAATAATCCTCAAATTATTTTACAAAGCTGACAAGTATAATTAACTCTGTTTTACAGAATAATAATTTGAGGCACAGAGAAGGGAAAGTTCTGGTATTCAGACTCACCGTCCAAGTTTTGCTTGTCCTACACATCAGAGTAGTTTCGTGGTGATGTTATATCCACTCTTTGGAACAGTAGATTCTGAATTTGTCTTTTTTTCTGCCCTAATACTGCAATATTGCATTGTAGAATCATAGAATTGTGGGGATTGGAAGGGCTTTTCATGGGTCATCCATTCTAACTCCTCTGCACTGAGCAGAGACATCTTCAACTATATCAGGTTGCTCAGAGCCCAGTCTGACACTGAATGTTTCTTGGGATGGGGCAAGATGTTTGCCTCTCTGGTAAAACTGTTCAGTGTTTCAGCACCCTCATCACAAAGAAAAATATCTTCCTGATATCTAGTCTAAATTGTATATTTGATATCTGTCTATAGAGGACTTAGACCAATTCCTGAAAACCCCATTTTGTTGTTATTGGAATATTATTTTACTTCCAAAGCCCTGTGAGAAAACAAAGCAGGTGGAAATAAACCAGGATAGCTTTCTAAATGCAACAATATCACTTGTGAGGTCAATTCACCTTTTTCAAACTGTCCAACCACCCCAAGAACTGTTGTTTACAGAGTTCACGAAATAGAAAAACACAGCACACTGGCATAAATTGTTTAGATAAAGTAACGAAAACAATTAGCATACATTAAACATTGAACCAGCTTCCTCTAAGCTCAAGTGTTGCCTTCACTCTCCTACACAGCAGCAAGCAGGAGCAGAGCCAGATGTACAGGGTTTAAAGGTTCAGACACTTCCTCCTCTGCTGACCAACATAGAAAAGAGACATCCAAAATATTTCCAAAGCAAACTATAATGGAGCCAGCCGCAAGAATGTCCTGCCATTTCACAGTGGCTTGTACCGAGCTGGTCTTGCTGTTTTCCTAGTGGAGTGGAGCAGAAGAGTCACAGTATGCTACACTTCAACCTCAGCTCTGTCAGCCCTTTCCAGCCTCAGGAAAATCAGGGTAACATATGACCAGCAGACCTCTGTGGCTATTTAGGTAATCAGCAGTGTACTGGAGGGGACCTTCTAAAGGGTGAGCACCATGCTTTTTGGACCACTCTCCATCCCAGCTGCACGGATGTCTTGTAGTGCTCAGTGCTGACTTTGTGGGTCACCTGCATGGCATGACTCCATCTTTGAAATGCACTACTGAAATTCCAGGAGGACTACACCAGTCTTTGTTCATCCTTTCTGACAGCTTGGCTTTCTCTAGAGTTTTCAAGACCTTTCTCTTGGCTTTGTTAAAAGTTATTTCCATGTCAAATTTCCTATTCTTAACAATATCCTTCACTGGGGGATTAGTGGAGATCAGAAAGGCAAGAGTCACAAAAGGTCTTTGGTCCTTAACTTGTCCTCACTATCCCTTTAAGCTCCTATGAAATCCAAATCCCTGCCTTACCTCCCACATAACCCTGAAGATGCCTCCAAGGCACCACCAGCTGTATATTCTAAGTTTGCAGCAAACCATTGCTCCTGATATTCTTAAAGAGCAATGATCCTGACCTGTGCTGAATCTCTGAGTCTTTCCATTCCTCTTTAAAGTGTATGCCTGGACCTACACAGGAATACACTTATCAGTGGGGAGAAGAGGAGAATAAGGAAAAGTTAGCACTCCTTTAATATTACTTGATGTGGCACATATGCTCTGTGACAAGACTGGGAAGAAGCTGGCAGGAGCACAGAGCCTCACTTGCAGAAGAAATGTAAGAGCCCCCAGGTCCATACCATTACTTAAAGGACATTGTCCTATAACATACAGGTGACTTTTATATCCTGGTATTGGGAAGTTTGTACATCCTCTCACTATGCCACCCTTTTTACAGCTCTCCATAACTTTGTAGATTTAACCATTTGGGATGAAATTTTACAAACGTGGCTCACCTGTTTCTAAAACAGAGCCTTAAGAGGGGGGAAAAAAAAAAAAAAGTCATTGGTTTACTGTATAAAACACAACAAAACCCCGAAAGGTGTTTCATTAAAAAATTCTGCTATCCCTCTTCTTTGGAATAGAGATTTGAAATTCATCAAGGGGCTTACCCTAATGTCAGAGACATGCCTTTTCCTGTGAAAACCTTCTCCGGTGAAATTACCCAGTGAAATTATCCTACAAAATGAGCCTTTGGGAACTCTGAGGTCACATACACTCCACAGAGACTTTTTTTTCAAGTTTAACAGCTTTTGAGATCTTTCCAACCCTGAGCCAGATAATTTGCTGCTTTTGGCTGTGGAAGGGGTGCTGGTAATGCCGGGGAACTGGGGGATGCCTCTCGTGTGCTCCCATTGCTCCTCCTGCTGGAGTTGAGCAGCATGAGGGAGGCTGCTGGGGAGGGAGATGGGTAACATGGTAGTCAGGTAGGAGATGGGTATAAGCAGGGCAAGGAAAAAGACAGGTCCTCAAGCTTGGATTTTGACCCAGTCGTTGCTGCTGTGGTCGTCTGTTAAGTTTTTCCTCACAATTACTGGAACTGGCAATTTCTATAACTGTTAAATGAAAAATGAACTTTCTGTGCAAGCTTTGTGTGCTGTCAGCAGGAAGAAGTCATTCTAATTATGACCTGGGAGATACAAGCATAAGTGTTCACAGCACCAAGAACAAGAATCACAGTAAAAAAGCAGATGGAGTCCATTACACCACTCATTTCTTCCCTCACAGGGCCTTAATCCATTTGCCCACGTCCTCACACAAGGTATGATACTGCCATATGGTAGATCCCGGGTCTCTACACTTCCCATTCACTCCTGAGACTGGATGAGACTAAGATTGTTTGGAATTGTTAAGATTCAAGATGTTATCATAGATTTTGCACACATGGAAAGAAAACTGAGGTTGCAAAGGCTACCTGAATTGTGACTTTTCGTAATTTCTTGCTCACCTTTGTGAGCTAAAACTCTTGAGTTATACAGGGATCTGTCCCTGCATTTGTATATAATAGATATTTTTTCCCAGCTAATTTGTGCCTGAACTAACACAGACACCAGACTATCTAATGTATATGTGATATATATATACATATATGCATATGTGATACACTAGGTAAAAATACAGCCAGAAACTGACATTTTACTATCAGCTGCAAAGCTGAAAGACATCACAAACAGGGCAACAAGGAATGTTTCATTAATCCAATTGCTCAATAACAATGTTGCTTTTTCAAAACGTTATTAGTGGATTCCTGTCTCCAGACTCTCTTGTGGTCAAGGAAGTGTGAGGAGCCACAAACTACAGCGTGCTGTTGGCAGGACCACACCACCTTTGCAAATATTGTAGGACTTTGGTACTTCAGAACCTCCAGAAGAAAAAAAGGCATGTACTTGATTTTTGGTTTGGGTTTGGGGTTTTTTCTGTTTCTTTCACTTTATGCACACCCTCTATGTTGTATGTGTGTGTCTGAGAACGAAAGAGGATTGTGCTGGTTTGAGGCTAATTGGAATATTTTCATAAAGAAAATTACACTGTAGGCATATTTGTCTATTTCACTTTTCAGTAATGTTATTAGACAGAAAACAAAAAACCAATCAGAACCCCATCAAGCATTAGAAATGCATTTTTAGAAATGGAGAAGGCATACAACTGGAAATAGTTGTCTGTAAGATGCATAAAATTTCATATGGACATGCTGAAATTTCTCAGCAAATACAGGAGGGAATGTGTTTATTATATGTAGTTGAGACAGAAGGTGGTAAGTGGAAAGAAATTAACTGTAGTTTTCTAGGAAAATATCCCTCACCACAAGAAATATTCAATGTCTGAAGTCCTTCTCAACTGTAAGAATGACAGATTTTATTTTGGACACTATATGAGAAGGACTTACCTGTTGAGACCCCAGGTGAAAGAAGGTGTTCAGGAATTAATCCTGGTGGATGGGAGAGGGCTGAAGGACATTTCCTTCAGTCCAAGAACAGCTCTTTGCTGTGCTGTGGGGGGAAGCTGTTTGAGATGCTGGGGAGGTCAAGCTCTTCCTGAGCTGGGGAACATGAGAGGTTCCTCTAGAGCTGGCTCAAACCAAGAAAACAAAATTTTGAAATAACTGAAAAAACAAAAAAATTCCTAAAACCAAACCCAAACAAAACTCTAAAATCAGAGTTAAAAATCTGTTCTTTCAATTATGTCTTCCTAGACAGCAATAAGTAGCTTAAGTCCTGGTGAGACTAAAGGTCTTCAAATGATAAAAAGAGACTGAAGAGACACTACTGAGGCTATTTTTAATTTGAATCATCTTCTGAGGAGCTTGGATAAGGACCATGAATCCACTTGCCTGTGACAGGTCAAGAAGAGCACAAATGTCCATAACTTGCATATGTAAGCATACAGCTTTGACTACTTGTACAAAAATACCTTCTGAAATAGAACTTTTAATTGCCTTCCCTACCAGCAACAGAGGAATGAAAGAGATTACATTACAGAAACTAGAAGGACTGTTCAGTTTGCTGGGTAAAACTTTTTGAAGGTTTAGTCATGTATCAGTATGGTTTCAGTCAAAACAAGAAAGGTTCCATAGCAACTCAGATACCTCTCTACAAATTTTGTAAGTTTGTATTGGGTGCAAAACTCAGTTTGTATGGGTGGTAAAGTTACCTGGAATCTGCAGAGGAATCACTTTGTCCAGGTAATGACTGTTTAACTGACTGGGTATAATCTGAGCCAGCACTTCCCAGGAGTGGAACAGGTTGCCCAGTGAACTTGTGGAGGTTTCAACCTTGGAAGTGTTCAAAGCCATGTTGGATGGGGTCTTGAGCAGCCTGGTCTAATAGAAGGAGTCCCTGCCCATGGTGAGAATTTGGAACTAGATAAATTTTAAGGTCGCAGAATCACAGAATTAACCAGACTGGAAGAAGACCTCCAGGATCATCAAGTCCAGCCTATCACCTAACCCTTCTAATTAACTAAACCATGGCACTAAGTGCCTCATTCAGCCTCCTTGTAAACATCTTCATGGATGGCTCCTCTACCTCCCCGGGTAGCCCATTCCAATGGGCAATCACTCTTTCTATGAAGAATTTCTTCCTAATCCAAACCATTCTATGATTCCCCAGAAATGAAAGCACTGCAATAATTGTCAAAAATTTACTTTCTCAGAATTAGTGGTTTATCTCCCTTTCTCAGGTATTATCTTACCACCACCACCCTACGCCCCCGGTTTATGCTCAGTTCTACTTCATTTGATGCAAACTTAATAGACAGGCAGCTCTTCTATTTCGTTTTTCTGCTCATCATTGTTACATGTGCACCAAGACAGGAGCCTTGAGGAATGTATGTGATGAGATAACTAAAGATTGTATCATAATTTGCCATGCCAGAATGCAATGTTTTGAACTTGACTTACACACTTAATTCTGGCATTTGTCAGATGTTAAGTACCTGATTATATGACTATAATGGTGGGGGTTTTGGGGTTATTTGGGGTGGGTAGGGTGGTGTGTTTTCTTTTGTTTTGTTTTCCCATGTTGGTTGGATTATTTATTTATGCTTAAATGCAATATACTAGACCCCCAAAAAACCCACTCCCCCTTCTCCATTCCATGGTTTATGAGTTGCCATCAGCTGATAATTGCCTGGGTCAGGGGAAAAAACTGCATTCCGTTGGTGAAGACAGTGGACCGACTCTTACTGAAGCTAAAAGAGAAAGCGGCAGTGGGAGTAACCTGTCGTCTTCTATCAGAACTAGGCAGAGGTGAGAAAACTTCACCAGTAATTTTCACAGACATTTACTAACTTCAAAGGAATAATGAACAATAGACATGCTGGGAGTCATCCAGACTGCAACGGGCACAAAACCAAGCTCATTTCTTCTTACCATTCCCCTCTGACTTCTCTCAGTCTCTTTCCTACTTCTGACACTTTACCTAACTCCATCCTTTTTCCCTAGACAGTCTCAAATACAGCTGCTCAACATACAGTTGAAAAATATTTGACGTCGTGTTATGTCTATGGGCATTTAATGATTACCTAGGTGGACAGACTGAAGAAGAGCAAGACAGACAAATAATAGATTAAAGCTCCTAAACAAACAGCACAAGCAGAGGGACGGTTTTCTTTGAGATGCTAAATATCTGATAACAGATTTCATGTTCTCTCAGTGTTCAAAAACTGCATTAAAAATATTTAGGGACACATTATACAAAATCTACAAAACGTAGAGTCAGCACTTACACACTTCAAAGCTTTACATAAACATAGGCACATTTGATGCCATAGTACAGATGCTAATGACTTTTTCTTCTTCAGAGGTTTCCTTTTGGTCACTCATGTGGTGGATAGAGAAGATAATTTTCAAGAAGTACAGTAAGTAAATTCAGTAAGGCCCAAGGAAGTGGGTATTGTCATCTGTAAACTACCACGTTGAGCTTTGAAGTTAGGAGAAGCCACAGTGCTCACCACACCGCCATGGTCAATTTTAGAGTGGTAATGTCTTCCTCCACATGTCATTATGTCAACCACTGCACTAATGTACTCTCTCGCTAGCTTTGAAGGTTTTTTTCCGATCAGTGTCTAGGATTTTATCGGAAGAGTCACGGACCTTAAGCGAACAACTGCCAAAAACTCATTGTGAAATTTTGCAGGATCAGATTACTGTGGTGGAGAGAGAGTGAGAGTCCAAGACAACTTTAGACAAATCTGTCTAACTCAGTTTATTTGATACAGATTGTCTGATTGCACAAAAGCTTACTTCCCTAGCAATAAGAAAACACTGCTGCTTAATAGTAAGACAATTGTATGGCTGTATTTCAGCTCAACAGAAGGGACCTTGTCACAAAATCATTTTATTCCCTTAAGACAATTTCATATTAATTTGAAGGTACAGTAAAAAAAACAAACAAAAAAAAACCCCAAACCCATCTCTTCGCAACACAATTATGCTTTTTGAATGACTAAATGTTCATCAACTTACTATTCAGACACTGTGTACCGACAAGACATCATTTCTTGTGTTCTAATGGTTGTTTATCTTTTATCTCTTTAACCTCTATCCTTTGAGTAACTCTCTTTTTGTGGAAAGAAAGACTTTTAGGTCTGTTATGGTGGTGAAATGAAAATTGCCTCACTTAGATCCTCATTGTCTCAACTAAAACGTGATCCAGATCTAGGCAAAACCTCTGTGTAGCATCCATTAATATATTACTCTCATAGTGCTACTTATCGATAGTCAAACTGGAAGACTGTGGGATGACTAGAAACTGAGTTTATGTATACTATTCCCCACTCTAGTGCCTTGATCATGATACCATCATTCTCTTAAATCAGTCACATTTGGCTTTGGTTATCCAAAATCTCATTGCTGAGGTTTTGCACAAGCAGAAAAGTGCCGACATCAAGCTAAAAGTAGCATTCAGCTGGACTATTCTAACCCTAATGGTTTCTGTGGGCTTGGACTGGTATTAATCAGGACAGGATTTGGCCTTCTACTGCTTGGCCTATAAAAGGATTTCAGTATTCGTTGTTTAAAAGGAATGGATAAGGGGAAAAAGATGGTGAATGTATGGATTTGTAAAAGTCAGCTACTTGGTCTTTATTTTTTCCCCAGGTGGTAAAATCTCATGGTCAGTCATTTGCCAAGTATATTGAGCTTGCATTAACATTTTTCAGGACAGGAAGTGCCCATATATTGTTAGCAGCAACCCCTTTGTAGTTGCATCTTCCAGTCAAGACTTCCATGAAGCCCATATGAAGAGGTTCTCCTACAACACAGGTGACTGTGATTTGCAGGTGAGGAGGGAATTCCAGAATAACTGCTTTCAGGAAATGACCATTTTTTAATTCAACAAATCTTGGTAATTTACATGTAAAACTACCCTGAAAGAGATTTTGGTGAGTTGATACTTGTTTTCAACAACAAGACCAGAAGCATTCCAGAAGTAAGATCAAAATTGATGCAAGTTTTCAAGGCCATAAAGTGAGAAGATGCAGATAGGTAGGCAGATAGGTCTGGCTGGGCAGGGCTCTGAGCAACCTGGTCAAGATGTCCCTGCTTACTACAGGGAATCACAAATTCACAGAATGCTAGAGGTTGGAAGGGACCTCTAGAGATTATCAAGACCAATCCCCTTGTCACAGTAGAATGACACAGAATTAATCTTCTGGGCTCTCCTCACAGGCATAGAATCAAAGTATCATGGAACAGTTTCAATTGGAAGGGACCTTCAAAGATCAACCAGATCAATCCCCCTACCAAGGACTTGGACATCCTCAGCTAGATTCAATTGCTTGAAGCCTCATGCAGCCTTATCTTGAACATTTTCCACGATGGGCCATCTGTAACTTATTGGGGCAGGCTGTTCCAGCATCCCAACATATTCTTCCCAATATGAACTTCTTCAACAATATCTATTCTAAATCTACCTTCTTTCAGTTTAAAACTATTTACCCTTGACCTGTACTGGCACTGTAGAAGTTTTCGTCCATCTTTCTTACAAACCCTTTTTGTAAGGCTTATAAGACAATAAGGTCTTCCTGGAGCCTTCTCTTCTCATGGGTGAACAAAACCAACTCTCTCAACAGTAAATACAGAGAAATGCATTAGATATCAGATAAGACACATCATGCATCACATTATGTCTCTTCCAAATACAAATAGGAAAAATAACTTCAAGAAGCAATTCCCCAGATATCTCTTTCTTTCCTTTGCTTATAGGTGATGTCTGGGGTGACTATCCCAGATATATAGAATTATAAAATGGTAAGGTTGGAAGGGACCTCAAGGATCATCTAGTTCCAACCCCCTGCCATGGGCAGGGACACCTCCCACTAGTACAGGTTACTCAAGGCCTCGTCCAGCCTGGCCTTGAACACCTCCAGGGAGGGAGCAGCCACAACCTCCTTGGGCAACCTGTTCCAGTGCCTCACCACCCTTACTGGAAAGAACTTCCTCCTGATATCCAGTCTAAATCTCCCCTCTGCCAGTTTAAACCCATTGCCCCTTGTCCTGTCATTGCAAGACCTTGTCAATAGTCCCTCCCCAGCCTTCCTGTAGGTCCCCTTCATATACTGGAAGGCTACTATAAGATCCCCTCAAAGCCTTCTCTTCTCCAGGCTGAAGAGCCCCAACTCTCTCAGTCTGTCCTCATAGGAGAGCTGCTCCAGCCCTTTGATCATCTTCATGGCCCTTCTCTGGACCTGCTCCAACACTTCCATGTCCTTCCTGTACTGAGGGTTCCAGCCTATGTAGATACCCTCACTGTGGTTTTCTAATGTTATACAAGATGAATCTCCCCTCAAGTGACAGCAAAGTAGACAAATTACTGAAAGTCATCTTCATAACAGCCCATATCAAGAATAACTCAATTCATGGTTAAAGAATCTCAAATTCAACGGACAACTTATTTTGGAAGACAGTCTGAGAAATTACAAGAGCCAGGCTTTCAGAAACAGTTTGTCCCCATTTCACAGTACACTTTTTGAATCACAGACTGTATACCCCTCAGGTGAGGTTTACTTAATCAGTCACTGCTTCCAAAGTCTCATGTTTCATTTACATCACAATACTGCAGGTTGAATGAAACAGTGCTTTTGTGGCATTAGCATCATTATTTTCTCTTAAAGCTTCAAATCCTCAATTCTTCAATTCATTTGCCAAAGAGAATTCAATGATAACATTAATGAATTATGATTGAAGACTTTAGGGCATCCTTATCACAAACTCAACTGCATCATTCCTTCAAGCAAGACTACTGATATTTGACAGCTTTATTCACCTCTATGTGCCTGGCTTGCCTCACTGGTGTGACATCATTGCTCATGCCCTACTCCAGCATAATCAAGCAGGTCAGTGGTTATTCCAAGCTTCACCCATTCCAGATTCCACCCTTAACCCTCCAAAATGAGTCTTTTATAGTTAAATGATCCACTTATTAGATAAAATAAACACAAAAATAATGTCAAATTAAAATAAAATGAAGTAGCAAGAAGGTAAATTCAGACTGACAGTGAGCAAACAGTCTGGTTGGAATCATTATACCCTTTTGGAAACAGGCACGGATATCGGAGCATGGATCCAATTAGTTTCAAATGGGAGGACCCTTCCTGTTCCTGGCTCCCTGAGTTTAAACCTCACAGTTTAGATGTTACTTCAGTTAGAGACAACTCTCCTGAAGTTGCCACCTACAGGAACTCAGAAATCTGAAAACTGTGTTCCAGGGCCAAGACAACAAAAGAAATATATTGAAAAGTATGTGATTTATCATTTTCAAAGATCTTTAAGATCCTTAAGATCCTGGCCATGAAAATGCTCAACAGCCCTTGGCTCCTATGAAAACTTGTAGAGAGAACCAAACCCAAGCCAGATTCAACAAGTCCAAGCACTGGTCTTTGTATCTGGAGCCAACAGACAAGCCAATATACACAGAATAAAAATGAGAGGAAAGAGATGTGCAAAGGTTGCTTCACAACTGCTTAAAAGAAGTGCTAGACCACTCTTTCAGGCCTGATGTTATTAATTGGGCTCCACAAGTGATTTAGTTATATACATTAACAAACCACTGCAACAACCACTACTTGGCTTTCCTGTTACTGCCTCTTACCTCAGGCCAGCAGGTACAAAACAGTATGCAAAGTGGTATGAAAGAGAAAGTAAGAAGTATGGAGAAAGCTTCAGTTGTAGGCAGCGTTGTGCTGTTCAGAGATAAGCTCCTTTTCAGAAGCTGAAATACAATATAGGGAAAACACCAAATCACAAAATACTTGGTGATGCCACTTCAGGATCTAAATGGACACGGAATCTGCCACTGGGTTCAGCTACTATTGGTGCCATCCAAATACAAACTCCAGAAGATGAGAGAAGTACATTCTCCAACTCAGATAATTTTGCCTGAGCTCAGTGAGGAGGAGACGACTTCTGGTCTCATTTGGAAGCGCAATTCTCAGTAATACTTGTAGATTTTAAACCACTGCTGCAACCGTATACAGGCTTCTTATAATATGAGGTACATGCCTACTTGTTTGCAAATGTACCACCATCCTGAGGACAGGCACTGCTCCTCAGCTCTATCACAAGGGTGACATCTTAATATCCTGACTCAACAGAACTCAGGAGCACCTCAGCAGCTTTCTAGCATCAGGCAACCACAGACCAGACTTGTGCAGTTCTTGATTTTGGATAAAGTGAGAATCACAAAGAGAGTCAGGATGTTATTCCATCCTTTTGTTTAGCTATTATTTATTCATGTGTTTATATTTTTGAGGGAAAACACAAAGGTTAAACACTTCTTTCAATGTCTTTGAAAAAAAATCTCAAAGCAAATGGAGTCATAGTTCTTTTACTGGTACACACATAATACTCTTCTGAATTCTGTATATTTGATGCCAAGCAGTTTTTAGCTCTGCTACACCCTAAAGTGTCAGTGGACATAAGGAAATCATGTGT
Organism: Eubucco bourcierii; assembly: GCA_013396675.1. Taxonomy (NCBI): domain Eukaryota; kingdom Metazoa; phylum Chordata; class Aves; order Piciformes; family Ramphastidae; genus Eubucco; species Eubucco bourcierii. Next base: position 93,244 of record VWZE01000509.1, on the reverse strand, counting down.
ATGCTTAAATTACCTTTCAGGCTAATGAACAACATACATATATTTTTAATTATCAGACTGCTGAGTTTTGAAATTGGGTTATGGTGATTTAACAAAAGAAAAAAAAAAAACCAAAAAAAAAACCCCCAAAGTTGATATCACTGTCTCTGCCAAGTGAGAGTGATCCAATCAAAACTTGGCATAATCAAGTGGTATGAATTCTTCCAAGCATTCATTACAACCTACAAAAGAATTCTTTGTCTGAATGGCCGATACAGCATCAGTCATCACTGTAAGGAAGCATTAACAGAATAGGTAAGAGCAAAAAAAGGTAAAAGCAAAACCCTCTTATTAAAAAGAAATCAGGCAGACTGGGCAAGGAATGTCTTAATTTTGTTTTCATTATGCTTTCAACTTGCATACGACAGCTCATGTAGTCTACTTCTGCATGTTATCTGTGTAGGTTGAGTATTCTTTGGATGGGAGCGCCAAATTTCCTGCAGAGCTCTACACTCTGGCAGTGTACCACAGGGCTATGGCCACACACATACACACAAAAAGCTGTATGGACATTATTCTTGAGAAAATAAAATTACCGAAATGGTAACGCCATAGAACTTTTCCCTTACTGTCCCATAGAGGCTGAAGATCTCTGCTAGCACCTGGGAGCTCCAGGCCAAAGCCACAAGCACAAAACAAACGAATGTCCATTAGCTGTTTGATGGACATTTTCCCCCTCAGAAGGAGCCATAGTTTTATACTTTTTATTGAAGACTTTCATCATAGTCTTCTGAAGCTGTTGTGTCAATCAGCATAATCTAAGACTTCATTTGTACTTGATCTGTTTGGTTTGGCACTGTGAGTGGAAAATTTCATTGGATGACTGAAGTGGCCTCCTAGCTACCATCATTGCCATCCTGTCCTGGGTTGCTCCATAACTCCCCTCTCCTTTGTGCCATCTCTGCTCCTTTATGTCTGCTTGCTGCTGCAGTAGATGACTTTTGCTCACATCATCCTCACACCTGTTAAGAAGGGATTAGAATCTGGGTTAGAAGTGAATTATAATGAGGCCGATATAAAAATTAAGTAGTGTATTAAATACTTAAAAAAAAACCAACCCAAACTTATTTACAATCAACACAGAGATTCTGTTATGAGGTTGGTAAAGATATTTTTACAGAATGTATAAGTCAACCTAATTGTACATATACAGCTTTAGAAAAGTTTTAGAAATTTATACTGAAGAGAGTCCTACAGCACAAACTGCTGCTTCAAAGTTAAACATAAGCATAAGTCTTCACAAACTTTAGAAAAGAGAGTTAATTTGTTTACTGTTCTGAGGTTCAATATTGGTAATCCAATATCGCAGAAGCACAAATGAGGAAAACATAGTCCTGGCCACATGGTGGTCTTCCCAAGTGATGATGGTGCAGGGGAGATGGTTTGCTGCTTGCATAGTTCAAATGGAGTACATAGTCCAAAAACATCCACAGGCACGAGGCAAATCCTCTGTGGTTCTCAGGAAGCCACCAGCTCAGCCAGCCACCTGGGTGAAACAGGATTCAGGCTTACAGGCTTTGGAGACACTCAGAGAACACCATGCACAGGGCTGACTCTGTTCACAATTGGCCAGGAGCAGGTCCCCAATATCACAACTTGTTGCTAAGTCATTACTAAACTCAGACAGAGTCAAATCGACCCAGGCTCAGTTGAGCTCAGGCAGGTAGGTGCTTCTGAGAGGAGGGCAACCAGTTTCAGACTCAGTTTGGGGAGGTAGGCAGAGCGAGTCTTTCTGCTGGTGGGAGAGACAGGCTCCCAGCTACACGTGGTGCAAAGGTACACAAGGCAACATAGGTAGCAAGCAAACAAATAAGTTGGTTAAGTTTCAAGCACTTTGTCAAATGTCTTTGACCAATAGCAAGAAATGAAGATGCTCCTAGAGCCAATCCTAGGTTCTTTTTCCAAAAAACAGAGATGCACATGCCCAGCATCCTGACCTGTGTTTACCAGAACCAAAGCAGGGTGCAAAACAAGACCAAATATGGTGTTTCTGTGGCAGACTGAGAGGCCCCAAGGCTTTTATCTCCTCACTTCTTCCAGCCTGGGAAGGAGGAGGGGGAGGAGGGAAGGTGGGTATGTAGGCACATGTTTAGGACCGGTCTTGGATATGTATTTTAGGTATAATTTGGACCTTCCATCACAATGCCCAGACTGGGTTCTCTGAAGTGAGGATTGCACAAAGGAAGCAGCACAAGTCTTCAGCTCAGTGGTGTAGTAAAGTTCCTCCTTGCGTAATCACCATCCCCTAGAGAAGGTTAATCTTTTCATGTAGAAGAACTTGAAGCTACTGTTCTGACAGCAGATCAAAGAGTAGTTTTGAGTGTCAGTTTTCAACTAATGGCTTTCCAGAACTGATGATTTGGATCTATCCATAAAGATTTTTTAAAGTGTTTTATTTACAGCAAAGATACTACATTATCTCTATGCCTTCTGATACTGCAGTGGAGTGAATGAAAAGTGCCTGTCATTGTGTATCCAAACTTTCTTTCTGAGGTTCCTAGGCAGACTGAGGAGATAACAAGAAATGGGTAGAAAAGATGTGTATGATTAGCCCTGAAATTATCTGAGTATGGGTGGTAGTTTTGAACCTCTCTTGGCTATTTAGATGTGATAGGCACTAAAGCAGGATCTTACTGAGCAGGAATATTTTCAGTTCCATTTAGGTGCTGCTGCTCTCACCACTGATATCACATATTAAATTGCTTTGCATCACTTAGGACTCCCAATTCTTGTCCCCTCAGGAACTGAAGGTCTTGCAAAACTTGATAGAGCCTGTAGAGTGCAATGCAAATCAATACTTAATTTGGAGTAGTGTCTAGCAGCCTCATTCTGCTGAGGTTGTATGAGAGATGAAATGATTTAAACACTGACTGGTAGGACCTGTGCCAGATGGCTTTCAAATATACATACTTGAGACTTAACAGCTGGGAAAGGAAAGGAAGGTGCTCTAGTACTGCTAGCAAAACTGCTTTATTAACAACTGGGATAACTTCAGCTTGTGTTCACCCACTTCAGCCCTGAAATGCAGGCAGTTACCTGTGGCAAGGATTTTCACATTCTGCAGTGAGCTTGCTCTGCATGGTGAGCTGCATTAGCAGCTTACAAATTCTATTTCCAGTGTGTTTTGGTAACAGGCAGGTCTGGCTGTGGTGACTGCAGATCCACACATTTATTTCTAAACTGGAGCTGTATTTCTGAAGTGACCTGAAAAAATGCTTTGAGGGAAGCACGGTCTCTTGCCTTCTGGATTTTATTGGTTTTTTAGTGGAGGCATTTGTAGGAGACCTATCCTTCAGATGGGGACAGCCCCTCAATGCTTACCCCAGGTTACAGGAAGCTTTTTAAAAGCTGTTTGGTACAAAAAGTGAAACACCAGCATGTAAAGCAGTGGAACACACACCAAGGGTATCACTTGTTTGTAAGTGAACAGTTCACATATGGCTCTTCCTTGTTGCTCAGGGAGGTTGTGGATGCCCTGCCCCTGGAGTGTTTAAGAACAGGTAAGGTGGAGTTTTAGACAAACCTGGGCTAGAGGAAGGTGTCCCTGCCTATGACAGAGGGGTTGGAACTAAATGATCCTTAAGGTCCCTTCCAGTCCAAACCATTCTATGATATGCTTGTTGATCTCAGCATTGCTGGACACTGGACAGCAGCATCTCAAACCATATTACCAAAGTTGTTCTGGAAAGATTGTCTTGATTATGCAAAGTCTGACACCCTAGAGCTGTCAGTACGAACTTAAGGTACTGCAAAGGACAGAAAATCAGTTTACCAGACTGCAAGATGCAAGGCAGTGGATCCTTGATGGGAGTACATTTTTTTTTCCCCTCCCCCCAGTATTCATCCAATCATCTAATTTATTTAGATTCCGCACTGAGCTTTCAGGAAAATCCTGATTTCACTTACTGGAATTTTCCAATAAGCCTTAAACTACCCCACCTACCTGGGAACAAATCAATGTATTCACCAACCGCTTCAGAGCATCCAAAGCATTGCAGCTTGCAGTCACAATGGTATGAAACGAGATCACTTAACCCATGTGAAAACTAATACAGTTTGGCCCATGAATGATGTCAGAGTAATCATCAAGCCTAGCCCTAACAAACCGGGGGGCCACTAGGCCCCCCGGCCTTTTGGTCTCCGTCACCATTCACCCAGTGTGCCCCATGGGGACTTACCAGTGAGGATGGGAACAGGATCCCTCTACCCAAACGGGCAAGCTTGGGGCTTCTGCCTTTGGTGGGGCTTATAAAGGGGAGTGGGCAGGGAGGGCAAAGTGGTAACACCTGGGATGGGAGGAGACTCCAACAGAACTCAGGTGCTCTGAGTTTAGGGGGAAAAAAGGAGGGAAATTTGGTGTGGGGCAGGACAGGGTCAGATATGGTGCAGAAGGAGGGAGATGGAGAGGAAAAGGGTGGAGAGGAAAAGGATGGAGATGAAGAGGAAAAGTGGAAGATGGGGGGAAAGGAAGGAGATGGAGAGGAAAGGAGGAAGATGGAGGGGGGGAAGGAGGAAGATGGAGAGGAAAGAGAACAGTGGTATTCCCCAGGGATCAGTATTGAGTTCAGTTTTGTTCAATATTTTTATCAAAGACCTAGATGAGGGCATTGAGGGTACCCTCAGCAAGGTCACTGATAATACAAAACTAGGGGAGAGTAGCTGACAGCTGTCAGGTTGTGCTACCATCCAATGAGATCTGGACAGGCTGAGTGATGGACAAAGGCAAACCTTATAAAGTTCTATAAGGACAAGTGCAGGGTCCTACATCTGGGGAGGAATAACAATAGGGACCAGTGCATGTTGAGGGGGCTGCCCTCCTGGCAAGGAGCTCTATGGAGNAAATTTGGTGTGGGGCAGGACAGGGTCAGATATGGTGCAGAAGGAGGGAGATGGAGAGGAAAAGGGTGGAGAGGAAAAGGATGGAGATGAAGAGGAAAAGTGGAAGATGGGGGGAAAGGAAGGAGATGGAGAGGAAAGGAGGAAGATGGAGGGGGGGAAGGAGGAAGATGGAGAGGAAAGAGAACAGTGGTATTCCCCAGGGATCAGTATTGAGTTCAGTTTTGTTCAATATTTTTATCAAAGACCTAGATGAGGGCATTGAGGGTACCCTCAGCAAGGTCACTGATAATACAAAACTAGGGGAGAGTAGCTGACAGCTGTCAGGTTGTGCTACCATCCAATGAGATCTGGACAGGCTGAGTGATGGACAAAGGCAAACCTTATAAAGTTCTATAAGGACAAGTGCAGGGTCCTACATCTGGGGAGGAATAACAATAGGGACCAGTGCATGTTGAGGGGGCTGCCCTCCTGGAAAGGAGCTCTATGGAGAAAGACCTTGGAGTTCTGGTGGACATCAAGTTCTGCATGGGCCAGCAATGTGCCCTTGTAGCCAAGAGAGCCAATGGCGTCCTGGGGTCCATCAAGAAAAGTGTGGCCAGCAGCTCTAGGGAGGTTCTTCTCCCCCTCTATTCTGTCCTGCTGAGACCACACCTGGAATACTGTGTGTCCAGTTTTGGGCTCCCTAGTTCAAGACAGGCAGGGACCTGCTGGAAAGAGTCCAGAGGGGAGCCATGATGATGACTGGGGGACTTGAGCATCTGCCCTACAAAGAGAGGCTGAAAGCCCTGGGGCTGTTTAGTCTGGAGAAGAGAAGACTGAGAGGAGATCTGATCAATGTATACAAATACCTGAGGGGTGGGTATCAAAGTGGATGGAACCAATCTCTTTTCACTGGCAATGGCTACAAACTTGAACAGAGAAACTTGAACAGAGAAACAGAAACTTGAACTTGAATGGCTGCAAACTTGAACAGAAGAGGTTTCATCTCAACATGAGGAGACATTTCTTTACAGTGAGGGTGATGGAGCGCTGGAACAGGCTGCCCAGAGAGGTCATGGAGTCTTCTCTGGAAGACTCCACCTGGTTTCAAAACCCACCTGTCTGCATTCCTGAGTGAACTACCCTAGAAGATCCTGCCTTGGCAGGGAGGTTGGACTCGATGATCTCTGGAGGTCCCTTCCAACCTCTAACATTCTGTGATTCTGTGAGATGGCAAAGCTGCAGCCTGTGGTTTGTACAGGGGCACTTTGTGCTGCTTTAAGAACTGCCTTAAGAACTGCTAGGTTGGACTCAATGATCTTGAAGGTCTCTTCCAACTGGTTAATTCTGTGATTCTGTGAAACAAAGTTGGATGTTATCCTTGGCTGGATAAAGTCTCCTGCAGACTCCACCATTAAGAAGGAAAGTCACTCTCAGTACCAGTCCCGTGCTCTCAACTTGCCTTTCTGCAAGAGCAGCCACTTTTCCTGCACACCTTTCCATGGCAGCTTGGCCCTGTAGTTAATATGGTTGCTACTGCTGAGAAAAGTGACCCTCCACCTACCTACACGGTCCATGCAGCGCCAACAGCCTGGGTCTTCTCCCAGAAGACAAATGGCCACTAGTAGCTTTCTCAAGACACACTTCTTGAGGACCACCAGACTGTCATGATGGTCTGCCACTTGCACAACCTTCTCTTTATAGTCTTCACGTACCAAAACTCATCTTATCACAAAGACATTGAGACAACAGAGTCAACAGGGTCAACCTCTCCAGGTATTTCTGTTTTGGAGAGGTTGCCAATAAACCAAAGGAAATGTTTTTGCAGAGTTATGCACATTATACCTTGAGTACTGTGTCCAGTTCTGGGCCCCTTAGTTGAAGAAGGACATTGAGGTGCTTGAATGTGTCCAGAGAAGGGCAACGAGGCTGGGGAGAGGCCTCAAGCACAAGACCTATGAAGAGAGGCTGAGGGAGCTGGGATTGTTTAGCCTAGAGAAGAGGAGGCTCAGGGGGGCCCTTATTGCTGTCTACAGCTACCTGAAGGGTGGTTGTAGCCAGGGGGAGGTTACCACCTTCTCTCAGACAACCAGTGACAGAACAAGAGGACACAGTCTCAGGCTACGCCAGGGCAAGTTTAGGCTGGAGGTGAGGAGAAAGTTCTTCACTGAGAGAGTAATTTGTCACTGGAATGGGCTGCCCAGGGAGGTGGTGGAGTCACCGTCCCTGGAGGCGTTCAAGGCACGTTTGGACATGGCACTTAGTGCCATGGTCTAATCTTGAGGGCTGTGGTGATGGGTTGGACTTGATGATCTCTGAGGTCTCTTCCAACCCTTGCGATACTGTGATACTGTGATAAACATGTTGTTTACTTTATTAGGAAAGAGAGACGGCCAAAATGAACTATAAGCCTTGTAACTATTGCTGGTGAGGACTAGAACCAAAGTGTTACTTCCAGGACTGCCTTCTGAGTCCAGTTTGATCCACTTACATCATCAAAACTAGAAAGTGAGGCACAGAATTAGAACTCAGCTGCTGCTTTAGGNTATTGGAGTGGTGAGATACTGGAACAGAGAAGTCATGGATCTCCCCTCCCTAGAAACATTTAAGGACAGATTGGGTTGGGCTTTGATCAACTTAGTCTAGTGGAAGGTATCCCTGGCTGAGGCTGGAGGATTGGAATCAGGTGGTCTTTAAGATCCTTTCACAGATTCACAGACATCATCATGTTGGAAGGGGCCCTCAAAGGTTATCTCGTTCAATTCCCCTGCAGTCAGCAGTGATGGTTACAACTAGATCGGTTTGCCCAGGGTCACATTGAATCTGATCTTGAATGTATCTGGAGACAGGGCCTCAACCACATCCCTGGGCAACCTGTTATTTTCCACTCCCATTTTAAAGAACTTTATGTTTAACCTAAATCTACCCTGCTCCCCAACCCAAACTATTCTGATACTACAATCTTTGCCCCATTCATTACCTTTGTCATCCAGATGAAACCTGCAGATGTTGATCTCTCAAAATTTCATGGGAGTAACTACTTGCTCTCCAACACGATCTGTATCTTCCCCAGCTCTACAGACTGAAAGTCTACTAGGAATAATGATCAGTGTTCCTTGCTAGGCTGGTCCAGGGTGAGACAGTACAATCATTCACCACTATTTGTTCTCTGCGGAACTAAACATCTTTCCATGATTCTCTAATTTTTACCCTTGAAAAATGCAGAAGAGAGGTTGCAAAGAGTCCTCAGCTTTTACTAGTACAGAAGAGCATGTGGGGTTGTTTATAAATTGATAGGCTTGGGGTAGCGGTGCTGTAATGCAGATAAAGTATCACAGAGCAGTCTTACCTAACATAATACCAGCTCCCAAAACCATCTCAGCAAATTTCAGACAACTCCTTGGACTTGGCAAATGTGAAGGATAAAGTAATAAATCCTTGGAGAAATACTGGAAAACTAAGTGGAAGTATTTGCTATTCACAAGCCTAATGCCTCAATTTTATTAGATTACAGATCAGAAACCTGGGACTTTTGTATGGAGCTGAATATTCAGTATCTTGCCAGAAGAATGAAACTGTACCAAAAGGAGCTTTTAAAAACAGAAGGTATTTAGCAAGAAGACAGCTGTTGATTGAAGGGATTGTCTTCATGGTCCTGTAATGATAAATGGTTTAAGGATATCCACCCTGAAAGGTGATGGTGAAGACTCTAGTCTGGCTCAAAATCAAACCATATATACACATTTTTATAAGCAATTCAACATGCCTCTGCATGATCCCTCCCCTCCAATTTTGTCTTGCAGCACAGGAGCAATTTCATTTTTTTCCAGCACAAATCTTGCCAGTCACAATTTAATACAATACAGCATCTCAGCTATTTTAGTACTAAGAAGGTTTTATAATAAACCACAGAAAAACTAATTTAAGTGTCAAGACATTGCAAGTTAGTTGACCAGACACCACAAAAGTAGGTAGCAACACTCTCATTGACCTCACAGGAAACATAGAAAGAACAATACGAAATGGTTGTATAAACACCATCTTGAAGGCATATATGAAGAAAAAATTGCTTATACAGAGTGATGAATTTCTATAGCCTGACTTGGTGTGGAAGGAGGAAACCACAGTACCTCCTTATGCCTGCTTTACAGCAAGAGGTTGTGACCACTCTGGTTCCTTGAATTTTATAAACAGTGCAGTTCTAGCACACTGGCTACTGTTTTGTATATTAAATTGTTGGGGAGGTGGTATCAATAAACAGCTGCACAGTCAAATTAGTACTGTTTACTGTCAAATTAACATGGAAAGTGATACTTTCTGCTCTTTGTTTATAGCTCTGCACAGTTGGCCCTGGCACCAGAAAGACTAAATGAAAATGGACAGCTCCCACTGGTAGATGCTCTCCTAGATCAAAGAGAAGAGAAATTTTGTTTGTCTTATAAAATAAACAGTATCTTTTCAGGTTCATGTGCTCCGAATAACAGCTCTTCAGTTGCACCAGCTGTTTTTTATTTCACTACTAATTGTACGTCTCATTCCTCTATCGACTTGCAAGTCATTGTTTGCTTGCTGATGTTCACTCACGGAAAGGGAACAGGACTCCTGCACACATCTGTGTGCATGAGGTTGAAGAGTGGGGAGATGTTTAAATTCCTGGATGAAAGTTGTGTACATTTGTAGGCTTATGTTGTACTGAGCTTTAGAAGATACGCCCCGGCCTTTCAGCGCGCTCCCTGAGCTTTGTTCTTGGAGAGATGGGATGCCAAAACTTTCCATGCAACATGCAATATGATACTGTGTCCACACTGAGGGTGCTTTACCCCCCCAGAATGCCTCCAAAACTTACAGTCTTTTGAGTCTAAAGGCAAAATACAAATTTTGAACAGAAATAAATTCCTGCTTTTATTAAAACATCTACTTTGTGCTTTTATTAAAATGTCTGCTTTAATAGGGAAAACATAATTTATTACAACCAAGACTTGGTTTTTTGGTGTATTCTAGGCTACTTAGAGCAGGAAAATTTTATCTCAGCATATTGTGCTTCTTGCTGACCACTCTTCTGACTTTTCTTCATCCACCACTCCATTCACAGCAAGAAAGCAAGCAAAAAAGAAAAGTTAAGAAGGAAAAAGAAAGAAGAGTCATTAACCTTTTCATTAGAAAATGGCATCAGTATTGGGAAATTACATGGTAGTCTTTAATGGGATTTTTAAAGGTGAAATCCTAATTTAATATAAAGCAAGATATCAAATCAGGATTCTACCAACTGAACGTTTACCTGTGCTTTTATCTGAATAATGATATACTTGAGACATAAAAGCCTCTGTAATATCATTCCTTCAGTATGACTGTTCATGAACAACTGAACTGCAGAGATAAGGGAACCTTTTTCTGAACTCTTTTGGCCATTTGCAAGATGAAGAAAATTACATTAGAATAACACAACAAAAAAGTTGTCCAAGGAACAAACAACATAGCTCTGCTAAACCCTAAACATGGTGGCGAGCAACATTTCTGTTGTGTCATGCCAGTGAATGCAGAGTAACACTAAAGCCAAAGAGGGTAAAGGAAATCACATTTTGCAATTCTGTGCCAGACCCTTTCAAAAGGCAACCAAGAATGTTGCACAAGTGATCAAAGGCAAAAGAGCCTGCCAGACTTTGTTTACTCTCTACTCTCTGTCTGTTTGGGATCAACATTTTTTGTATTTTTATTTCTTTTTTAAAAACAATAGTTCAGACAAATGTGTCTAGACTGATGGCAGAGCAAATGTGACATCAATTATGGATTCCTACACAGTGGCTCTGTATGTGGGCAGTTGCCAGTTCCCAGAGAAAAAATACTGCCAGGCTGCCAAATTGGAAATAACTGCTCATCTTACCATGGTCATGTCTCTGAGCATGACTGCTGTCAGATGCTTCAGTAAAAATTGTTGGCACTCTTAAGTGGACAACTGTAGGGTAGCGGCATTGGAAAAGTGCTGCTGCGTTTCCAGCAAAAGTGTTTGTTGATGGAGAGGAGCCCACAAGGAGATGTATTTTCACAGCTCTTCAGATCTGGTCACTTGCTCCATGAAAGTCCATTTCACTTCAAGCAAATTTTCTGCAAATGTAGTGAGGCTCTTTCTGCACACCGGCCTAGCCCAGGTAGTGGTACCCTTTAGTCTGCTCTCACAGGGTTGATTTGGTCAGGTTTGTCCATACTACAATGGGTACCCAGAAAGTAGGCAATAGTGCAGAGCTTTAACAACAGCGTTAAAATATTTTCCTTGCCAGGAACAATGGGAACATTTCTCTATTATTTTGGTTCCATTATGACAGCAGCTCTGAAGAAGTGTATCAGCTAACAAACTAATGCCTTTCCCGTCTCAGTTGCTCCCAGCTGATGGGTCTGATATTGCAGAAAAAAATTCCCCTTGTTAAGTCTAAAGTGAAATCCTTGTGTTTTGCTCTGTTGAATATCATCCTAGTTTTGTTTTTTCTCACCCTCAGGACATTGGTTGTCTCTGCACAATACTCCAATCCTTCTCTTTGTGTCATCAACAAATCTTAACATTTTTCATGTTAAAGTGACTAATTGACCATATTAAATACACTCATTCTTAAGAAATGGTTAATGACAAGCATAAATCTTGAGAAAACCGATCTAGAAACCTATTTTCAGCCAAAGCATTATTTCTTTTATCACATGCATTTTTACTTTATATCGAGCTGATTCCTTACACATCTTCCAGCTAATTCATATTCAATCACTGATGTGCTACCACATATTCTGTTATCTTGTGGGGTTTTCAGAGGGTAAAGCAAGATATAAATCCATGACAACAGGGAAAAAATACTTAGTGTAGAACATACTGCTGACCATACCCTTCTCAGATTAAACACTTAGGTCTGTATTGTACTACTGTCCCAGAGCAGGTTGTCGGTTTCCTTAAAAATATACAGGTAATGTTTTTACCAAGAAAAGTACCTTTCAAATTTGATCCCATGGCTGAACCACAAACACCACCACCCCCCCCCAACAAACAAACAAACAAAGCCCCAAGCAACAAACAAACAAACAAACCCAAAAAACAACACCCAACAATAGAATGATAGAAGCATGTCTTTTTGCAGAGACTCAGTGGTATAAATTTCCATACTTGCCTGTGACACAAGCCATTATGGCTTTATCCATATTAAACACTTCCTGGCTTTATTTTTAATTAAAAATAGTTCTAACTGGCAGAACTGCTGAAGGCTGTAACCTTTTGGTTATCCACAAAACTAGAATAACAAGGGCAATGGGGCAACCTCTCCTCACCCTGCCTTTTCATGCTGTCTCTGTTCTCCCAGAGGATCTAACTCTTCCCACTCAGTCCAGGGCTGTTTTGCTGAGTCTGACACCAAAACCGTGGGGTTCAGTTTCCTGTAGAGATGCCAAGGACAAAACCAGAGTCAATATGTAGCCACAAAATTCCCTCAAAACTCAAGGCTCAGAAAAATGGCTCAGACTGAGAAAGCCAATTCGCACAGATAAATGCTCTCTGTAACATTCAGGCTAGGATGAAAGGGATGAATGAAAACTCCTGACCTCTTATTAAAAATGCAATTTCCCTGAATTCTCCCCAAATTGAATTCTCCACTGCCTTGCACGATCCACTGGTGAAAGTGTGGCAGTCAGCTCCACTGGTGCCAGAACCACAGGCTCTGGGCGTTGCCAGAGCATTGTCATGGTCTCCCTGGGCACAACACGCCTCCCAAAATTGGTAGCTCCCTGCTTTTTTGGTGAATATGAATATAGAGCCATTGGGAGTAGAGTGAGTGGGGATGGACCTTGCACTTCTCTGTGGCACCTCAGCTGTTCAAATTTTTATGGTTTACGTATAGATGGCTTCAGTGCTCTATATACTGGCCAAGAGGTAATCAGCATGAGCTGAATTAACAATTCAGGTGTATTTTTTACACTTTTCACTGGTGTAAATGGGCAAGGCAGGAAAAGAAACTTTTACAGATATGACACACAGAGGAAGCTGGAAATCCCTTGGAAATGTATATGAAGAAGGGGTTTCCAAAGGGTAATTCAGAATGAGGGCTTATTTTACCCAAACTTGTCCAAGGAGCACTACTGAACCTGTCAAATTGGGTACACATGGAAATAGTAGTCAGAGCACAGACGGTGAAGGAGATGAGGCAGCATCTAGAGGACCTGGGCATTTGTTCCCAGCAAGAACATCAACTCATGCTTCTTGTTTCCTTCACAGAGAAAATCAAGATGTACAACCCTCCTTTGGAAGATCCATGGTGTAAAAGCACTAAGCTATTTCACTGAAAACAGACAAACATGTCTAATGTGCTAGGAGCTATCAACTTGGATAGAGTAAGATCCACCATGTGATAGTGAAAGACTCTGAGTCACTTTTTGGGTTACCTAAGTCACAAGTCCCCCTATGCTTTTCTCCACATCTGGAGTGGTTGACACCTTTGACATTGTACACATTTTGAATTCTATTAAAAACTTCTAGAAGAAAAACACTGCTTCTTCTGAATCCACAAGTGACAACAAGACATGGATTAGGGAAACAAATTAACTACTTTGCTGTTACCACTGTGCACAGTGCTGCTAGTTTACTTAAACTCATTCAGTACTCAAATCCTCAATGCCAGCGCACAACAGGAGGCCAGTGACTTTCAGTCTTCTTTCACTTACAAGATGTGTCTTTAAACAGTCTAAATTTAAGCAGCTGGCACTGCTGTGGACAACTCATTAGCGTAGAAGCTGGTGATACACCCTAGGTGGTCAACTGTATCCAGGGCTGCAACCAAAGTGTGACCAGCAGGTTGAGGGAGGGGATTCTACCCCTCTTATATGCTCTAGTGAGACTGCCTGCAGTCCTACATCCAGCCCTAGAGGCCTCAGCCTAAGAAGGACTAGGACCTCTTGGACCAGGTCAAGAGAAGGCCACTAAAATGATTAGAGGGCTGGTATACCTTTGCTGTGAGGACAGACTGAGAGAGTTGGGATTGTTCAGCTTGGAGAAGAGAAGGCTCCAGGGAGACCTTATTGCGGCCTTTCATTACTCAAAGGTAAAAGGAATCATAGAAAACACCATTTAGAAGAGACCTCAAAGATCAAGTCCAACCTTTGACCCAGCACTGAAGTCCAACACTAAAACATGTCCCTAAGCCCCAGGTCCAGAAGCTGCTTAAAGACCTCCAGAGATGGTGACTCCATCATATTCCCTCCCTTTGTTGTAGACTAACACAATCTGGCATTGCACAGAGCACTGTCATCACAGCTTTCATCTGTCTCAGTTCTGAATGAGAAGAAATCCATCTCCTTTAGTACACTCGGGCCCTTGCATTTCTTGTTTATCTCCTCCACAGTTGTTGCATATTGAGTCCTACAAGGAGTCAAAAGCATTTCAGTGCTAGACAATAATAAACAAAGATATACAGAGAACTGCAAAGACCAGACCTGATTTCCAGAGCTCATCCTTACAGGTACTGCAGACATGACATGAATTTGTGAGAAGACACCTAACTCACACTGTGAAGCAATGAGTGCAAACACCAGGAAGGGGTTGACCACCCAGGTACCACCACTAAGCCATGGTTCAGCTGGAGAGGCAGCTGCAGAAAACCAGCTTCCAGGTGGAATTGGACATGGGAGGTCAGATATCCAGTCTGAACCAAGACCTTGGTTTCTCTCTGCCTAGAGAGTATGTGGGTATGTACCACATTTGAGTGACTGAACAGATGCTTAAAATAAGGAGAAAATGCTTTCAGAATGTCATATCCTCCACTACCTTCAGTGCCCACAACTATGTTTGCACAAATATATCAGGGGCATCAAGAATTTTATAATGATACTCCTTCACTCATAGTTCCAGTGAAAACCACTGTAATAAACAAAACATACAGAGCACATCACTGGCACCAGAAGCTGTAATTTTCTCTGAGCAGAACTATTACAAAGAAAGAAAAAAAAAAAAGAAAAAAAAGAAAAAAGACAGGATTTCATCCAATTTAGGAAGAAATCTATGCAGATCTTTCCTTTCATTAAACTTCTCAACTATTATTAAGGAAAGTTAGTAGCCAAAAATTCTTTGATGATGACATTGAATCACTTGATGATAGAGTGTTTTGGGAAAGGCTGCAGATGCAGATTACTGGCAAAAACCTTGAGTCCCAGGAAGAGTAATCTTTCAAATGTCAGAACACTTTCCCTTTGGTGAGGGAACACTTTTAACTTTCTTTTTCAAGTGAGCTCTACATTTTCTCTTAAATACTTTGGTTTTGCAGCCATGAAGAAAATCATATACAATGTCTTTGCTTCTGACACTACATAAGATTTTGATTGATGGAAAAGAGAAGGAAAGTGCCAAGGCATTACTGCAGAGTATGACACATACAGTGCTCAAGCATGCTAGAAGCAGAGGTGTTGATTTGATTTTCTTGTCTAAAACATTTCAGAAAATCAAAAGGAAAGCATGGGCTACACAGTGAACAGTTCAACTCTCCATTATTCTAAATTCTATTGCCTACATATCTTCATGTTTAGATACCCCTAATGGTTTCTTTTTCACTAATTTTTAGTGCCCAACTATGGACACTTTAAAGAAGAACTGACTTTTAAAGGTGCTGATCAGTGCTGCTAGAAAGAAGAAGCTATTTTGCAATGTCACCCCCATCCAGTGACACCAACCCCCTTCCTTATCTTGGAACTTTTTTTCAATCAATCATTCTTTAAAGTCAGTGGAAACGCTCTGATTCAGTCAACCAAACAAGCAGGTCTTCGAGCACATGCTAAAATCTACCCTTCATCACCAGACTGCCCTTGACTTCAACACTGGATTTAAGCATAAGTGACCATGCGTTTTTTCCCAAGTATGAGTCAAAGAAACAAAAGATCCCATCCAAGTTTCATCTAGCCAACTTTGAGCACTCACAAGAAGAATCCAGAGCTACCCACACTTTTCTCTCTGAGTCTGAAGTAGAGATAATTTATTCCTCCTTCTCATTCATTTATTCGGTAGTAAATTGTGGGTCCCCTATATTATGCGTGCTGTGGTATGCACAAGTGAAGACGTTCATGCAGCTCATCTGTTAGAGTACAGCACAAGAGTAAAGCAAGGTGGAGGAACAGAACATGACAATGACTGTCAGCCAAAAATAGCCCATTTTGGTGACTGGAAAGAACAATTTCTTTTGAGCTGCCATCTTACTTTAAAATCACAGTATCACAGTATCACATTATCACCAAGGTTGGAAGAGACCTCAAAGATCATCAAGTCCAACCCATTACCACACACCTCAAGACTAGACCATGGCACCAAGTGCCACCTCCAAACCTGCCTTGAACATCTCCAGGGATGGTGATTCCACCACCTCCCTGGGCAGCCCATTCCAGTAGCCAATGACTCTCTCAGTGAAGAACTTTCTCCTCACCTCCAGCCTAAACTTCCCCTGGCATGGCTTGAGACTGTGTCCTCTTGTTCTGTCACTGGTTGTCTGAGAGAAGGTGGTAACCTCCCCCTGGCTACAACCACCCTTCAGGTAGCTGTAGACAGCAATAAGGGCCCCCCTGAGCCTCCTCTTCTCTAGGCTAAACAATCCCAGCTCCCTCAGCCTCTCTTCATAGGTCTTGTGCTTGAGGCCTCTCCCCAGCCTCGTTGCCCTTCTCTGGACACATTCAAGCACCTCAATGTCCTTCTTCAACTAAGGGGCCCAGAACTGGACACAGTACTCAAGGTGTGGCCTAACCAGTGCAGAGTACAGGGGGAGAATGACCTCCCTGCTCCTGCTGGCCACACTATTCCTGATGCAGGCCAGGATGCCATTGGCCTTCTTGGCCACTTGGGCACACTGCTGGCTCATGTTTAGGTTGTAGTCAATCAGCACCCCCAGATCCCTTTCTGATTGGTTGCTCTCCAGCCACTCCCACCCCAGCCTGTAGCTCTGCATGGGGTTGTTGTGGCCAAAGACACTTGGATTTATTGAACGCCATCCCCTTGGACTCTGCCCATCTGTCCAGGCAGTCGAGGTCCCGCTGTAATTGACTTTTCAAATACTGACTTCAGATGAGATATTTAACTTTGATATGCTGGTTAATAAGTGAAGATTAATTATTTTGGTGGGCATTTGTTTGTGTGTCCAAAGCAGCAATTTTATATGCAAAATTTTGACAAGATTATGTTTTTTATTGAGAATTTCCTTCTGTCTGAAAAATGTTTTTTCATCTGGGATAGGACATCGCTCAAAAGAGCCACTCATTCAGGAGTCACATACAGAAGAACTATGAGCTGTGCATTCAAATTTTCCACAACTGATTATAAAAATTATCTGTAGCCCTGGGACCCCAAGTCACCAGCGCAGCAAGAGGCTTCTGGCCAGGTCTCTGCAAGTAATGAGCTACCATTGCAGCTCTCAGAACACTCCTGGAAGATGTTGGGACTTCACTGGGTTCATTACAGAGTGGATAAAAGTATGAGATCAATAAATCTGTGATGTCTATTCCTTTAGCTGTTATAGTGGTAGTGGCACTGAGGAGATAAGGGTTCGCTGGTGATTAGTATTTACCAATTGCATTATTTACCCCCAATACTGAGTACACTGGACCTTGACCTACATGAGATGACAGGTCAAGAGCTAACACGGAGCACAGCACAAATTGATGTGTCAAGACAGAACAGGATGGAAGGAATGACAATGAGATTGTTATGGTTATTCAGTATTTGTTGTGTTACTACGTGGCCTGACATAAGAGAAGTGGGGACTCAGAGCAGAGCATTTCAGAGCATCATCTGACTATACTTGTCTGTAGAACCAGCACAGCACAAAGGCCCTAAGGAAATACTATTCTTTCTTGTCTCTGACTTTCCTTTCCTAACCCCTTTTCCCTAAGTTTCTCATGTAACTCACCACCATGCTTTCTTCTCCATGGAGAAGAAAACACTCCTGCAAGCAAGAAATGGGAAGGCATTGATGACCCTGTGCTTCATACATTAATGTCTGGGAGATAAGGACTGAACTATTAACCTGGCCACTGGAGTGATAATTGAATATCTCTGAACAATCTCCTCTCTGCAAATGTAGATTTCAGTAAGACATCTTTATCCCATTTGGATTGCAAGTTTGTGGGAGTAGCACAGTCACTTCAAGAACTTACATTATTGACATAGAATGTCATAAATTTTCATTATTCCCTTGCTGCAGTAATATAATAGGATGTCAGGCTGTGTGGAAAACATCTTTCAAACTTGCTGTGCCAAACAATGCTGGTGTTACCCATTCACTACTTGTCACTATTTTTAATGCTTCTCTGTAGTTTCACCAGAGGAAAGGATTAACCAAGTGCTCTGCCATCAGCTCCTCACAGAGCAAGGCACAACCACCCTCATAGGTCATTCAAACTACTCCAGATAAACAACATCATTGACTTAAGGAGTGCTCAGGCACCTCCTTGTCCATGGATAGAGTTGTGGAGGTTGTAGGAAAAACCTGGAACAAGGGCATTTTACAGCATTTCAGTAGTTTGCTTGGCAAACCTTCAGTTAGTTACTGCACTCAGGTGCTATCTAGATAAAACAAGTCTGAGGTTTTATGAAGGAGAATCTTAGCCCTCTGCACTGCCTGGGGTGGTTGGGTGTCACCATGGGCCTATAGCTTGTGGCTACTGGGAGGCACAGTCAATTTATATCAAATTGTGTCTCTCTCTAAAAAGTGAATGGTAAAAGCACATTAAAACGTGATTTGTTGAATGGCAACCAACAGAACAAAGCTCTCCAGACAGCTGCTTTTCCCAAACATTCCCTTTCTGACAGGCAGCTGGAACTGATAAAGCTGTAATTGCCCATTCCACTTCAGAGAACATTGTAGGGAGGGAGGCACAGAAAGCAGCCTCTGTCCTTCCTACCTGATAAGCACAAGAGTCTCGTGCAGTCTTGGAGTGGAACTGATGCAAGGAAGAATGTAGAGAAAGCATTATTATGCATCAGCAAATGTCACATCACCTAAACCACTTGATCCATCTGCACCATCCCAGTCCTGATCCTGCTAGTCATGCCTGTAGACTGTGCAGGGAAAGAGAGATGTATGTTACAGATGCCCAGCAGACAGTCTTTTAGACGCCAGAGAAGCTCCGGAATGAGTTTGGTTTCACCGGATACAATGGCATCGTTGCCGCTGGAATAAACATCTCGATGGCCCGGTTTGTGTTTATCTGGTATTTCCATTCACTGCCGATTAACCCAGCCCAGCGAGGTCTTCATGTGGTAATTACAGCACAGCTCATTTGTGTGTGTTTTACAATGGTGTTGATATAATCCCACTAGAGCACCCCAAGCATGTGCAAGGAGTTCCCACCAGAAATCTAAATAACACCCCAGTGCTGCTGACAGCTTAATAACACGACAAAGTTCAGTCTCACTGGATGTCAGGGACAGGAATGCAGCTCAGGCTATTCTGACCTGGAGCTTTCAAAATACCATACAGTTGAGGCTAAGCATTTGACAAATAACCTTTTCTTTGCCTGCTTGAATCCATCAGACATTACCAGGTGCCATGGAGAGGCCACATGCCACTGTTAAAATGTTAAATTGAGTGGCATGGCCATCGAAAGCTCTGGGGAGGGACATTTATCTTTATTATTATTGTTATTAATAATGCAGATATTGCTGTGCATTGCATTCCAAGGTATTTTTGCAGCATTAAATCATCCAAACGCCCATCGACGGCTCTGATAAATCACACAATAAACCAAAATTCAATACAGCTGTCAGCCCGGAACCCCAAGCAAAGTCTCCATGAGCTTAATTATAAAGTTCAGGCTGGGCCTGAGCTTGTTTGCAAGGGGATGAGCAGCAGCATGGCACTGCCATTCCAGGCACTCAGGAAAGGCTGTATTGGCCCTCTCCTCCTAATCTCAGCATCTCAGCACCGCTGCGAGCAGTAGGACGGAGGGGACTGCCCTGACATTTCTCATTGTTTCTCTCTTTCTGCTTTTGTTCCACTTTTTCTTTATTCCTTCCTCTTAATTTTAAACTGTTTCTCTATTATTTCAAATTTTCCTTTTACTCCTGTCTTTTCCTCTCATTCTTTCCCGCTCCTTCATCACTTGTTTCTATCTCATCATCTTTTTTTTTCCCCCGTTCTTACTCTTCTTCCCCTCCTGATCCCCCCATCAAAGTGAGGAAACTGTAACCCAGAGGAAGAACAAGAATTGAACCTTTGCCAACACAACGGGCCAAGAGGCTACATATGGAACCAGCAAATCACAGAGCCGTGAAGGATGTTAGTGATTTAAAGTTATGTATATTGAAGTCTGGATCTTAAAATGAATCCATAATGGTAGAGGTAACTAATGGAGAGACTTAACTGACAGCAAGCAGAGTTTTTTCTTTAACATTGTTATGTTCCCACAAACTCCTCTTTTCCGGTCCCCACCCTTCCCCTGCTCCACTTTCTGATTAGTTCGACATCCACGTTGACAATGAAAAGCTAAAGCTGCTGCTTTATGAATAAAGATTTAAGCCCGTACACCATAAATATGAGCACTACTCCAAGCAAATGCATGGCAAGGTGTCTAGCCACCTCTGGCAGCCACAGGGCTCTCCCTGGGAAATCACACCTCATGGCAAGGGGTAGGGAATTTTTTTGGCCAAACAGGCATGGCAACACAACTTTTGCTGTGCTGTTATAAATAGAGTTCCTAGGACTCAGGCTTCAGAGGAGAAAATGATTAAAAGCCAGCCAGTCACCTGTGGCATAAGCACACATAAGCACACACACACACAAAGGAAAAAAAAAAACCCAAAACCCAACACTAAAACACTACTATGCTATACTTGCAAAGTCAAACACTGTAAACCTCAGAAAGATCAAATACTGCTCATCTGAGACAAATTTGCTTGCTGTTTTTTGTGGTGGCACTGGGACCTGAAGTGGCAAGAACTGAGGAACAGAAGCACCTGCTGCAACTGAAAATTTGCTGCATTCCCAGCTGCACCTGAAAGCAGTGGGAGTGTAACCCAAATCCCCGCCTTTATTACTTATTTTATATAAATTTGTATGTACACCATATAAATGTATAGTCATGGTTGGAAGAGACCTTTAAGATCATCAAGTCCATCTATTAATACAGCACTGCCACTATATCATGTCATTAAGCACCAGATCTTAATTTTAAACAGCTCCAGGACAGCTTGTTCCAGTGCCTGACCACACTTTTGGCAAAGAATTTTTTCCTAATATCCAGCCTAAACTTCCCCTTGTACAACTTGAGGTAATTTCCTTTTGTCCTATCACTTGTCAAATGGGAGAAGAAACGGACACCCACCTTGCTGCAACCTCCTTTCAGGCAGTACTTTCAGGCAGAGAGCAATACTCTCCTCTCAGCCTTATTTTCTCCAAGCTAAACAATCTCACTTTGCTCAGCTGCTCCTCATAAGGCTTCTGCTCTAGACCCATCACCAGCTTTATTCCTTGTTTGGACTTACTCCAGCACCTCAATGTCCTTCTGGTAGTGATATGCATATGTATGTATGTCTAAACTATGAGAGTCTTCTTAGCTCAGGCCATCCAGCACACTGCCAAACTATTCATCAGTCCCCAGCATAATTTGGAATTCCAGGACCTGTTTCTAATTAAGCAGCTTGCAGGCAACCATCCAGTTTAAGAGGGTAAAACTAGTATAGACAAGAGTTGTTTTGTGCCAGAGATTTTGAGTTTTCCCCAGCACACTGACCCTGAAATCTCTGTACAGCCCAACATACCCAAAAAAATAATGTCTTAAACAGGTAAAGTGAAGCATCAAAGTGAAAAGAAAACTCATGTCTGAAGTTCTCAGTCTTCATTCTCAAGTTGTGAAACATCATCCTGTTGGCCTCTCAGGGATACATGGAGTAATGCAGTGAGGGTCTGTGAAACAGTAACTGACAAGGCTGCAGTAGAAAGCACGTGATGCCACGGCTGTTCTAAAGAGCTTCCCAACATCCTCAGGAACGAGGAATAACACACTCCTGAGAAAACAAATTGCATCACCCATTCTGGGCACTGAGTGAGGCAGGACCTGTGCAGGATGTGGTACATGAGCTGATGACACTTGGTACCACAAACCTGTCTGCAAGAGGAGGTGGATGAGGATCACATGATCTGAACTCCAGCAGGTTCTTTAAAGTCCTTCCCTTGGCACCAATAGTGTCCTTTAATGGTGTTTTAACAATGGGTTGAGGGCAAAGGGACCTCTTGCTATAAGCCTTTGTCACACTTCTCACTGAACATATTTCCACACAGCTTTCCCTAAAACATGTAGATTGCAATGAAAAGAAATCTTTCATGTTATCTGTGGCCTAGAAATCAGGAGCATAAGGGTTACTCAGGCACTAGTGAAAATACTCTTTCTTTTTGGTTTTGGCAACCCAGCCTTTCCAGACTGTTACACCCTCTTTCCTATGCCATGAAATTCGCCTTTGCATTCTGCAGTGCTGATTTAAGGAGAAAATGAAACAGATTAAAGCCCCTGGAGTTTACACACGAGAAAGAAGTAGTTGGTGTAGTTGTAGTTGGTGAGCAACAGGGCAGATTGAACACTGGCCACCAGCCCCTGGCATTGCCACATTCAGCCCCAGGGTGATGGGTGCTGGAGGAGCTCACTGCAGTCTGGCTGCAGAGTGACTAGACTGCGGGTTTTCCTCTTTCCTTCAGCCTTCACCAGAGAAAGGCTAGATACTGTCAGTGGTGGCTGAATATTGGCCAGATTATGGGGCATGTGGGTATAGACTGTATTTATTCTTTTTTCAAGTATATATTTGTTTGATGTTTTGCAAGCATCTGCTTAAGATTTCTGTGCTTATCTAACGGGAGGAAAGAGCCCATTCTTCCCAAAGCCAGTTCAGTACAAGAAAATGTCATAACACTGCTGGGCCTCTTTGTTTCATCCTTCGCCAGAGGGACTCCATAGTTCCTCTGCTACTTCTTCGAAAGCCAAGAGCAATGGCTGGCAATTAAAGGCATCTGCTGGGTTCATGAAAGGAAAGGCATGCACGAGATATGAAGGATGGATGACACCTGAAATGCCTAAACTCTTGCCTGGCTCAGACTGGACTGATTGCAGCGCGTCTAGCAGGATGTGTAGAGTGTTACAGCAGGTATTCAGATAAAAATGAAATATCAAACTAAATTCTAGACAAAGCTTCCCCCCAAATTACCCCTGAAGGAAGAGGTGCCAACAAATCCATGGAAACTGCTAAGGACCCTTTTTCACATGGCTATCAGGGAGGGGCAGCAGTACAAATCCTCATCAGACAGAGCTGTTATCTGGGTAGGGAAGATCCTTCAGGGGCCAAATGACCAGAAAAATTACTAGCAGCATAAAAGACATGGCTTTGGAAATGGGAAAGCTTTGGTTTGTTCAAAGCAGATGCATAAAGAATGATAAAATAAAGATAGAAAAAAAGATGAGCGATCTAAGCTGCTGCCCACCTCATTTCTCATCATTCAGATCTGCAATCACAATCACTCACATGCAGAAACCTCTCCTTTTTCACATAGTGTCTAATGGATCTAGTGCACTCATTACTATAAAACATCACCCAGGCCTGTGTCCAGAGAGCCTGAGTCCAGTGTCAAGTTTGTGCAACGAAAGAAGTCAGAGCTATAGGTATCTCTTTAATGAAATAGACACTAAAAAAACACCACCAGTGTGAAATACTGTTCGTGCAGTATGGTCAGTATGTTAAACCCTGAGGGCCAGGGCTCCTGGTTGCATCCTTTGGAGCATTCAGTACCAGTCACTCTCAGAGATGCTCATCAGGATGGTAGAGTCTCATCCGTGCGGTTCTGGCAAGACAGTGACATGATGGAGATGTGGAAGGTGTGGGCTTCTGCAAGAAAACAATGTACGTCTGTGTTACCAACCAGAGATAGTAGTGCTGGCTGTAAAATCATAGGATGGTTTGAGTAGGAAGAGACCTTTGAAGATTATCTAGTCCAACACCCCTACAGTGAGCAAGGACGTCTTCAACTAAATCAGGTTGCTCAGAGACCCATCCAACCTCATCTTACATCTTTCCAGGAATGGGATATCTATCACCTCTCTCAGACACTGTAAAAAATGTCTACCTTATATCTAGCCTAAATCTCCCTTCTTCTAGTTTGAAACATTTAACCCTTGTCCTGTTGCAACAGGCTTTCCTACAAGCAAGTTAGTCCCCATCTATCTTATAGGCCTTCTTTAAGTACTGAAAGACTGTAATGAGGTCTCCCCAGAGCCTTCTCTTCCCCAGACTAAACAACTGTCTCAGCCTGTCCTCATAGCAGAAGTGTTCCAGACCTCTGATCACTGTTGTGGCCTTTTCTGGACTCCAAAAGGCCCATGTCTGTCTTGTGCTGAGGACTCCACAGCTGGATACAACATTCTGGGTGGAGTCTCACCAGAATGGAGTCAGCCATGGCCAACCCTCATGCAAGTTCAGTGCCTGAACAGCAAAGCTGTACTACCACTCAGGACTGATTACAAATTAGGTGAAAAGAGCATTGCATGATATGCTTTATATTGAGTTTTCCTCCATGCTGTCGTGATGAGAAATAAAGGGAAAGATCATGTCTGCTATGAGGGTGCACCTGGGTGCTTGCATATTGAAAGCTTTGTCCAAAGATACCAGATGAAGTCCTGGACCTGTACGGTTCTGGACAACTGGATAGTTATTTCAGCACTAGTTAAAGTAGAAACACAAGGCTGACACCGTCTTGGGTTTGAAGAATTTGAAACAAATTCTCATTTTCAAATCACACATCACACTGAGAGAGCTCCAGTATTAGAGAGATGTGACACACAAACTGGGAGAAATCCTACTTGTTCCTCTCCTGTTGCATATATCAGAATGATGAACTCTTGTTATTTCAGATGGATGTCCATGGATGTCTTTTGTTGTGGAAGGGACTCTGCTTCTGTCTCTAATGTCACTCTGGAAGTGGTTTGCCTTGAGGGACCTAAATTGAAAGCTTTTTTTGCTGGAATAAGATTTACAGTACTCACATTTATGAGCCATAATATCTGAAAAACTATCCTGGAGCCAAGTCACCCTGCCCTTCCTCTGTTATGTCTAACCTTTCTCAGCAGAAGCAAATGAAGAACTAAGGCAAGCAGAAATCTACTTCTACCTGGAACCTCCCAGCCCTGGTATTTAGGGACTTCTTCACCTAAAAATTGCCTCCAAAATTTCATGTATCCCTGGAGCTATTTAAAAGACATGTAAATATGGTGCCTAGTGACATGCATTAGTGGTAGACCTGGCCATGCTAAGTTAACAGTTAGAGTAATGATCCTATAAGATCTTTTTCAAGCTAAGCAATTCCATGATTCTGCATGTATCAAGATTAATGGATCTGTTCTTCATGAAGTTATCATATCCATATTTGAACCCTATATTCATTTTGATCTGCACAGCATTCTCCAGTAAAAGGCTCCAAAGTTTAATTACACAATGTGTTAAGACACCTCTTTCTGTTTGCTTAAACTTATTGCTTGATCATTTCACTAGGAACATGCAGCCTGTGACATGAGAACTAATGAATAATCATTCCCCATTTCATCACATCCACTATTTTATAGACCTGTATTATAACCTCAGCAGTTCTCTCATCCTGTATGCTGTGCTTGGACACTGCCTTGAAGAGCACATTCTGGTCCAGGTCAGCATGGTCTCACCTGCTCCACTACCTATACAGCAAATATATGATAGTACAACATCTAGAATACAGCACATGAGTTACACCCTGGCTACATTTCTTCTCCTAGCACATATGTAGCTTACTCATCCTTGCCTGCCTTCCTTTTACTTCTACTAAATCAATGTTTATATCCAGGGATGAGTAATAGCTGCATTCAGGGTATGAGTATTATGTTTTTCCTTGCAGCTAAGGGAATGTTGCCTGTTAAAAAAAGAATAAAAATCACAAAGTAACCAAAAGTTCAGGAATAACCCAATGAGAAAATAAACCACTTTTATTCAAATTATCAGGTGTTAATCACTCTTGGAATAGAAGGCTATAAAAAGCTTCAATTCAGGAAGGTGGATTTCTTCTTCATATAGTACCCATTTGCAAGATGCAAATGAAAAATTTGCTTCTTTACCTAAAAGCCTAAAGTGAAACAATGAGCAGATACTTCATCGCTTACAAAAATTAAATGTAACTGATTCATCAATAATAAAATGTACTACCTATTATACAAAAAGCACATTCATTTTATTCACCATTGATAGAGTACAGCAGCACAATCATAATCATAGAGTTGAACTACAACAGCATTTTAAATATATTATTCCTATTGTTATATGAGGGACAGAGAAGCACACAAAGGCTCTAACAAGGCTCCTGTTGTGTTAAGAGTTGCACATATACAGAAGAAATATACAGTTCCTGTTCTAAATGTTTATAGTCTAATCTAAAATTAACCACTCAGAGAGGATGTGCCCCAACTGAAAATCTCAAGTACGTGAAGGTCTTTTTCATCTGGTCGAGACCTCTGGACACACAGTTACTCTTCACTGTCAACCAGTATGAAATAGTTGTTTATAAATTAATGACTTTTTATGAAGCTTACCAGGTCTCAATCAAAAGCTCATTCCTGATTTCTTGTTAAGAGTTCTTGATCTCACCCCCGCAATTCAGATGGTGACAATACCATCAGCCATTAGGTATTTCAAAGACTGACAGTTTGGTGGAGATAATCCAGTCCTGAGCTTGAATCTGGGCCAGTGCCTAAAAACTGGAGTTTCCTTTCAAGTGAGGTATTTCTTGTCTGCATAATGCCCCGAAGAGGTACCGTGATGGATCTCATGTCATTGTTCACATCCCAAATGTTGCTTTTTAACATCATTGCAATTTTTAAGCGACTGCTGGTCATTTTAGGGTCACTGACTTCTTCAGTGCAGGTTGTCTTCACACTGAAGATGGAAAACTTGTCCAAACACCTCTTGGGACTTTCAGACTGATTCCTGCTATCCTCTCTCAGCAGGACAGTAGCATGTACAGTGGGCTCCCCTTCCTCTCTTTCAACTTCAAATTGACCTCAACCAGGATTACAGCCTAAACGAGTTAGAATTTGAAAATGGGCTAGTTTTGAGGGGAAAGAAAGAAAGAAAGAAACATTTTCATTCACCTCTAAATCCCATTATGCAACTGTGATTTGATCTTTAGGCTTTAGAACTGAAAATAGTCTGAGTGAAAAAATACTGTTCAGTAGCTCACAAATTTCTAGGCAATAGAGCAGGACCAGNTTTATTACATGCATGTTACTGAGGTACAAGTTGTGCAGGTTACAGAGGTAGCTGATCCTCTTCCCTTCATTCCAGAAAAGCCCACTGATAATTTTTCAACTTTGTTACAACTATCTAAACAGCAGCACCTTAAATAAAACAGAGCATTGGACGATAATTAAATAAGATTGCTCTTCTTCCTTGCACCTGACAGCTTCTAGAAAATTGTCAACACAGGCAGGGCTGTAATATTTGTCTGAAATAGTGGGTGGGAGGTTCATCACTAGAGCTTGCAAAACTTTGTATGCTATATGGGAACAGTTTAGGATGACAGCAAGAAAACCCCTAGAGGAATCTAAGATGGATACTAAGAGAAACTTAATAAATAAGCATTCTTTACTTCAGCATCAAACACATCCTTCCTTCCTTCCTTCCTTCCTTCCTTCCTTCCTTCCTTCCTTCCTTCCTCCCTTCCTTCCTCCCTTCCTCCCTTCCTTCCTTCCTCCCTTCCTTTCCTTCTTCCTTTCTTTCACAAATCAAAACCAAAAGGAGGTGGAGTCACCATCATTGCTCTCAGGGTTTGGACAGCAGAAGACTAGACACCAAAGCAGGCAGCTATTGGCAGCTTATTCACAGCCTCTGACAATAGAGTCACGTGCACAAGCCACCGGTTTTGCACTAGGAAAGCAGGCTGGGTTTGGGTTTGAGGTTTTTCACCCCAATTTCTTATGGTTAATAATGACCAGTAATTTCCAGCACTAAACAATGCAATATACTCTTGGTTTATTTGAAATCCAAGGCTTAGACACAAAATGGCGTTGTAAAGGAGAAGTGAGGCAGTGTGTCAGCTCAGCACACTTAAGGGAACATTTTAAAGCCATTTAGCAGGAGTTTATTGCTTCAGCGCAGAAGTCTTTGAGCATTGAAGCACGACAGGGTGTGCATTGTTGTGCCAGAATTGCCCGCCTTGGGTGTGTGTGGTGTGCGGCAAGGGGCCAAGGGCTGTGTTTAAACACACCCGCACGAAAAATGGGATTTAGGCAGAACAAAGCACACTCCTGTTGTGCCTCCCCATGATTATAAAATAGATCTGTGTCGTTATAAATAGAAAATGACTGGTGACAAAGATGCTGCTTTGACTCACTTCTGAGGCCAAGCTCTTATGCTGCGGTTCCCAATGTCAGACTGATTTAGCAGCTGCGCTGCAGGCAAACGTGTCTGGTTCAGGGCTAGCCAGTCCACATCTCATGATGGCTTAATCGCATTTTATAACAGCAGGGGAATCGCTGTGGTCCTTCGTGAGCAACGTTATCCGTTCACCCAAAGATGGTCCCGAATGCTTTCCAAAACCCACTGTGCCCACTGCAAGACTCAGATTGCTAAACAGCAAATTACCTCGTCCTCCACAAAGACTGCCAAAGTAGCTGAGTCTGTGAAGCTGAGATCCTGCTTCTACGCAACTAAAAGGTACAGCTCTTATTTAATCCAGAAGGAACAAAATCAAAGACACTGAAATAACAGCATTGTTTCAAGAGTGTGAGTTTTACTCTTTATGCCACCTCCCACCACAATGTAATTTACAGCATTACTGAATTAAATAATGCAGTTAAATAAAGTGAATATACATATAGTTTCTATGTTGTGCAATCAATAATACTAATTATTAAAAAAAACAAAACCAAAAAAACTCAAACATTGGAGATGGGAACCGAATCTGAAATCCCTGTTGTAATTTCTGGAGTACTCTGTTTAGCGCTAAGCATGCTCCTTAAACTGTAAGCATGCTCCTTAAACTGTAAGCATGCTCCTTAAAGCAAACTGTAATCTTCTTGCTTAAATTACTTAATTGGAATCACACTTCCATACATATGTTATACCACGATTTATTCCCAAAGTTGAGGATAACCTCTCATTTCCTGAAAGCTCTTAAAACCATCCTTAATGAAGAAATAGAGAAATCTGCCATTTTGCAACTTCTGTTTGCTTATCACTTCCAAACTAGTTAATTTAATGAAGGGGAGAAAAAAGTGAAATATAAAAAGGTTAATGTGGTGCCTGTAGCCATTTCCCAAATTCTTCAGTTTATAGACCTAGGGAGAAAGAGCAGCTCCCCAGCAGAGCAGCAGAATAGGCTGAAGTGACTCTGTGAAACCCAAGCAATTCAAGGAATTAAAGGATGTTCACTCCTTCTGTGGTTCTACACTGAAAACTGCTTTTAGGGCTCCCAGTAGTACCCATTACAAATAGCCAAGCTTTTCTGGTTTAATTTAATTTAATTTCCAACAACAAATTCCACCCTGTGGTGAGAATTGACAGTATCATGTTGAGAACTATTAAAGCATGTTTGGATTGTTTTCACTCCATGTATAGATATATACCAAAAAAAAAACCAAACACCCAAAAAACCAACCCCCAAACCCAAAACAATCCCCCATCCTTCTCAGTTTTCTTTAGACAAGCCACTTAATAATGAGGCAGACACAATGGAGGCATCACTGTACTATGGGATACCACCAAAGGAAATGCAGCTAGAGGTAGCAAAGAACACGCCTTGGTGTTACACTGCCTGGTCCCAGCTCCACTCTGAAACTCCCCATGACAGACCAGCATGGAGCCTGACAGAACTGTTGGCGTCCCTGCAGTTACCACCAGGAAAGAGCTGGTGTCTGTCCTCTGTAATAAGACCCTATATACCATTGCTGTTTCCTTTTCTCTTTGAGTGTTTTCTGTTCTCTAAAGACATCTTCATGCTTGAAACATCTTCGTACTTATGTAGCCTTGAGCTCTACTGGGAATTCCTACCGGGAATTCCCCTACTGGGAGTTCTGCCACCAGATTTCAAAGGAAAGAGAAAAATAATTCTCTTCATTAATACAGGCTTTTCTGTCATGACTTTTAGGCCCCTCTCCAGGCAAGCAGGCAAGCACATGTTTAACATTAAACACATGAGTAGTCTCTATTCACATGCTGCAAGCTAGAAATGCTCATTAGCTCTGGATCCAAGCCCCAGCTGAGCTGCTAACACTTCAGCTGCAGAGCTGAGCTGGAGAAGAGGTGGCACTGAAAGCTTTCAGCAGGGTTGCACTAGCATTGCCTGAGCAGCAAGGTATTTCCCGCCACAGTGCTGCTACTCCAAAGGCTGATGGGTCGACCATTTGGAGCAGAGACACAACCTGCTGAGCTGCAACAGTGTAATCATTCAGAGCTGGTTAGCTGATGAGCACAGCACAAAATACACCGCATTCCAGTGCATCCCCTGGAATATTTTCAGCTTCTGCATCTCACTAATAAATGGTGAAAGGGCAATGGTTTGGGGCAAAAGGGAAATGACATGATTGCTGTGATTTCTGAGATGCTGTTGAGTCCTGTAATGCTGCATGCTGAGTGCTTGAGGAGCTGCAGGAGGCTACTCAGACCTTTATGTCATACATTAAAACAAGGACTAATCAAGCTTGGAAAAACAGTGGTGGGCAGGGTTTCTACCCCTTTCTTTACTGGAGTGTTGCTTGCAGCCTGGGATAAGGAAATAAAACAGACTAATGCTTTCTAATTTCCCTGCATGTGAACTAGAAGGGAAGAGAAGAGAATCATAGAATCACAGGTTTTGGGTTGTTAGGGACCTTAAAGATCATCTTGTTCCGACCCAACCCCTACCCCATCCATTAATTCAGGCTGCTCAAAGCCCCATTCAGCCTGGCCTTGAACACCTCAGGGAGGGGACATCCACAGTTTCTCCGGGCAACCTGATCCAGTGTCTCACCACCCTCACAGTGAAGAAGTTCTTTCTAATACCTAATCTAAATCCACCTTCTTCTAGTTTGAAATTGTTACCCCTTGTCCTCAAACTGGGGAACAGACCCCTTCCTTTCACTGCCTAACTGAATTAGTGGGCTCTTATGACAACCCACTGAACTATGTTCAGTGCCAATACAGACCAGCAGATCCCTCCTGACCATGAAACTTCATGACTCAGAGGGAATATCTCTATGTATCCTGGAGAATTCCCTAGGTGCCTTAAACATGGTGGCTTGCTCAAGTCTGCACTGAAAATCACAGTTCAGACTAAGCAGTCTATCACTCTTGGTTAATGTATCTCAGATGAAAAGACATATTTTTTATAAAATGCTTTAATACTCTTCTCAAAAAAAAAAAATCATTACCTCCTTCAACTCCTCAATAAGTACAAGCTTCACAGCTTTCCTGTCTCCTCTGGAATTACTAGGTCATAGCAGACATCAAAATTAATGAAGAGATGAAAGATTCAGTAGAAAGGCAAAATGTTACTGGAAAAGTATTTCTGAATATCAAAAGCAATTCAAGAATAATGAACGAATCTAGCAGGATAACAGACAAATGCAAACTTCCTGATGCTTAAAGGATACACCACAAAGGAGGACAGAAGAGTTTAGGTTTATTTTTTTTCCTTTAAAACACCAATTCATTTCAAAAAGTGACTGTTTCCATGTGCTTCACAATGAGTGGTATTACATGAGTAGCATTTCCCCACTATTTTTGCAACATCTTAAACTCAGTTAATTAGTTAAACTTAGTCAGTGAAGAAAGGGAGCTGTATTTTCTTCTCACCTGCACTGTTGGCACAGTGGTGGGAGCAGTGCTGCAAGCAGGGGCCTTTGGACTTCATCCCATGAGATGGATGGGTTATGCTAAAACACAGTTCTTCATATCCTCATCCATGACCACCCTGCTACTTAGCACCAAGGAAATGTCAGAATGGTTATGTTTAACTTGGGGTTGACTTTGAGCACAGATGACAAAAGGTGTCTGGGGATTAAAATAAAATAAATACATATTCAAAATCATTGTGAGGTGCATTTCAGCTGATCTTTCTTGCAGGAAACAGAGATGGCTAGCTACCTTGTGATATAGACTGTCATTTCTCCCTGGCGGTGGCTTTTCAGCTGAACACAGGGGAAGAGCTGATAGCTGTAGCTCTATATCCCACGTAAGTCCTGATAAAACAATGTCATTATATGAATTTTCTGCTGGAAAAAGTGTTTGTCAGGGCTCTCTTCTAAATAGCCTTGGAAAAGATTCTTCCTTAGTCTTACCTGCAGTCCAAGATGACTTCTTGGCAATTCAGACTAACAGATAATAAGAGTAACTAATATAAAGGATCCTCAAGCACTCCCATACCACAACTAATAGAAGAAAAATCAATATTCATTCCAATATGAATGGAGTGTTGGATTGACTGAACAGTGGGCTTTGAAATAAATATCTAAGAAATGTTTGGATGAAATGGACATCTTTACAGACATTTGGTCTGCATTTATGAAATGTAGATGATTAAATCCACATTGCTGGCTTCTTCCCCCTCAGCACTATGTCTGTCTTTACATCTTGCAAAAAAATTCTGAACAAAGTTATTGTAAATCTGCAACGTCTGTCTTGTCACTCAGATTCTTTTCAGAAATGCTGCCTTGCCAACATAGATATACAATCCCATCTGATTAATATTTATTACTTATAATTCTAGATACAATGGAAGGTCACCAAAAATACCCTGCCTGAAGGAGTCTGGAGCCCTTTAAAATTGCACTGGTGATGGATTCTGAGTCTTGAGAACTGAGCTCAAAATCTTAGCAAAACAGTTTTCTATGTAGGATTTCCAGTATTTCCTGCTTCTTACTATGGCTAAAGCCAAAAAGCACAAAGGTGAATAACAGTTACAGATCTGAAAACATGAGCCTGGATTTCAAACCCAAACAAAGGTCAGGGAATGCCTGAACCTGTCCATAATCTTGGATCAGCCTGTAACAGAGTTACGAGCGAAATGCAGAGTTAGAATGCAGAGTGAGACTTGAATTCAGACAAATCAAGGACAGTAGCTGAAAATGGTTTCACTTTCCTCTTATTCTTTCTCATATCTGTCAAAAGATTTTTTTAATCTAGATTTTTTAAATATTATTAGAAAAATAAAGACATTTAAGGATTTCTATATTATTAATAAGAAATAAAGTATCTTACTGATTTTCAGATTTTGTAAGTCCTAAAAGTACTTTAAGAACATGCAAATCATCTTAGAAAAAGCTCACTGTTTTAACAGCACATTTTCTTTTTAAGCCAAACCATTTTAAAACATGAACTTTTAAATAAGAAATCCAGTGTGAAGTCACTGAAATTAACTGCTTGTGATTTGGTCCTCTCCTAGCAAAACCAAAGAAAGTCATCTTGGGATATTTCTGAACCATGAGATCCAGGAAACTGGTAAAGATTCAGAGCTGGCTCACTTACCCTGCCTGAGATCTGCTGCATGTTTGGACACTCTTCTTCAAGGAGCTAAATATAATAACACAGAGCAAGAATCTGCATCTGCTTCATCTTTATTCAAAGACTCACTGTCACTGTGATTAAGCAAAATAACTAACTGAAGTACAGACCTGGAAAAAGCTAAGAAAAAATTAGATTTAATCGACCACTAAGAAAAATTAATTTGCATAGCATTCCTAATGTTTTTTCTAAATAGACAGAGACACCTTGACCAGCACGCAGAGTGAAAGCAAAACCAGAAAAACAGATGGAAAGGAAAAAGTTAATTAAAATAAATAAATAAATAAATAAAGGTTTTATTTTAACAACAAAACCAACAAAATTTAAATTTAAAAAAAAATAATCACAAATAATACCAATCTCATGAAGAAATGTTTTTAACAAGCCACATGTGCTTGTGCAGACACTTCTAATCTCATTAGATTATTCTGGCTGCTATTACTGTTCTCTGAGCCAGTTGATTTCTCAGCAATATTTTTTAAAAGTGTGAGCCTTTGCCCTCCAGTCTAGCCATTGCTAAAATAACTACAATTCTAGAAGAAGACTTGGAAGCTCATGCACAATCTTGCGAAGTTTTGAAAGTTCACAACAAATTGACCATTGCATAAGAAACAATAGTCAGCCATAAACTATCTTCACAATCAACATTCTGCATTCTGCTCCCAGCTCAGGTAGTAGGAAAAGTGAAATGACCCCACCAAAGCAACAGGATAGCTTCAGATTGTCATCAGCATCACAAGGTAGAGGCTGTTTTTTTCACAATGTCTCCAGTCCCGCATCTCTCAGGCTGCAAAAAAGTCTGCTGCGAAGTTCCCTTCAGCCACAGCTCACCAGCTTCGGGTTCTTTTCAAATCTATATAGCTCTGTGTAGCTCTGATCAGAACAGGAGCAACGCTGGGTTACAGCTCAGCTTTATTTTATCTTTGAAAGTGATGATAAAACCCCCCACTCTGAAAACTGAGTTTGTATGTACCAGGAACCACGAGTTTCAAGCAAAAGAGTTGTCATTCTGAATTTGCTAGAGTGGTGTGCAAATAATCACTAGTATAACGCAGATTGTGCCAGGCACAGTATGGATAGAACAAAATAATCACTTTTAGCAAACAACCATAACTCAGACTTGTGTAACCAAGATCAGAAAACCCTGGAGGAGTGGGACTGGGGCTTCATGCATGGACTTCTGCTAACATACTTACTGAATTTCTGGCTCAAAATATGTGTCTCTCTGGTTTAGCCTGCTCTTTTTGAGGCTCTTAGAGCAAATTTCTCCTGGTGTGATCCATCTAGATCCCAACACCAGGAAAACACTTCCCCCTGTCTAGAACTCATGTGTAGCGACAGCTTTCTTTTGCCTACCTAAATTTCCCAAGATAGCAATTATAAAGGAACTGGCAATCATATAGTCAAGATGACAATATCCTACATAGTCTGGTTAGTTGTGCCAAGTCGCTCTGGTTGCTGGAGTCAATATGCTGCCCCATTATTGCCACATCACTATGTCTTTACCAACTAGCAGATCCATTGGGCATTTTGGCACTAGTCTCGCTCTTCCAAGGGCTGCCTGCTCAATTGCTCATTCACTGTCTTTCACTTAAACATTCATATTCAACAGCATAATGCAAATTTTATGCAGAGTAGCATCTGCAAGTCTGACATACTCACTAAGGCTTCCCTCTCTTGCACAAAGTTAAAAATAAATGCCCTATAAACACTTGGGCCTGTTAAGACAGAATATGCATTCAGAAAGTCTTTCGAATATAATTGCTAAGAGCATCTCTCCTTTATGGTCAAACACTTTTTCTTCCTCTCTGTCCTCCTGCCTCAAGGACCTCAATAGTACTGGGGAAAAAAGGGTCCTTGAAATAATCTACCGAAGAACTAGATCTGTATGTTCCCAGCTCTCTTAATTGAAATTTAAGTTAGTTTTCAATTTTTAAAACTCCAAAGAATACAGGTGGTGAGATAGCCCCAACATGAAATAAGAAACCAGTAAAGCAGACTCATTTCTAATACTGATTGTGAATAATACTAGTTGAGCCAGATCTTAGGTTCAGATTTCAAAGGGTGTCCACCACCCCCACACTAGAGCTGCCTTCACTTTTGTCCAGGGAGAAGCAGATTTGCCCCAGTGCAATAGACTTGTGCAGGCAAAGTCATAGGGATGTCAACCAGATAAGCATCATGATAAAGTATATCTTAAGGCAGCAAGGAAAAGAGTCTGTAAAAGGGGATACTGAGCCACTGCTGAGGTCAGTTAGGACTTGCTGAGCCGCTTGGCCACATCCGCGTAGGCTTGCTCGATTTCTTTGTCTGCTGCACAGGTGTTGGTGAATTCATCCCTGGCATAGGCATTCTTCAGGTACCTCCACAGCCCTGCCATCTCTACTGGGAACTCAAAGTTGCGGTATTTCTTCGCAACAATCTAAACCAAAGATAAAACAGAGGTTAAAAGCACCTTGTTTGTGATATATCTCCAGATCCTGTTTTAGAAAGCTTCTTACTCTTTCTGGTCAGACAATTAACAGCAAAGGAGAGAAATGTTTGGAGACCCAGGGCTCTTGACTAGAAAAGCTTGAAAAGTGACTGTTGGTTCTCCCCTGTCTTGCAAGGATGCTACTTGGCCTAAGTGCACTCTAAATCAATGACCTGACTAATGCCACCAAATTATGACTTCTACAGTAATTTAATTTTATTAAATAATATAAATATAAATGTTTATAAAAATATAGAATGTTATTATTAAAATATAAATAATAAGTTAAATAAATTATAAAATTATGTTTTGGGGAAGTTTTTATGGGTCTTATGTACATCACTTAAAGCTGAGGCAGAATATAAGAAATAGTTGATCGGTCAAATCATAAAAAGCAAGGTAGATTTAAGGGAAAGGCATCAGTTACAGTTATATATAACATGTTTTCATATTACCTATTACATTTATATTTAACATTATATGATATTTTATATATATTGCATTTCCGTTTATGGAATATATTTTGCCTGGCCAATGGTGTCAGAGGATGTAACCAGCTACAGC
The DNA here is from genome assembly GCA_013396675.1 of Eubucco bourcierii. NCBI lineage: Eukaryota > Metazoa > Chordata > Aves > Piciformes > Ramphastidae > Eubucco > Eubucco bourcierii. Next base: position 56,819 of record VWZE01000509.1, on the reverse strand, counting down.
TGTTTCAAGGCTGTATCCATGTTCAGGCAAAGGAAAAATTCAGGGTGGTATGGGGACCATGACTGAAAACCCAAGATGATTTAGCAGACATTAGAAGAGGGACTATTAGGATAAACTGGGGGAGAAATGGTTATTTCAAGACCTATTAGACTAGGAAATTGTCTATCAAAGGAAATTTTCAATTTCTAAAAACACTCAGGCACTTATTCAGGAAAATAGTTAAGTGTGTATTTAATTTTAAGCACCTGTATAATCTCATTGAAGCCAATGGGACTAATCTGTGCACAAAGCTAGTTGGTTGGTTAAGTAGCTGGCTGGATTGGCACATTTCAGTTTTCTGTAAGAATACCCCATATAGAATAATCCTGTGGTGACAGAATGAACTAGCTGATAGGAAGGGATGGATTAGCTGATTTAATAAGTGCTTCCAATCTCTAATTTTTCTGACAGTATAAAATCGTTCCTGGGCAAAAATTACATACATATGTGCCACAGAGTTCCCCTTTATTTTGAAAGTGCATGACAGAGCTGTTTTCCATCTCAGATTTCTTAGGACACTCATGTTCTCAGATATTACTAGGATCTGGCTTTATTACTAGGATCCACTTGGTATTTGCAAGTCCAAATCCTGTCCTAAACTGCATCTAATTAAGCGTTCTTGCCTTCAGTGATGCTTCACACACATGGAGAAGATAAAACCTGCTGGGCAAATTAAGTCAAGATTTTCACAATTTCCAGAACACATCTTTCATCAAATGAAAATGTCTTAATAGTTTACCTGTTTTCTTCCATTTGTAAAATGTTCTTTAGGCAATATTCCATGGCTATGCTTGTCTGAGAAAGATTTTTAATTCTCTTTTGACATCTTTAATTTCATCCCAAGGAGCGAGGAACCAGTAAGAGGCCACATATTAATTGCAGAGTTCTGACTCGAACATTTTAAGTCAAGATGAGTCAAAGTAAGAGCTATGCTTTTAAGGACATTATCAAATTTCTTACCTGGTAACTTATGCACTTTTTTTTTTTTTTTTTGTTTCCCCCCATATGTGCAATCAGCTCCCAGACTCAGTTTATGTTTTGGCTCATAGAGCCAAATTAGATGCATGACTTGGCTAACTTCTTTGTTTGCCAAGGTCTGCCAGGTACTTGCTTCATTCTAAAGAAACATGTAATCTGATAAATTAAATAAATGTAATCTTTAGAAGTCAGCATGATGTACACCACTTGTACTACACCAGTGACTATTGTACATCTTAAATCCTGGACCTTAGAAGTGACTGATTTTTAACATCTCTGTGTGAAATACCAGATGGACTGCTGCTCTTAAGTTACAAATGAGTGGGAACTGACTAAAAGTTTTACATGTCTCTTAAGAAAAAATGGGGAGTTACTTCATAGGAACTATGCTGTTACTTGCAGAGGGTGAAAATATAGAGATGGGATACCTAGATCTTAATATTGTTTTTGCCATTAATTAGTGATGGGACAGTTTCCCCATGTACTAAAGATAAGGTTGCTTAAATTTTGCTGAGGAGCAAAAGTGTGTTATAGAGTCTGCTATTCTAGAACTTGAGATGCCACTGCAAAATACACACTGGCTTCAGCTCAAGGCTCTTGGAGCCGGGCAGCCTTTGAACACTTCTTTGATCATAGCATGACATTCTTTACCTTGACAACGTGGAGTTTCGGCAGAAGGTTGCAGTCAGCAAGAGTCAGGTCATCTCCATCCAGAAACTTGCGTCTAGACACTTTCTCTTCTTCGGTGCTGTTTGCATCAATCTCCTCTGGCAGAGGGGTTCTCAAGTAGTCATCCAGCTTCTTCAGAGCCTTCACCAAGCCTCTTTCAAGGGCTTTTCCAAAAAGCAATGAATAAGGCATTAGGGTATAGTAAGAATCATTTAGAAGCACTCATTGTCAATGGCTATGGTAGTAGACAGGGCAAAGGACAAGAAACATTCCTTTGTTGCTAATTTGTGCTCCAATGCCCACATGATCTGATGACAAGGTGGCCCACTAAAGTCCAGTGAACTGGAGCCCTGCACACTGATACTTTACTTTTCTAAGCATCCAGGAAAGACTGTAATGAAGCAGAATTTTCTAGCATTACTTCAGCTCTAAGAAGTTGTAGTTTTACTATTTTAAAAACCTTCTATGGCAATTAAAGGCAATAGCACTAATTCAAAAGATGCTAACCAGAGCTCTGTGGAGCTGTAAGTTACACTACAAGTGGAATGAAGGCAATATGATGAGAATTAAATACAACACTATACAAAATAGGTGAGATGAGATACACCCTCACTTCAGATCCAACTTAGGCGCAGATTCTCTCACGAGGGAGGAGATTTTGGAACTCTGGATTACTAAAGACTATGTCCCACACTACTGCAGCTACAACAAATTTCATCTTTAAATGTCATTTAGACATAATATGCAGCAGAGTGCAATTTTTAAATGTAAAATATCAAGGCAGGCACAGAGTTTGTGTTCTTTACTGGCATTATAATGGAAAAAATTTATTCCAATAATGCACTTTCAGAAAGCTGCATAACTGTATGTAGGTTCACATGTTATTTAAACTGCAAATACCCTGGGGTGAGAAGGGTCTTTTGCATCTCTGTTTGAAGGGTTACAAGCGCGATGGGGTCCTGGCCCCTGACAAGTGCCCCAAAGTGCTAAAGCAATATAAATAGGAAACAGCAAGAATTTACAATGTGAAAAAATAACAACATGACTTGTGGGCTTAGGGCCAGAATTTCAGCTGGTGAAAATTACCTGCAGTGATTTATACCTCCTGCAGATCTGGCCTGGAGTCAGCATTTAAGGCAGAATCCTGTAAAATCTTATATCTCTGAGTAACTTACTGCCATTTACCTTAGGAGAGACTACTCAATGTGTCAAGTTACTCAAGCGTTGTACCACTACAAGGGCTATGAAGATAAATATATTTATAGAGCATAGTGTAAGCTTCAAAAGGCTGTGGCAATCACCCTGTGTAGAGCTGCTTGCTGGCACAGGTAGCTGTGCTGGCTCTGCTGTCAGCCACCCCTGTGTTTTTGGCACAGAGAGAAAGGCAGCACGTACAGGGCCATTGAGAAAGCCAAAGCTAATCACCACAGAACATGATTTCTCTGCTGCCCTAACATCCATTAAACCTTGTGCCAGTGGTGGAAGTCAAATTAAGCTGCCTGATGTCTTTCTCCCACTGAAGCTTTTTGGCCAAGCACCAGGGAACCATACCAGCTCTTTTGTGGCTGACTCCTAGACACAGTGGCAAATCCTGGCTTAATTGATTGACTGGAGAAATGACTGTGATCCAACTGAAAACAAACCAACAAACATAGCAGGGAGGGAAAGAATTTTATTTCTGAAAGCGACTGAAGTGCTGCCATCCATAAAACAAAAGTGTTGCCATCCCTTATTTAATCGATTCAAATTGAATTTTGACACTGACATTCTGCCATCAGATGCCGGCAGTGGTGTCTTTAATTGTCTGCAGCTGCAGCTCCACCGCACAGCTTCTACTGAGGGGCAGTAACTGCCACAGCCTGTAATATCACCCCATGTGGCAACACTCACAAGATTTAGCAATCTCTTGTTGGTTTGACCCACAGCACCTGTTGAATAGATATCTCTCCTCTCTGCCAGCCTCGGACTATGTCCTTTTACAATGAATTCATTTAGAGAGAGTAATCGACTTGCTGTGATTTAATTCAGTTCTGATTATCCAGATTTTAGAGAACTGGCTAAACACTGAGCATTTTCCAGTGTCCCTGTCACTCAGCAGAACTGTCAGCTTTCTCAGTTATTTGTATAATATTTCTGATATCAGTTCTATATTAGATGCTTCCCGCTAGCCCATGGGGTCAGTTAGGTGTGTGCATGAAGGCAGGAGTGGCAGGTGAGTTGTGTTTATGTAACTTTTCTGGAACTTACTACAGTTGGAGTTGTTTTTGCTCTTACTGATATACTAAAGTGCATCATGGCTGTCTCACTAACAATGTCTGGAGCAAAGCCTATTTGTGACAGTGGGAAAAACATCTATCTGAATTCATACTTGGCCCATGCCTGTGCCAGCTTTAGGCCAGAAACAAGCGTATATTCAGAGTTCAAGGCATCTATGACCTAATTCACAGGCTTTGCTGGAACTCACAGGATCTCATAGTGAAACCACCACATGGTCAAGACCAGCTTATATCCTTATGGTCAAGAAGTGGACCATTACTGACACCAGTGATCCCATTTAGAATCATAGAATGGTAAGATTGGAAGGAACCTCAAGGATCATCTAAACCTAAAACTGTGTAAGTCCAGATGTGATCAGACTGCAAGCCCTCCAAGGCAGGGACTTGGAATTCCTGATTAGCAGTCTTAGGTGAAGCTGTTCTGGGAACAGTAAATATTTACAGTTAAGGGTTTTGGTTGTTTGTTTGTTTTTTTGTTTGGTTTGGTTTATTTGTTTTTAATACAGATCTATGTACAGAAAATTAGAATCATAGAATGGTAAGGTTGGAAGGGACCTCAAGGATCATCCAGTTCCAACCCCCTGCCATAGGCAGGGACACCTTCCACTAGTACAGGTTACTCAAGGCCTCATCCATCCTGGCCTTGAACACCTCCAGGGAGGGAGCAGCCACAACCTCCATGGACAACCTGTTCCAGTGCCTCACCACCCTCACTGTAAAGAACTTCCTCCTGACATCCAGTCTAAATCTTCCCTCTGCCAGTTTAAACCCATTGCCCCTTGTCCGGTCACTGCAATACCTTGTCAATAGTCCCTCCCCAGCCTTCCTGTAGGCCCCCTTCAGATACTGGAAGGCTACTATCAGGTCTCCTGAGGCCTTCTCTTCTCCAGGCTGAAGAATCAGCCTGGAGAATTTAGTTACAAATTTTAATTAGTTAATAATCAAATTAGTTAATAATTTTAATTAGTTAATTATTTTTGTTAATCAAAACTTGTCAAATCCCAGTCAATCTTTCAGAACAGTCATAAAATTAGAAAAGTTGTGAACAAGGGGCACATGCCTTTCTCTGACCTTAAGACTGACAGAATTCTGAAAAGCTAAGAGAATTAAGAACCTAAAATTGCTATTTGCAATGGAATTTAGATGTACAGGATCAGATTTTTAAAGACTGACAACTGTTTTCAAGGCATTTTTTAAAAATCCATGTGCAAATGCCCATGTTAAAAATCCTGTTTTCTAGGTTCCCTGACACATTCAGATACTTTTATATGAATTGTAGTCTTACATTCCTTGAGAAGGTACTTAGCAAGCCCCCACCTCAAAGCAGGAGGATGCATAAAAGAATCTCAAAAAAATTGAAGCAAGAGACTTGTGACACCCATTTCAGAGACATCCAAGTGTCTAATGCTGCTGTAGGTGGGAGAATTAACCTTCTGTTTGAATTCACCAGCCAATACCCCAGAAGAGAGAAATATCAAAAGCATGTGATTTTTTTTTCTTCTTACAAAAACTTGAAGGAGTACATACTTGTGAGTTCATTATTGAGCAAACTCAGCAGAGAAAGATTTAATTCTAAACTTTCCACACTACACAGATAGACTGAGAGAGTTGGGGCTCTTCAGCCTGGAGAAGAGAAGGCTTCGAGGAGACCTTATAGTAGCCTTCCAGCATCTGAAGGGGGCCTACAGGAAGGCTGGGGAGGGACTATTGACAAGGTCTTGCAATGACAGGACAAGGGGCAATGGGTTTAAACTGGCAGAGGGGAGATTTAGACTGGATATCAGGAGGAAGTTCTTTCCAGTGAGGGTGGTGAGACACTGGAACAGGTTGCCCAAGGAGGTTGTGGCTGCTCCCTCCCTGGAGGTGTTCAAGGCCAGGTTGGATGAGGCGTTGAGTAACCTGTACTAGTGGAAGGTGTCCCTGCATATGGCAGGGGGTTGGAACTAGACGATCCTTGAGGTCCCTTCCAACCTTACCATTCTATGATTCTATGATTCTATGATTCTACACCTAGTTTGTGAAAATCTGAATGACTCTGAGACACTGAGAACACAGGGGCCATCAGGCACTCACCAAGGCATCAGTCTTGTGAATAGCAGTCACAGTGTTAGACTGAATGAAGACATTTTAAAAGATGAGACTAACTAAAAAGTGACTAACTCCCTATTTGTGAATGCACTACCCACATTGAATTTCAGAACTGGCTAAGCAGCTTATTCCCTCTGCAACATCACTAAATAAAACCAACAACAACAACCAAAAAAACAAAACAAAACAAAACCCCAAAAAACCCCAACAACAACAACAACAACAAAAAAAAAAAACCCAACCCACTAAAATGAAGACAATGGAACTGAATTACTGTGATTTAATTTGATTTTGCTGATAACAGCTAAGGCTCCACTGCAAGTCAATAAGTGGGATTAATCTTCCCTGAAGTGAGTAAATAATATAAATAGGTTTAAATTAAACACCCTTAGCTTCTTCTGTAGTCAATGGAGTCTTCTCTTCTGCACTTGCATTAGGTTATCCCTAATTCAGCTGTGTGGAGAACTTTTCCTGAAGTATATAATCTCGGCCTTGCATTATCTTGGTAAGTCAGGGTGGAGAGGATTCACTGTTACAACACCAAGTGGAGCTATGCCTGAGAATGTGGCTCTTACATACTTCTGAATTTTATACCTCCAATTATTTCCCCACCCTGCAGACTGTCAATATGTGGCCCTGTCATCAATTACCCATGCAACGGCTACACGTCTGGAATCCTGGCAACCATCTTTCAGGACAGTGAAATCATCAAATCCAAAAGCGCCATCATTGTACTGCCTCCACAGTCATGTATTTAACACAACTTCAAATTCCACGAAGTTCTACCAGTGTATATACAAAATCCATAGTGGAATCATCCCTCTCACCCTTCACTCATCTGCTCTGGGCTACTTATGTAGCCAAAGACAATGCAGAGTAATCAAAGTCCTGCCGTGTCATCCCACCAATAGTAAACAACAATATTAATAAAAAAACCTGACAAGATCTTTGTGATTTTCCTTCTCTCTCCAAAACTGTGCTTTTATACAACTTTACTTAATAGTCCTGAGTTAGAAGCCAGAAAAATAGCACTTTCCAACCTCAAAGCAACCACAGAACCCTTAATGAATGAATTACCATCTGTCAAATGCAGAGGGTGAGGTTCAATTTAGCTGATGATACCTAATTCACAATGACGGTCTGTTTTCAGCAAAAGGTTACTTGATGCTGAACAATGAGATTAACAAATCCTGACATGCACAGAAATACAAATAATGCAGCAAGAGTTAGTAATTGGCAAAACTGTGCTCTCGGTTACACTGACATAAAAGAGGAGTAACTCTGCATTGTCAACAAGCTATTCCATATTTACTCCAGCTCAACCAAGACCAGACTTTGGCTCTGTTACTCATCTCTTCAAGCAAAAACTTCCTTCAACTATTACTCTGTGCAACTATTTCCAGGGGACAAAGAGAAATCCTTGTGTCTTGAAGGACTTATACCACAAATGAACAAAACACTGGAAAATGTAATGCATGGAGCAATTCTGCAAGTCAAGAGGAGGCCCAGATGACAAAGATTCATTACTAGGTATTCAAGTTGAAATTTTGGCCATATTGAAGTCCATGGAAGTTTTGCTTCAGTGGGATTAGGATTTCTCCAGCAGCGTTTAAAGCCAAAAGGAACTTATAATCAGTTAATCTGACCTCTGAAGTAATAACTGGCCATAAAACTTCCAGAGTCATCTGTCATTTCCAACTCTATTTTCTGTGGGTCAAATAAGGCTGAAGCAAAATGGAAAGTAACTAGAAAGTAGTAAAAGAAAAAAAGATTCGGAAAAAGTAAAACCAATTCAGGCTGCTCACACCCACAGCACTTGCAGAGGTCAGACAAGGACTCTTCTTCCCCTTTCTTGAACTCCAAATATTTCCTTCCTCATTTAACGCTGGGACAAGGAGAAATAGCAAAGCAGACAAAACACATAAACACCAATCTCTGTGGCCTGAAAGAGCCACTGGAAAGCACATCATTCCATCCTAAAATAGCAGGCTAGGAAAAGCTGAGTTACCACCACCAGAGGAGACTCTCTCTCTCATTCTCATAGGCAGACTGGCTACCTAAATATAAACCAGCTAGAATTAGGTGCAATGGCTCCTGTTTCATGTGTCTGAGGATTTGGTGGATGAGGATTTTACTTGATAGTTATTATGCAAAGAGATACAAAGCACAGAGGGCACAGTAAGTGCAAGAAGAACAATCTATTCTTTGGCCAAATTGAATTATTCAGTTTATGTTCAAAAGGAGCAAAGCTGGTTCAATTTTCTAAACAAACTTAAAGCAAAATAGCACAAGGTCTCCAAACAAACACGAAAACCAAAAGAAAGCTGTGTTTTGAGGTGTTGGTTAAGTCGTGTCTAGATATTCAAATATTTTTCACATCACTTTAAAAATGCTGGCAAACTTCAAAATTGACAGGAATTTTCCAAATTAAAAAGCTTTTTGTTTCAAAAAGTTTAAGAGAAAATACTTTCACTTCCCAAACCAAGTCATCATTCACCAAATTCAACCCACATTTGCTAATAATTCAGGTTACTCACACCACCCATGACATTTTTGTCATATAGGAGTTTTGTCACAAAATATTTTCTCCAAGCTGAAGTGAAATATATGTGGCTCTCTTCATAAGTGAGTACCACTGAAAGCACAGTGACAACAAGGCTTCAAAGTTATCGAAAGCCAGCAACATAATGGCTGTTGTAGCCACCACCTGAAACCACCTGAGACTGACCTTGTCAGAACTGCAACTTTCTTAATTGTCAAGCCCAGGTAAGTTCAACAAACAACGAGCCATGCACAAAAATGAACAATTCCTGCTGCTACCCTGGGTCACTGATTGATGCTTTTTCTTTTTACTGCTTTCTTCCACTGCCCTATGGTAAGATTTATCCCATAACACACGCAAATGAACTTGGTGAAATACGCAATGAGGGAAAAGGGGGAACAGTACATAAATATTCACAGTCTCACACAAACAATCTGAGATTTATTTTTCCTTTAAAAAAACAAACCGCCTTTCCTGATCACTTCCAGATTCACAGAGTTTGATATTATGTGAGACCCAATACTGTTTTCTGGTAGGAGAGAAAAACCAGATAAGAAACAGCAATTTAAGGTAAGAAAATAATATCATTCTACTAGTCTGACAGCCTGATTAAAGACCAGGGATTCATATTTTAATTTTCTTTTTTTCCCCATCCTGCTTATTTTTTTTCAGGCAGGCTCAACAGAGTATTGTAACTTTAATCTGTACAGATTAATCTTTCTCACATGGAGGAGCTGTGACTGCAATAAGTGTGCCACTATTACATATTGAATAGTTTACCTTCCCCTTTATGATTTCAATCCCCTTGAGATTTGAATGCTGCATTGAGTTTTTTATGTCTAGCCATTTAAGTGCCAGGTATCTTATCTAAACTGGGTATGTAGGTCCCCTCTCTGAGCTCCAGTGGGCAATTCCTTCCCACTGCCTGAGACACCTAAATGTGACTTACTTCACATATGCCCTTCTCACCACCTGAATTACAGATGAAGCCTAAAGGACTACCTCAGACTAAATACCTAACTTTTAGGAAGGTAAGTTATGTGAGATAAATCCTATCCTTTGAATATAATTTCACAGTTCACAAAAGTGATGTAGGATAATACCACCCTAGTTTTTTTCCAGTTACTTATACATTAGGGTTTACACCCCGAAGGGCAAGTACCTTGCCAATTTGAGTATTGCAACACATTTCCCAGGCATGTTTATACTTGTAAAATCCCCAGCTCCAAGCAGTGTCTATCTTGAGAGACAAATAAGTGGGCAGTCACTAGGAGAGCCATTGGAAATACAGAGAACAAGGATGGAGATTGTATGCTCCCATGAATCCAAGACATTTAGATACCTAACTCTGTGTCAAAAGGGATGTTCTAGGGTGAGTCATCTCTCCTATTAAAGATGATGTACTCTAGATAAATAATTCAATATTCACTGGAACAGAGATTTGTGCATGTTCCCACAATAAAGGTAAATGACCATACAATCATGAAAAGCTGTGATCTGTCTGCATCTACGCAATTAATGAATCAACAAATACACAGAATGTGTACACAGAAGCAAAACAGATGAGTGTCTCTTACTCCTCAGCCCTACTTTCCTGGTTAGAAGTTTCTCTCAGAGGACAGGTATTTGTACTTGTCCTTCAAATCAGTCAGAGCTGGGACTTGCAAAGGGACTTCAGTGTTCAGTGAGCACACACCAGGGGTGGTATAAGTTACAAGAACACAGGCATACACATACAGATGGCCACACAACTTTGGTCATAAACTGCCTTTCAGACATGGTCTAAACCAGGCATACATAGTTGTGTATTTTCCACACGTATGTTCTGTGTATACCCAGTGAGAGAAACTGAGGTGCTAAACCCCAGGAGCACTTCACCCACAACTCAGAAGAGCTGAAATAGACCTGTTAAATATCAAAAGTACCATTAGGAATGCAGACACATCAAAAATCAATTTATTTACTTATGGATAAAATTCACCAGGTCTAACCCTGGCCTCTGAGTGTTAGGTAATTAATCCAATCTAGTCATCCAAGTCTCCTTTAGAAGTAGCAGTAAAAACGGGCACTGCTAAAGCAAGCTTTTCCAGTTTTAGATCCACATTTTAAGATAAACTAAATTGATCTTCAGAAATGGATTTTTGCCCCTCTTCACTGATCACAAAAGAAGCCAGGATTATTGAATGACAATGTATTCTGTTTAGACAAATTTAGGTGAGATGATTGCTCCCTTATCCCTTTTCCTTTCCCTTCTCCCCTTCCCCTCCCACCCCCCCATCTACAAATCCTTTATGATGTGGAATGACCAATTAAAGCTTTGTCTCAAAAGTTGGTGGTATTCTGACAAACCCATCAAAACTCCACAGAAGGTATTTCTCAGTCTCGGAGACACTGAGATCTTGATTGCCCAGGTATCCTTTCTTAAGACAGAGCACAATGATTCAAGGGTTAAAAAGTTACTAGGATTTAGGAGACCTGAGTCTCTTCTCAAGCTTTTCTACATGACATTTATGTAAATTCTCTATCTTCCAGTGTCCTATATACAAAATAAGGATAATAGCACTCTTCAGCCACACAGTTTACATTGGTAAAAGTACTAATACACCAGCCATGGACTGGCATTTCATGTTAAAGGGCCTTAAACATTGAATGTGGTAGAAAGAAAAGGCATTATCTTATTTTTGTGATATACCTATCCTACTCCCAAATTAAATCTAGTTAAATAAGGGAATCAATAATGCCTTTAAAAAGAAAATTAAAGAACAATTTTTCAAGCATCTAGAAAATTTGTTTTTAACTTGCTTCTAGTTTTACCCTGAAAACTCAGATTTCTTCCTTCCCTTATTCAATTTTACAGTGGAGGCAAAAAATAAACGTAATATTTGTAACATTATCACTAAGAATGCGATTGGAACGCCTTCAAATGCTGTTTTTTAAGAAGAAAACCCAGGTGTTCAAATGACACTAAAAGAAGGGTTCATTTCCAAGTCTCTTAGGAGTCCAAGAGACCCCTAGGGCAGGAAGCAAGTGAATGTAAAACTACTGGCCTACAAGTGCCCCAGGAAGAACAGTATCTGACTTGCATTGCACAAATCATTGTAAGTCTGTAGCTGCACTTAAGTGACAAGAATCGTTTTTAGAGCGTGTCCCTGAGGGCCTAATCTTGACCTCTGTGATGCTAGCCTTGTGCAGGTGTCCCTAAACCAACTGCATGCAAGCAGCAGCTGATTTGCATCAGAAAACTGGAAAAAAATACCAATCCAACCCTGCAGATTATAAACCTACATATTTATAGTATGAGATTATCACTCCAGTATCTTGATTTTTTAAATCTTCTATCTTTATTCAGAGTGCAAAGTTTTGTTTTGTTATGAAAGAGCAAACAAGAGGGTTCTGTGACTAACAAAGAAAAACTAAATATATATTTTTGCATTAAAATAAGAGTAAAGTTTGCTCCTTATTGAGAGTGTATCTGGACTTTAGCAACAGTGCTGTGGGGACCCCTTGTGTTCTAATTATTAAGCAAAGAAGATGGTTCCTGTAGAAGCTGCTGCTCCTTGCATCTTTAATATGAATTTCTTTCAATCCCAGACATGTAGAGGAATAAAGTTTGGGTTTGTTTACTCCAGGATAACCCAAATACACTCCATCGATTTCAACTATATTATTTAACTCCAGGAGTGGTGAAGATACAGGAGAGGGAAACAGGAATGCCTAGCTAGCAGAACCCGAGGGTGAAGTTTTAAGGCTTACTGAGTTTCCAAATCCCTCAGTTCACTTAGCAAATCTCAGTCTCAACTAGTTTTATTTTCCAGTATTTTCTGCCCTTTGTGTACAAAAATTGTAACTTGGATACAAAAAGAACATGAGTAGATGAGATTTACAAATGACTCATATCTTAAATCTTTCCCATTGTTTCTCTGCTTTTGAGATTTTTTTGTTACAAGCCCCATGAAATGACTTAGGGACCATTGTTAACTATGCCTCAACTTAACCTCTCTGAAAAGCACAGAAGCAAAAAGGATTATAATTATATCTGGATGTATGGAGAATTTTCAAGCACTAGCAGGGAGCTCATATTCCCTCTGTTGCAACTCTTATTACTGCCACAAATATTAAAAACAATTTTCCCAGTTCTGGTGTCTCAGATTAAAAAAGGCATTGGAAACTCCATTAATGGGTCAAAGGACCAGAAACACAGTGCTTAGGCACAGGAAAACAGTCCTCAAAATGTCAGGTTTGAAGAGGTCCTTTGCTCGCTCTATCAGAGAGAAGGCTGACAGGACAATGTGCACAGATGCTTAGCCGTGGACACACCACCTGGGAAGTGTGAGAGAGCTTTTCAGTCTTGCTGACAAAAGCATGAAAAAGTCTGATTGTTGGAAGTCAAACAAACTCAGTTTCCATGTTGCCAAAACAACGAACTGTTTAAGGAACAAACAAGAAGAGATGGGAGGAGAACTTACTTCTTGGGCTGTTTATAATGAGAATAAGAAAAGGTAAGATTTCATCTATTACTGACAGAAATAGGAGAAACTATGATGGAGGGGGATAGAGCTGCATGGGCAGATCATTGCATTTTAAAATCCCCTATACTGTCTTTTAGGTCTTGAAACAAGGACCAAGTTAGTTTGACTGTTCCATGGAATGGGCTAGAAAGCATTAAGAAAATTACTGCAATTATATCTCATGTTTCAAGACCTAAGATGCTTGAAAAAAAGCAGTCTATTTTTTCCTTCCAATGCAAAATTAATCAGATATGAGTTATAAAACTTATCTATGGCTGTCAGGTCATTCTCTTCCAGAAATGGGAATGTTTGGACCAGTGCTTTGGAGTGGTGCAGGAAATCTTGCTGAGTAGATACCTTCCTCACATGTTCAGAGTCATTCTGATGCTAGGTTAATGTCCATAAATATATGACTGGTTGAATCAGCAAGGGTTCAACCTTCCCCTGCAATGCAGAATATAGACCACCTATTGCCATCAGCTGGGCATCTCTCATCCAGTATGAGTAACATCATGCACCAAAGACACTCTGTTCTCTGATGGAAAAAAAAAAGATACTGATTTTTCCTCAATGAACAAAATTGACTGGGATGTGATTTGTAGCAAACAATCCAAAAGTCTTCTAGCCTCAAACTCTGTGAAATTCTGATTTTTTATTTTTTTTTCTGCAATCAGACAAGTCAAGATATATGGACAAGAATTAAGCCTCTAATTCCCATTTAGTCACCTTATTGCCATCACTGTTTTCAAGCTAAAGGTCAACTATTTAGGATCTGGTCTCATTCTTCTCATCCCTGTTAATTTATGAAGAATATTTGCATGCATAAAACAAGAAGTCTGGTTGGGGAAAAACAGATTTTAAGCCAATTCTTCTCCCTTTGAAGTTTAAGTCATCAACAGTTTCCCAAACCGACTTCCAGGAACCACTCACTGGGTTCTCTATTGTGTGACAGCTTGCACTGCAGTTCCTAAGTGTAACAATCCTCTTGGGACAATAAGACCAGATGGGTGCTTAAATCTGGGCATGTGATTATACAAGATTTAGACAAGTTTACTAAGTTAAGATAAGTTCATCTAAGTGGGGAATATATTTAAGATGCACTAAGCATATCACAACAAAGGGAGTTAGCCATCTATGCAAAGCCATAGACCAATGAAATTAAAACTTGATTCTAAATAACAATGTAATTTAGGCCTCTCATTTCGGCAGTGAGGCACTTAATTCCTCCCAGGACTGCTGCTGGCAGATTGCTCTAATTCACCTCCAGCTGTGCTACTGCTCCTGTGTGTGAGCATGGGAGCTCGGCTGGGAAATAGAACAAAACATTGCAGTAAAGCCAGCAGCACTTGGAGGAATATTCAAACACACAGGGGAAATAAATCCCTCCTAAAGAAGAGCATCTGCCAACTAATGTTCCCATTGCAAGATCTTAGTCTAGGCTTGGCCTGTGCATATAGACCCTGATGCAGCAAAGACTTGAGAATATGCCTTAATTTGAGCGTATCATTAATCTCATTGATTTCAGGATATATAGTCAAGTGTTTTCTAGAGCTTTACATGCTCTGTGTCTTGAATCTTTTTTTAAAAAATATTTTCTCTCTCTCCCTATGGTATATTGTGCCTTCAAAGCGACTTCAGCAGAAATGTGTCAGAAAATTCTGTCTCTACATAATTATAATAACCTACATACTCTGTCCCACATGACATCCTGGTCACCAAACTGGAAAAACATGGACTTGATGGGTGGAGCACTGCGGGATAAGGAATTGGCTGGATGGTTGCACACAGAGAGCGGTGATCAATGGCACAATGTCCACCTGGAAACCAGTGACAAGTGGTGTCCCTCAGGGGTCAGTGCTGGGACCAGTGCTGTTTAACATCTTTGTCAGTGACATGGACAGAGGAATTGAGTGCACCCTCAGCAAGTTTGCAGATGACACCAAGCTGTGTGGCACAGTCAACTTGCTAGAGGGCAGAGATGCCATCCAGAGGGACCTGGACAGGCTGGAGAGGTGGGCCCAGGCCAACCTCATGAAATTCAACAAGCAAAAGTGTAAGGTC
Source organism: Eubucco bourcierii (assembly GCA_013396675.1). NCBI lineage: Eukaryota > Metazoa > Chordata > Aves > Piciformes > Ramphastidae > Eubucco > Eubucco bourcierii. The sequence goes on along the minus strand of VWZE01000509.1, from coordinate 41,658 downwards.
CTGCACCTGGGTAGGCACAATCCCAAGCACAAATACAGGCTGGGTGGTGAATGGCTGGAGAGCAGCCCTGAGGAAAAGGACCTTGGAGTCTGNCTGTGTGCAGTTCTGGAGCCCTCAGCACAGGAAGGATATGGAAGTGTTGGAGCGGGTCCAGAGGAGGGCCATGAGGATGATCAGAGGGCTGGAGCAGCTCTGCTATGAGGACAGGCTACAGGAGTTGGGGTTCTTCAGCCTGGAGAAGAGAAGGCTTCGAGGAGACCTGATAGTAGCCTTCCAGTATCTGAAGGGGCCTACAGGAAGGCTGGGGAGTGACTACTGACAAGGTCTTGCAATGACAGGACAAGGGGCAACGGGTTTAAACTGGTAGAAGGGAGATTCAGACTGGATGTTAGGAGGAAGTTCTTTCCAGTGAGGGTGGTGAGGCACTGGAACAGGTTGCCCAGGGAGGTTGTGGCTGCTCCCTCCCTGGAGGTGTTCAAGGCCAGGTTGGATGAGGCCTTGAGTAATCTGTAGTAGTGGGAGGTGTCCCTGCCTATGGCACGGGGTTGGAACTAGATGATCCTTGAGGTCTCTTCCAACCTTACCATTCTATGATTCTATGATTCTAATTTTCTGTACATAAATCTGTATTAAAAACAAATAAACCAAACCAAACAAAAAAAACCAAACAACCAACCAAACCCCTTAACTGTAAATATTTACTGTTCCCAGAACAGCTTCATCTAAGACTGCTAATCAGGAATTCTAAGTCCCTGCCTTGGAGGGCTTGCAGTCTGATCACATCTGGACTTACACAGTTTTAGGTTTAGTTTTCAAATAGCATTTTTCACATTTTCATCAGGAAATCTCCATACCTTAATTAGTAATGTATTAGGAGAAAGAAAAACACCAAAATTATATGAATGTTCAAAACCACTCCGTAGTAACTCACATATTTCTGAGATTAAGACCATGGTTTTCTTTTCAGATTAGAAAATTGAAAAGTTCTTCCTTCTAATTGGAAAAAAAAAAAATCAGTTCTTAGTTTTGTCAGGTCTAAAGATATTGGTCCTTAAAGCTGTCACTGCTACCAGACAGAATATTGATGGCTCTGGGCCTCCAGCCAGCCCAAGTTTGAACACAGAAAGTTATTTCTCAAGCTAACTTATTTTGCAAACTGTTGTTTCAGTCTTTGATTACTGGGCAGAATGCAGATAAAGCAATTTAGGATGGATGATAAATGCAACTTGTAGCACTACTTAACATGCTAACACACAGCTATCAACACTGTTTTAGTGGTCTTTGTATGTGTGTTTTTATAAAGAGACAGACTGGAGAACAGTTTTATTAACATATCATGAGTGAGTTATATGGGTCATCCCAAATGTATGGCAATAAAAGCTTTATATCACACTCACCAACATGTATTTGGTACTTTATGTGCCACAAATGTTGCAGAAAAGCTATTTTACATATGTTTTAAGGACTGGGTATTTTTTTTATTAGGGCTGGTTTTGTAATGCTGCCAGGCACTTTAGCTACCATGAGCCCAACAGTATTCATCTCAGAGGGAGCCATAAAAATGTGTTTAAAATGTTCTGAAATATCTTTTTTTTTTTTATGTGTGTTTCAAAATGTCAAAGTTAAAGATCTGTCATCCTGATAAATTCCATCACAGAACAAGTCTTTTTCCCTAAAACAAATGTAAAGGCTATTTCTAGTCCTTCTTAGTTTCATGACAGAGAAAACTTAACATCATCACAGCACAGGACAAATTGTGGTTTGTGCCAGGCCTTGGACAGGTGTGGAGTTTTGTAGTGGAAAAGGGAAATTCTAAAACTAAAGAGGAAGAAAGAAAAACTAAAAGCATATTTACATAGAGATATCACACATGTATACACATACATATATTTTACCTCTGTGCTTATACAGCAGCTTGAAAATCTGCACAAAAAGCATAAAGCATTAATGTTGGTCCTGAATTAGAGTCTGATCCAATAGGAAACACTGGCATGGGCTGCCCAAAGAGGCTGCAAAAGCCTCGTCTCGGGAAACATTCAAGGCCAAGTTGGACAGGACTCTGAGCAACCTGATTTAGTAAAAGATGTCCCTGCTCAGTGCAGGGGGTTTAGACTACATGACCTTTAAATGTTCCTTCCAACACAAATTATTCCATGATTTTATTATTCTACCCCTGTCATAGGAAACTCCATATCAGTTACAAGGGCATTCAAACAGCTTTTTCGACTTTCTCTGTTAAAGCCAAGAGGAGTTTTGCCAGGAAGTTTTGCTAAGCAGAGTGTGAAGCCTTTAGGCAAAGAATAGGTCAGAGGGATCAAAAACCAAGAACAAGCTGTATCACATTTACAGTTATAATCTGACCCCTTTGGATGTGAGAAGTCAGACTGGAAGGAAGACAGATGACACTTCAGCCCTTACCCACCATGCATGGAAATGCTTTGGGGACAGATGCTTTGCTCTCCTACACCAACCAGCCTCTGGAGACCAGGGTGTCCTACAGCATCATGAAGCTCCTACCTCAGCTACATACATCAGCGCAGGTGCCACAAAGGGTTGCACTCCAGAGCTGTTATTATTGTGAACATTCTGTGTAGGTTTTTGGAGTGTACTGATTTTCTGCTTAAGAAGGCTTGCAATGGCTTCTAGAAAGGATCAGAGTACACCATTCAGCCTGTGCACACACCTATACTATGGGTCTAACTCTCTTAGCTGGAGTAACTCCACAGCATAAAACTGATGTAGGCCAGTTTTAATTCCAGCCCTCTGTGTCTGTGTTTATCTGCTGAACACACAACATACATAGCACACAAAGAAAGACATTTCCCACCTCGTGCACTTAACCACAAAGTGTGATGCAGCTACTGAAAGAGGTGAATGGCATTTAATCACATGTAAGTTAATGATTTAAATGCGCTTTTATTTTTGGCCTCTTAATGTAAATCCAAACCAGACAAGCAGAGTCCTCTGGTCAGACGGCTGGAAATTCCTCTGTATGAAGTCATGTTGGTGGTCTCCCAGCTCTGAGCCTTCTGAAGAGCCATACAGTGAAATATCCTTCCGTACCACTAATGAATGCGCCCACCCACACTGGAGTTGGTGCCCCCCAAGAACGTAATTCAGGAACAACTTTTTAAGCTCAGAAATGAAATCAAAGGGCTTGTTCTATGAGCCAAAGAACTCACAAATTTAGCCAGGAGGGTTAATGGGTGGTTACTACAGATTGTCCCCTTGGTTTGCAGTATACAGCCTCACTAGAAAAAATAACAAGCAGGATACCAAATATGTACAACATTCCAGTTAATTAACTTTCATCCTCCTCCAATGAATACATAAATTGTTGCTACTCTTGGTTACTGTGCAGAGCTTAAGTGACTTGCTCAGCATCAATTAAAGGAATCAAAGTACACTTACAAGGTCTTTGTTTTCTTTCCTGTGCACAGAGGAGATCTCCTAGATATCATTTACAATTGCTAAGCAACCAAAAGCTCTGAAATTGGTCATGAAACATAGTGCAGTACTCTAATCTACTACAGTCACTAAATTCTCCCAAGGACTCTTGCTCCTGTGTGAACAAGCACTTGCCATTTCAAGCACAAGCCATAAAGCCTGGTGGCAATGACCAGAGAACTGACTAACCCAGTTGTGCTACTGAAGCAAGGAGAAGACCTAAACTTGCAGTGAGAAGATGACTCTGTCAGAGAGGCCTGTTATAAAATTATCGAGTGACACGGGGGGTGGAAGGAATCAAGTCCATTGTAATTGAACTGACTTGAAATAATAAATGCACACACTTTCTTTAAACACAGCTTGCCACATCCTGAGAATCTGGAATCAATTCCTTTCCTTTCAAGAAGCTTAAAAGTGGTGGGACTTTGATATGGCATGTGCATGTTTGCTTCTGGGCTTACAGCCCTCGCCAGCCCATTCCAAACATTTCAACGTTTTTATATTATAAGACAGAGAAGTTAGGAAAACAAAAATGGAAAAAAAAAAAAAAGAATCCAAAATTCAGGGAACTATTAAATCACGGCAGCCTAGCTGCCAAATGCCTTTGGTAAGTAAATGAATCATGATCAATAACATATTGCCATGCAGACTTACAGAGACGGTTATCACCTGCTTCTGTGCCAGGCGTAAAACATAATGGTGTGTGGCCAATGAAGTACTGCATGAATCCAGAGGAAAAAAAAGACTATTTTTCTCTGTAATGTCAAAGCATTTTACTTCAAAGCAATTTTAACTCATCCAGAAAAAACATCTCTTTTTCCATGAAAACTTCGTCAAAAGCAGAAAGTTACCATGAAATACTTCTCTTTTGATGATGTTGCATTTGTAAGTGTAACCGTCTTGATAGAAGGAAACCTATTTTGTTAAGGGGATGTTTCAGCCCCGATCGCAAAGCTGCTTGCTTTGTATATTCACATATTTGCCAGTAGAGGGTATCACAATCTTAGAAACGAGCAGACATTGTACCTGTGTCCATTTACACCCAAGAATTCAGACACCCAATAAAACGATAAATTACAAACCTTGTTTTCTTCAGTNAAAAAAAAAAAAAAAAAAAAAAAAAAAAAAAAAAAAGATACGTATATAAAGGCAAGAAACTGTTGTCAGTGGCACCATCTCTCAGGAGAGGAAACATTGCAGTAACATAGTCTGGACATGGCATCACTTAAAGTCTAATGTTGTTTCCTGACCCTCCTGGTTTTGCTGTAAACCCTCCTGGAAGGGTCACCAGCTTGGGTTTAACTTTGATGAGCATTAGGCTTGCATTAATTCTCATATCTAGTACCTCATACTGCATAAACCTTATTATTCCAACAACTTCATGTCACTTTTCTGCAAAGGTATAATAGTCACAGGCTGTAGCGAGAGCTGCTCATGTTATGCAGACTGCATGATCTCTGCTAAACCAGTATGATATGAATAAAGAGTATATATAATTACACCTAACCCACACTTCTCACAGGTAGAGATAGGCTAATATCCCATGCATTAATAAACTCACCTCCTCTGTCTCTCTCTCCAAGTCAAGAGAATGTAACTCAGGCAACCTGATGTTTGGTCCTTTATCCTATTTGGTATCCAACACTCTCCCATTCCCAACTAAAGTGAACTAAAAGTATATTTTACAGTATTTTATAGTACTCTGGGTTCTCCATTCTAGTTTGGATTTATTAACATTTTTTTTCTGTCTGTGTGTTTTGATCATGTGCAGTTGATGGTCACTGGATGCGGCTGGCCAGATTAGCCCAAGCACTTGAACCAGCTGGAGCTAGGAGCCAATACAGAGGATGACTATGCGACAAGTATTACCTTCATCTGACAGCTGGGATGTATAGTAACTTTTAAAAGATAATCACAAGCAACAATCTCTGTTCTTTATGGATCTCACCTGCTCATATAGAGATAAGGAGAAGGATATTCTCCTAAGTAATTACAATGCATGTTTCTGAAATCCATTTTATTACTACAGAACTATAAATAATTATGTCCAATTTTATATAGGAAAGACAACGTATCAGGACCTGCTGCAAAATGATATGTATCAGATCAAGGCTAAAGTCTCAGATCCTTTTTTGACTGATGTTGCAATAAAAAACCCAAACAAGCAAACAACGAAACAAAACAACCACACCAACACCACTCCAACAATCAAAAAGAAACAGGTTCATTAGGAAGCATGTATACAGTGATGCTGTCCATTCTTTTTGGCATATAGTCATTTCACTGTTCAAGACATCTAATAGAACTCCACTTTAATTAACTCATTGTCTGCCATGCAAATCAGCCTTCAGAATAACTGCTGTGGGTTCATATGAACTGGATAAAAAAGTGGGTAAAACGTCCCTGGGTTAAGGAAAAAGATTTTGCTCAGCCTTTGAAAACAGAATGCCAATTACTCTGCTAAAATTTGAAAGTCTACTTCCGCATCTCATAATCTGCACCGATAGTCCCAAGGACTCTGATGTGCTTAGGTAATTTATTGGATCAACAGAAAGAACATGTAGGTACTACTTATATTCTGCTCATCTCTGCTTTGTTGAGTTGCAGTATTCCAGTTGTAAAAAATTAAGTGAAAAACTTCTAAGAGGAAAGTTCAGTTTCAGCATGTTCAGAGATTGCAATGTTTCTGGATATTACAAAAGCATGCATCAAACAACAGAATGGAGAGAGGATGTTTGAAGGGAACAAATACTGTTGCTTTCCTGCAGTTTAACATCTCTTTTCTCTATAATCCTGGTGTGCTTAATTGTCCATGACATGAAAAGCATTTCCCCTTTATTTTCAAGAGTACCTAAACCAAGAGATTGTTAGGTAAAGCTAGGGAGAGTTCCCATCAATCACACTGCAACTATTAAATATGTGAAGACCAGATCATGAGGACTTTGCAAGGTTAGACTCCTTATCTCACAGCTGTGATCTTGAATTCAAGCTCTGCTTATGGCCAGATACAGATACCACTAGGGCAGCCATTTATTAGTCACTGGTACTGTCAGTCCTTACGAATTCAGAGAATTAAGGCATTTGACTCTGTTCCACATGACATCCTGGTCACCAAACTGGAAAAACATGGACTTGATGGGTGGAGCACTGCGGGATAAGGAATTGGCTGGATGGTCGCACACAGAGAGCGGTGATCAATGGCACAATGTCCACCTGGAAACCAGTGACAAGTGGTGTCCCTCAGGCATCAGTGCTGGGACCAGTGCTGTTTAACATCTTTGTCAGTGACATGGACAGAGGAATCGAGTGCACCCTCAGCAAGTTTGCAGATGACACCAAGCTGTGTAGCACAGTTGACTTGCTAGAGGGCAGGGATGCCATCCAGAGGGACCTGGACAGGCTGGAGAGGTGGGCCCAGGCCAACCTCATGAAATTCAACAAGCAAAAGTGTAAGGTCCTGCACCTGGGTAGGCAAAATCCCAAGCACAAAT
>VWZE01000509.1:15850-34263 GCA_013396675.1 Eubucco bourcierii | reverse complement strand
CCAGGTTGGATGAGGCCTTGAGTAATCTGTAGTAGTGGGAGGTGTCCCTGCCTATGGCAGGGTGTTGGAACTAGATGATCCTTGAGGTCTCTTCCAACCTTACCATTCTATGATTCTATGATCTGCATATTGCAGAACCACTGAGAAGCGACACATTGGGATTCTGCATATGTACGGATACACATGGGTGTTTTAGGATGCAAGGGGCAGCACAGCTAAATTTAAGATTCACAGTTGCAGAGCAGACCATAAAAACTCCTTGTAAATGGCTAAGATGCTTTATTTTCACTATAATATCTATTTATTCTAATTTACCCTGCATTTACAGCTTCCTACTGAGGTTAGCTGAGCATCCCATCAGCATTATATGGAAAATTTTTTGCATCCCAGACAAGTGAAACACTGTAATTATTTCCTTCTGTTAACAACTCAAAAATATTAAGGAGCAGATTGTTATCTGACATAAATCATCATTTAGCCATTTTCATCTCAGCCCCAGGCAACAAAATATAATCACACAGATTAAATCTGTGGTAGAGCTGGAACCTGAAAAAATCCTGCCTTCTGCGAATTATATGATATGAGCACATGTTGTTTAACACCCCTTGGGTCTCTGTCTGTGAAACAAGTGATCTAAGGTAAGATGTTCGTCAACGAGTGACTGCAAATATTCTACTAAATTATCTCAAGGGATATGGCAATGTAAATTCATTCGGTCTCACAGAGCAACAAGAGCTTAGACTAGTGGATGTCTTGTTTCTGTGAATGGAAAGGAATCTGGAGTAAAGGAAGCAGCACAAACTCACAGTCAATTCCAGTAAAGCAGGATGAGATCCTTTTCTGGTGAGGAAGCTAGTCTGTATGGACAGAAGTCATGTCATGGTAGTTGGTAGTGGGGTCACCAACCACTCTGTGGTCTGTTTTGTTTATTAGTATAGATATAGTTAATTTAGGTGTGGACAATTGAATTGAACCTACTAAAGCAATCATGTCAAGTTGATTGACAGCAGTACCTGACATTATATGAACAAAGTTTACAACATAATGATGGGAAAATGGTAAAACTATGCCATTTCTAAGGACATAGACACACTGGCACTTTTGGTAATAATCCTACTCACCAGCATTATCCTGTTGCTTGGTGTTTTTGATGTATGCAGAAAATTTGGAAAAGATATCGATCCCCGCAGTGTTTGACTCCCGGTGTTTGGCAGCCAGCTTGGGGTACCTGAAAAGGGAGAAGCAGTGCAGAAGAGTAACATCTTGTTACCAGCAACAGTGATGATTACAAATATAACTTACAAGAAGAAAAAAAAAAGCCCTGTACAAAGAGCTGCAATTAATGCCGTCATTTATCTCAAACCAACAGCTTGGCAAGTCCCTCTTAATAATAGCTGTGTCAGTCAAGGCAGGTGCTTGGTTAGTTACACAGGAATGGCTCCATGACAGAGCTAATCACACCAGTGCTTTATGGTACCATGATCCAAGATACAGTGGTCTTAAATCAGAAGGAAGCAGAAATTTCCAGAAAGGTTAAGGTAAGCTTGGCAGCCGACTCCCTCTGTCATGAATGGCAGTTGTGTCTAATTGCTTACAGTGAAATGTACTCCAGTACGTGATAGCAAGGCATGTAGTATTAGCCAGGAAGGAACATAAAGTTCTTGGTCTCTCAACTGTTTTTTACAGACATGTGCTGCAAAGGACTATACTGATTTGAAAGACCAAACACAAACTAACAACTCCTTCGGTATTCTTGAACCAGAGTATAGAAAATTTAAATATCTGATCTCTTGCCTCTGGACTGGACTATAGCTGCTGACTGACTTGGAGGTAAAACGTTCCTTAAGGAATGCATAGATTTTAAGGTCCAAATAACAAGCCAACTTTTTTTTTCCCATTATCCTTGTATTAAGTCCAAAACATTTGACCAACCAAGGCACATCTAGTAAATCTAAACCTTTCCTTGGTAACTCATTCCCATGGTTCATCACTCACACTGAAAAGATCTGTGCCTGATTTCCAATCTGAATTAGTTTGGTTATAACTACCAGGCATGGGGTCTTGTCATTTCTTGACTAGAATAATGAGCATTTTTCTGCCTCCCCTTGTACTCTGCAATCAGTCCCCTTTCCAACCTTTCCAATACACCATGCAGCTCAGAAACCTCCACTTTTTTTCCCCTGTAAAATGCTTTTCCTGGCACATGTATTTTGGCTGGCAATTCTTGGCATCCATTCCAAGTTATTTTTAGCTTTGTAAAATGTGGACACCAGACCCCTACAAGGTTTTTTTTCTAGCATTGGTCCCCTTAATTCTGCATACAAGGGCATCCTGAAATGTGTACAGAGAAAACATTCTGCAGTTATTAGTCATGCAAGTAACCTTTGCACATGGAATTCATCTCATTGAAGCCAGTAAGTTTCATAAATAAATATTACTTCTGTAAGTAAAGAGTGCTTTTTAGGAACTCCTCTTAGGACATCTTTCATTCCTCGGAAATGGAATATTGACTGAAAAAATCCCAGGTTCTTACTTTGGAGGTGCGAGAGTCTCTTCCAAGAATTCCTCGATCTTGTTAACATCTGTCTTGACTTCTCCATTAAAAGTCAAGAAAGGTGGGTGGGTCCCAGGAGCCAGATTGTGTAGGTCAGCTGGTTTTCTGCAGAGACAGAAAAAGCCATGAAATCACTAATCTTTATGATCAGGTAGTTGCACAGATATTTATAGTCCCTACATTTTTTTTTCCCTGTGGTTAGAAGATTTTGAATCTACCTCAAGCACCCTGTTTAGTATAAAAACATTCCACAAGTGAAAAAAACCCCACCCAAACCTGAATCTCAGTTATTTTGTTGTGCACCACAGACTCTCCTGGACAGATACAAATCTGACTGAACTTAGTAGGGCTTTTCTATAGGGCAATACTGGATTTTACAACTACTTTCAACTAAACTGAATAATCTGTACCTTTTCAGGTCAACAGTGGTGACATTGAACACAACTCCTTTGAGCCACAAGATCATGAAGAGACGCTGAGAGAACGGGCAGTTCCCAATGCTTTCTCCGTCTATACCGGCCTGAGGGATGGAAAGAGAAGGAAAAGAGATTTCAGGCTTGTCAGTCACTTACCTCCCTCAAGATGAAAAACTGGATGCTGAAAGAAAAACAACCAGTTTAAAAATAACTGGCAGTGCTTATTATTTAATATAGCTTGTCATCAACACAAGAACAAATTTTCTCCAGATTCAGCCTTCACTAATCAGCTTGAGAAAGCAATCTGGGCATTTTAGGGTAAAGGGAATGTGTCCCTTGCTGGTAGCAAGCAATATCCAGAAGAATATCTATTCTTTCAATTACTCTTCTTATTACAGGACTGCCAGTTTCATGGTCATACTAGAAAACTCAGGGCAGGTTTTCGGCTCTACTTTAGTTTGTGGACTGCAGCTTAGAGCAGCTTAAGATGCACTTCACTGTTTTGTCAGCCAAAATGAGGACTTTGAGATCTAGATTTAAGGCCAAGCACTCCAGACATTCACTCATTCTTGTTCATTCAGTAAAGCAACAGCCTCATACACAACCAACCAGATCAAGACAGAAATCTTCATGTGAACCCTTCTAAGGTTCCAGGCAGATTTCGGCCATCACATTCAATCTGTTCCTATCTCTAGTACCTAATGAGTTGCCTACAAACCACTAAAAAACAATAAAAATCTGCTAGTGTTAGCATTAAGGAAATAGCCTATTTTTCCCTCTAAAAATTTATGGTCTCTAGCCATGCAAATTCTGACTTTCAGCCATGGAGGGATACAAATAACACTATCTGAACTGAGCCAAAACTGTATCCAAGGACAACATCCTTCTACAATAATTGTTCTTGTGGCCAAAGCTTTCAGGACGATAATGGTTTTGATAGATTTCTATTCTAATTTGTGGTACCATTGTGTTTAAAAGATTGTTATAATCCTGGTGAAGCAACCAACCTTCTGTTGTTGACCCACATGGGTTGCATAACTATTTTATGCACACAGTGTGTGTTCAAAAACAGCTGATGAAAGAGCTAAGCAAACACATGCCCTTTTCCTTTGGGGAAAATATTATATTGCTCTGTTTGCTCTCACAAATTTTATCTTATTAATGTTCAAGTTGTGGGGTAGCATTTCTGTGTCTTAAAGAAGGAATCTCTTCTCTGTAGAGATGTGGTCCTAAGGGACGTGGTTTAGGACCAGATGTAGTAAAGTTAGATAATGATTGGATTCTGTGATCTTAAAGGTCTTTTTCAACTGAAGGAATTCTATGACAGATTTGCAAGCATAACTGGGTGATTGATCTAATTATTGAAATCTACTGACTGTCCTCATTGGCCACTTCTTGTGATGCAGATATCAACTCTTTTTTCTTTTCAGGAAAGAGACTCAGAAAAAGCATTTCCCTGCTTCCTTTGATTAATTATGTATTCTCACACAAAGATTAAGAGTTACCCAAATCTGTGTCTTTTTACATGTTCTTTGTCCTGCAGGGCAATGGTGAAAAAAAAACTCGCAAAACCAGAGAGGACTGAACTGGGAAGACACAAGCTGAATGAGAGGGAAGAAACAGAAGCAATGGGTCATGTCAGGACAAGGGATGCAAAAGTCACTGGAGACAGAAAAAAGATGTGAAGTCTGGAAGGAATAAGATTCACTTGGAGATCAAAAGTAAAGTTAATTGTGTAGGTCAAATGAGGCCTCTAAGAGCCCCAAATGGTCAAAATATCTTCCCAACACTTTCAAAAGAGTGGGAAACATTAATTGCTAGAGACACATTGGGAATAGACAGAGGAAATTCCAGAAAATAAAGATAAACTAAAGAAAAAGCATGGCATGATCTCTATTCAAAGCTCCTGGATCTGGAAGCCAGACTCATGATTTGGGTGGAGTCTGACTCATGGGTTTTGATCTCATGTGACTGGCATAACCGAAAACAGTACCACAAATCACAAGGCAAACTGGTGACAGAGGAGGGAATGGAATCAAAATCTCCCTAGCAACACAAATTATCCATTAAATGCAGTTCTTTTTCTGCAGAAATTATAGGCAAGGCTCTGTCAGTTTAGTGAATCCATTCTCATTGCCTCTAACAGCAGTCAGTAATTCAATGTTCAGCACTCCAAAAGTGCAAAACCTTAGTAGGTAATAACTTCAAAGGCTTATCAGAGTGTCTCTAGACTTCCCTTGTGAAGTCTATTAACTACTAGGAGGAGATGAGGAAGAACAGAGAACTTCCCAGGCTTAGTCACTCTTAGCTTCAAAGAAAAACAGCTTGATTAAAGCACCTGGGTAGTGCCTAAATACAAGCTTATTATGTATCTGACCAAGGTTAAGAGCTCAGAAATGCAGGAATTAAATAATACCTTCATCAAGATCAAGAACTCAAACAGTGGATGGAAAGAGAAGAACAAATAATTGACAAGCTAGACAAACGCTATTTATCCCTGCTGTTATTCATGAATGAGCAGAAAAGCTTTCTTACATAACTTACCTGAAGCACAGCAGAAGTAATCAATCACTTATAAAAAGGAGCAAAGGGATGATACATGCACTCTCCCTGTCAGTAACACCAGATACTTCCGATTTAATGATTGCAGCTAGGAATAGATTTGAATCTTTGTGGGCAAGAGGATCAAGGAAATAGAGTAAGTTCACTCTAAGTCCCCAGGCTGTGAAAGGGTTTCAGAGCCTACTCCTCTCTAAGGAGAAGGACCTCACCTGATAAGGTAAATTCCCAGAGTGACTGTGGAAGAACAATACTGATTTGAGGACTTGCCGGGTCAAAATCTGTGGGCAACATTTATCCCATTGAAGTCTAACTGAGATGGCTAAGAGACAGAAGGTCTCCTGTACAGGCAATGCCAAGGTGCACATGTAAAAGATAAATCTAGGCACTATTTCCTTTGACTGAATCTGATATGTGACTGAATTTAGGTGGGATGAATGTGGATCTCAGCAACAGAAAAGCCTGGAGTTCATAGAGGCAGAGTTTATCACAGGATCACGGAATCAAAAAATTATAGAATTCATGGGTTGGAAGACACCTTTACAGGTAATCTAGTCCAAACTTCCCTGCAGTTAGCAAGACACCTATAAGCAGATCATGCTGCTCAAAGCCCCATCCTACATGATCTGAAACGTTTCTAGAGATGGGGCATCTACCACCTCCTTGGGCTAACCATGCCAGTGTTTCACCAGCATTATTGTAAACAAATTCTTCATTATCTCTAGTCTAAATCTCTCCTCTTTTAGTTTAAAACCACTATCTCTTTTCCTGTCAGAACAGGCCCTCTTAAAAATGATTTCCCTCCTCTTTCTTACAGGCCTCCTTTACATATTGAAAGGCTGCAATAACATTTCCCAGTTTCTAGAGAATTATTTTGCCGCGTCTCAGAAATAGCACGTTCTGCTCCCATCGCTTCACACAAGCTTACTTTTATTAGTTTAGCTACTATAAAAAAATCTTTCTACTAAATCTCCAGATGTTTAAATACTTCAGCTGCTGCAAGGTCCTGCCCTGGAACTCAGTATAATTACCTCAGGAAAACCCCACCGTCATAACAGCTGCTTCCCTCTATCTGACTAATGGCAAGAATGACCAAGATGTTCTCCTTTATTATTTATAAGGTGCTCCTCCTTAAATACTTCAGCTATTTTTAATTAATCAATTAAACTTTAAAGCTATCTGCGTGGAGGATATATGGACACATTACCAAGGAACAAAAGGATGTTGGGGAGGGGCATGTAGGGAGAAGAACAGAAAAAAAAGTCTCAGTGATGATATTATGAACTTGTGCCAAGCTTTTGTAAAGCAGAGGCAGTTACCAAGAGCCTCCAACCACTGCACAGCAGAAAGATGTGAACATGGAGCTCTTCTCAAGTTCAAGCTAATATTTTTGCAATAAATTAAATAACTGGGATAAACTTCCTCACGTGTTCCAAAAATACTCCAATTGGTACATGCACAGTGACTGCAATGCACACAGACAACTGTATGTTATTTTAACTAACTTTAACTGGGGAAAAAAAAAGAAGCGAGTTTCATTTTCAGTTATTCCCCAAATATAGCAGCTTTAAAGAAATATTCCATCATTGATAATGACTAGATATTTAGCTTAAAATTGCCAGCACTGGAAGGAGTTGCACATTGGAATGCACTGTGGTTTTTTCCAGAGAAAATGTAATATAATTGGGTTTATGTGTTCTCCTTCTCCTTTCATTTGTCATTACATCGAGGCCACTTTGCACAACGTTCTAGTGCTCTCTTAGCCTCTGGGCCAAATGAGGCAGTGTCATGGGTTTAACGAATTGAATCTGCTGGTGAGTATTCAATACCATGCTGAAGTCAAGCTGGCTTTAAAATGAAAGTGCTGGCCAAAGCAAAGTGTCACAGGTCTTGAAGTTCAGAATGTAACATAAGAGGCATCGACACGGCCATTGGAAAAGCAATACAAACCTTCAGCCTCTGGAGATGACAGAGAGATATTTTTGATGACACTAACCCACATTTCTTTTTCAAAAGGATTTTAACAAGTTAACAAAAGCAGGCAGGCTAATTCACCTCAATGTTTCCCTGGAAGGATTAAGGAAGGATTTGATTTCATGATCCCTACAATCAAAATCTGGACTCAAATTGCACATGGTTACACCCTCTGTGTTTTAAAATTGGGAAAGGCCTGCCTTTTGACACTTACTCTCCTTACGCTCAGAATCCAAAGGGGAAGTGAAAATCCCTTTGGAAACACAGAGCAGGCCAGGAAATATCCTATTTATTGTACCATTAAAGAAAAAAAAAATCTGCCTTAGTAATTATACCACACACACAATAGCACAATTCTCCATTGTAGGGAAAAAATCATTGGCTACAACATGAGATCAGACATGCCAAGGTATTGCTTTAGTAAGGATCATTTTTTTCCAGTTTCTCTTCTCTTTTCTTTCACAGCTTTTTGTCCAAATGTAAAAGCCAGTAAGCTACTTGGAATGCCACCAACGGAGAGGCAAACTAAGTGTACATTCATAGAGCGGCAGTGGTAGGTCTCAAGTAAGAAGTAAATCTTGTAGCAGAAGTCCTGTATATCACAGGACACTCTTGTTGACTGTGGCTCTGGTTCAGGAAAACATTTAAGCATGTGCTGAAACGCATCCCAATTCAGAGGAACTCCACGCTTCATTCTAAGCATGTTCTTAAGTCCTGATGATTTCAACGGGACCTAAGCACATACTTAAGTACTTTCCTGAATGGAAGCCTAGAACAACAATAAGAAATTTGCTGTGCAGCATTTTAACATCATTGGACTTTTCCTGAGATTGACTTTTGCTGGGAGAAACTCTGACAAGCAACCTTCCAAGGGAGGGCAAGATAGAGCAGAAAAGTGTTCCTAAGCACACACATATGGAAATGGGCCATGTGCGTATAAGTCACATAAAAAGAATGCATTTGCTAGTAAGACTATCAGAGTAATAACAAAGCAAAAAGGAAGTGGTGAAATTCATTAGCTAGCTCCCCAAAAGCTAGCTAAAATGTTGTCCAAGTATGCCATGCATACAGACATACATTACATATGCACATAAGCTTAATTTGCTCTGCTCTTCTGGCCAATGTGCAGGCATTTGTCTTGTTACACTTAGTTCAAACAGGCTAAGCAGCATGTCAGCAGAGTTAAGTATCTCCAAAAAGCTGGCACTGCATTTCTTAAATCTCTGCAGTTTTGGGAGAGATACATTTGTACTTGTGAGACATTCAAGATTTTCAGGAGATGGAATGGCAAGTTGGAGACTTCACAGATATCAGTAGTTAGGGCAGGAGAAATACTTTCTTTAGGTTTGGTAAATCTCTTTTCCAATGTTTTATACTCAAATGAAAGGCAGAATGGGTGGGAAGGGATCAAGCATATAGAGCAGTTTCTTCCTCAGGATCTTTTCATGGCTGCTTAGGGTGTTCAGAGTTAAAGATTGGTTGACTTAAGCTGGTCTGTGTGTGTGCTGCAGAGCAGATTCATCTGCTGCATCAGCTGAGGTACTCATAGCAGAACAGCTACGTACATGGTGATCAACATGTATAAATGTCTCTTTTTTTAGTTAGAGACACTGGCCACTGCATATATTCTGTATGAAATACAGATCATTTTGAAATAAACTGCAATGCCTGGGAATTCTAATAGGACACATGCACTTGGGATTTAGAAAACCTCAGATGAGATGTATTTAAATAGTCTCATTCATGCTGTTCCATCACATTTTCTGTTTTCTTTAAAGAACTGGAAGAAGCTAGATTTAGATTAGACATTAGGAAAAAAATTCTTTCTCTTGAGGGTGGTGAGGCACTGGAACGGATTGCCCAGAGAAGTTGTGGAGATACCAATCCTGGAAGTGTTCAAAGTGCATTCAAAGTCTGGATGGGGACTTGAGCAAGCTGGTCTAGTAGGAGGTGTCCCTGCCCATAGCAGGAGAGTTGGAACTAGATGATCATTAAAGTCCTTTCCAATCCAAGCCATTCTATGACTCTGTGGTTAAATAGTAAGCTCACAAGCACATGTGGAGATGTGAAGATGATAAGAAAAGACAATAAGGAACTATCAGAAGCAAATGCAACTAAATCAAAGGAATTTTGTTCTCTGACAGGGTATCCAGCACAGCAGGTAGGAAGGAGAAAGTATGCAGAAGCTGATTTCTGTAAGGCTTCTGACACAAGCTCAAGATCGTATTTTCTTAAACCAAGCAGAGAAAGAAGATATGCATGAAAGCTGTGCAAAGTGCTTGTATGAATGGTTGAAAAATACTTTTGGAGCAATAATAATAAAGTTTTCTGTTAGTCTAGAAACATAAATAATAGAGGTACCATAAAGGTCTGTGACATGATGAGTCATATTTAATGTTCCCATTAGCCAAATGGAGGAGGGAATAGACAGAACCTTACAAAATTTCCTGACAGCAACAAGCACAGACAAGTTGTTGGCATTTCCCAGGAGAGGAGCAGACTCCAAAATGATGCTAAGAAGTTGGAACAAAGTGTCTGAAATCACTTAAATGGAATTTAGGAAAGTAAATCTTAAGGTGAAAGACGTAAGAAGAACAAAGCTAATGTACAAATACAGGCTGGGGGATAGCTGATGAGGCTGCAAGGATGAAGTTTTTACATCAATCACAAGCAATGTGAGTCATCAGCATACGCGTATACAAGTGACGACCACAAGATAATACAATGTGCATGAGTTCTACCACTACACAGCCATCCTTGTGCACCTAGAAAGCTCTTTTACAGAGGATGGTGGTCCACTGTTGTTCATGGCCACAGAAGATAGTATTAAGTATTTTGTTTAATTTGCAATGAAGACTGGGGGGCAGGGATGGGGGCAGACGACCCAGGCAATACAGTGTAATTATAGGACTAATGAAACACAAAGCAGGCTTTCTAAGAAGGTTGTGTGATCTGTGTCAGTGGAGTGCTTGAAGACATCAAAAGAAAATAGGTTGGGAAAACTGGTCTTGATTTATTTTATCCTGTTGCAGAGGGGAGAGGGTACATAGGATATTTAGAAAATCCTTTCCAGTAGTATATATTAGTGACTCTGATACCAAACCTGTTCCTGCTTTTGGTGCTAGATGCTTGGTGGCACAGACAGTTTTTTTTCCTTTGCCCTGCATACAGTGAAGTCTGGCCCTGCTGGAGTCAATGGGAATTTTGCCCATTACTTTGATGGGACCTGAATTTTACTCATAGATTTAATGGCCAGAAGGGACAATTATCATAATCTTTTCTGACCTTTCACGTAATACAAACCATAGATTTTATTCAGCCTGTAGCCAGCACCTTGTGGTTGAACTAGAACATATGTTTTGAAAGGTTTTTAAGGATAGACAGATGCTAGAGTGGTAGTAAAATCCCCTCTAGTGGTCTGTGTTTGTATTGCAGGGTGAAGTTAACCACGAACGTCACCTTTGTAGGCTTTTACTAAAGGGAGTTGCCTTGCTCCGTCACATACGCATGTAAATGTAGGGGGTTTATCAGTTATATTTCTGTATGAGAGTTTACCTGCTAAGACCTTAGTCACAGGATTTGGGAAGTCAGGCCAGAGAAATAATCATAAAATCACAATTTTAGTAAAAGTCAATAAAGATGTTTGAGCCTCAGCTGCTGCTTGGTTACCTTGGCTAAAACAGCATATCTCATGGAAAGAGGTAAGGACTTTGAATAAGAAAGCCACAAACCCTTATTTTAAAAACAAATAAACCTGTCCTGCAAGTTTATCAGATGGCTGCTCATGTTCTGTGTCCACAGAATGCAGCTCGTATCTATCGGCAGCTTAGGTCTATAGGGTTGTATTATTAGGGTTGTATTTTGGCTCTGGCCTTGTGGAGCCACAGCTATTAATGGATTATAGTGCATTACACTTGATCTAATTTCAGTCAATATTAACATGAAATATTCACATCAATGGCAAATATTCCACCAACTTTTGTGAAAGCAGAGTCATACACTGGATTCACTAGATTCTTTCGAATAAGTGACCAAAACAACAAGTGACTTTATGGGTTCTGGAGAAAGAATCTGGGAATCAACCTGCTTTAGTTATTCACAAAGCACCAATTATAATCATTTAAATAGTGATTGTTCTGTATCCTGAGAGCTGATTAGATATGTTACAAAGTCATTCCTCCAGGAAAGATGCTGAAAATAGAATGAGAGATAGATCATGGTCAAAAAAAGTGTCACAGGCAATGCAAATTACAGTCAAACGATTCTTGTTTCTAATAGAGATCAGGTGCAAATAAAGGAGCTGTTTCTCCAAAGCAAGCTCTAGGCAGAGCTCCAGTTCCCATTACAGTACCAGAATCTCACATGCAGTTTTTCTTGTAAGAACTGCATCTGTACACATCTGGAATTTGAATGTCTGTTAAAAATGTCTGAGCCAGGGACAGTAATCTGCTCATATAATATATTCTGCAAATGTTGATGAATTGCAGCCAAATTTCCATGCCTCTAAGCACTGTATTGGACTAACAAATAATAACAGCAGCCAGGTGCTGAAAGTTAATGCTGAACCTGAAATCAAATCCAGGGCTGAATTATTTATTGAAATTCCATTACTTTATTTGCACTATTAGAAGAGAGAGTCACTTGCAAGCACTGCAGAAACAAAAAGTCTGAATGGTGGAGTGTCACTGACAAGGGCATTTGCCACCACATCACTGACCCCAGTGCAGGTCATAATCTGCCCTCAGTGGTCTCATTTTGTATTTTATTTAATCTCAGAAAAATACTGTTCATTGATGACTTCAAATAGGATGAAAAAGAAATCAGTAACTCTCAGGTGCTGTCCTGCATCAGGCATGACTTGGTCTTTCAATGTCATTTTGCTTCTCTGGAGTTAACAGTTCAGCAGAGGGTATGAGAGAAGCTTCACCCCAGGATGCAGTGAATGTTTACAACTATCACTGAAAGCAGATCAAGTTGCATTACAAAGACACAGCACATTGCTGGCTCAAACTTTGTTTCAGTGTTTGCATCTTGATGCAATGTTTGCATTTGGACTTCCCAATGTAACCCACAATACCTTCTATAAACTAATTATTTTTGAATAAACATTCCTAAAATCAAAACAATTTTCATTTTGAATATCAAGTACTAAAGAAAAAACAAAGCAAAACAATACTGCCTTTCCAAAGCTACTGGGAAATTTTGAGTAACTGTGTGTACTAGGAGAAGTACAATTGACAAATACGTTATGGGACAGATTTCTGACACTAATGTGTGACAGATTTGTCCAGAGGAAAAATAGGTGGGTCAGTGAGTGGAGTTTTGGATCACATTTCTTGTCTACTCACCCACTCAGGTGAAGTACAGGATGACTTCTTAATCTCTGTGTCTGTGTCTGTACTGTATGGGTCAGTTTGGAATGCTCCAGTGATGCTGCTTTACAAATTTCCCTTAGGAATCAGTTCTGAAAATTTTCTCAAAACACATTTTTGACTTGGTGCTCAAACTGAATTTCCTCTAACTTAGTTTTATCCAGTACAAAAACAAACAAACAAACAAAAACCAACAAAAAAACCCACAAAAAACCCCAAACCCCTTTAATTAAGTTTAACTCAATGCCTATTTATTAAAGTAGTCCTAATTTTTCTTCCCTTTATACAAAATCTTAGTTAATAAGGTCATTGCAATTCCTCCAGCACCTCTTCCCCTCTTACTATCCTCTTGCTTCCAGGATCCTTGACTATGCTGTCTATTCCCAATATAAAGTGTTTTTTTAATTCCCATCTCTTCTGAGTTCCTCTCTCACCAAAGCATGGTCGTACAGTAAAACTCTTCCCCAGTCTATTCTTTCTTATCTTACCTGTTTCAGAAGCAATCAGTAGCCTTCTCCCCAAATCTCACTTGCTCATCCTCTTCCCCCCACAAACTCAGCTATTTTCTTGATTTTCTTTCATTGCACTTTTCAGCCACATACTCTGTTCACTGGCTTTACCCACCAAGCTTATGAGCACAACAGTGAAATTTGCCCCCACCTTCTGTTCTTTCTTCTGACTGTCCATTCTGCTTCTCAGATATTGTCAACCAGCTGCCTTACTCAAATTAAGTAAATCTTGTTTGATATGGTGTAAACAGGGTATGACATGAGGGCCATGCCTTTTAAGTCCTCTCACTCATTTGTTGTTAAGTTGCTAAGAAGATGCCACCATCTCCTCCTTTGAAGGCAGATTCCAGCCAAACTCTCTAAGTCAAATCTTATTCTGCTTTCCTCAGGCTTTACAACCATTTTGTGATCTGCAACTGTGCAAACCAAATCACTCTTTGGCACTCTTACGAGTTCTTTCTCAAAGTTTTTCCTCTCTCAGGTTTAGCAAAATACACACAAGATACCATCTGAACCTTCTTGGTCCTATTCTCTGTTCTACAGAAAAACATTCACTTAATGGTCACTAAAATTTGTTGCTACAGTGTAATCTGAGCACTCAGGTTTGGGATGATAGGGCTGAGTTTTGTGCTGTGATAAGGGCACATCATACTTTGTATGCCACACTCATGCTTCAGACCAAGATTTTATTCTAGATGGGTTAGACAGAGATTTCATGCTATCAATCTTTCTAGTCTTCTACATCACTTCTATGTATTTTCATAGAATCATAGAATGGTAAGGGTGGAAGGGACCTCAAGGGACCTCAAGGGAAGGTTGGAAGGGACCTCAAGGATCATCTAGTTCCAACCCCCTGCCATAGGCAAGGACACCTCCCACTAGTACAGGTACAGGTTAATCAAGGCCTCGTCCAACCTGGCCTTGAACACCTCCAGGGAGGGAGCATCCACAACCTCCCTGGGCAACCTGTTTTATTTTATAAGTATATGTTTTATATTTAAGGATTTATTTTTAATATAAACTAGTTTATATTTAGAGGTTTATTTTATATTTACAGTTTGATGTGCAGTCTGTTAAGAGGCATGTTTGACTTCTTTCCCAGCACGGTTAATCAGTTACAATTCACACCTTAGCACCTTTCTGATGCTATACTCTTAGACAGATAATTGGGTATAACCATCGTGCCTAGAGAAGAGCTACATCTCACCCTACTTTATTTAAGAAATATTTTCATTGATCCTGTGCACCTGCTTGGAGAAAGCAGCAGTGTCCATTTACAAGCTGTGGGAGAGCTGTTGGCCTGAACAACTGCAGTATGCAGAATGGCATCTGAACTCCATTCACCAAGCATCCACTGAGAAAAGCATCCAGGTTAATGAGGTAATTGAGAAATTAGCACTTGGCAAGAGAATTTCTGAACACTTTGTGTATATATATATATGTGTGTGTGTGTGTATACAGTAGGCTCTGCAGAATTCTCTATTTTTTCATGTTTACTTAGAATTTTCTCTGAAATTATTATTTTTTTCTGCTACTGTGAAATGGCAAGGATGCAGGTGGTTCTTGAAAAATCATAAATACAGAGAAATCCTACAAATTCATACATCCAATGAAGAACTAAGAACTAAACAAGTCAGTACAAAAACCTTTGTTCTGATAGCACGGCACAGTGTGCTTACTACTAACTTCACCCACTTTCAGAGGTCCTGCATATAGCTTCAACAAAATGAAAAAAAAAATTAAATAAATAAAGGTAAATATATAAATATAAACATATGAGACATTCAGAGCCTAATTATGAGAAGCCTTTCTTGCCCATGGGAGGTGTAGCCAGGCACTGCCACATGTGCAGGTGGGGTCAAGGTCAGAAGAGAGGGACATTTCCTTCCTCTGCAAAAGAAAATCGATGTTTCAAGGTTTGTCTCTGTCAAGGAGGTGGGATTGCATTTCCTCTAAGTTCCCCTCCTGATAACATCCTTCCCTGGCTCTCCGAGTTAGACTTGAATAGTAGTCTATAACATCACTTTTAAATTCTACTATTATTCTAGTAGATTCTTCTCCTTTTGAAACGTCAGGCAAAGATTATGCTCAGCCCACTAAGAAAATGAGCCTCTATAAGCACATATCATAGGGAGGCTGGTTTCAGCTTACCAGATGAGCAGGTAAATACTTCCCAACCCAAAATAAGTCTTCTTGCATGCAGCTTCGTCTGCCTTTATTATAGACTGAATAGTGAGATGACTTATGAGCTGTTTAGAGAAACATGTGCTTGGAGATAAACTAAGCCCCAAAAGATTACATTCATGCACTCCGAGGAGATCTTTGTGGTTCCATATTGAAACAGGGTGAGTGCTGAATGCAGAGGAAGCAACGGATAATTTTTGAACCTCAAACAAGACTCAGCTCTAGAACTGGGCTTAACTGGGGAATTCAGATATACCAACACTGAAAATAAAAGAACCAAAAATTTGAAGTTATTGTGCCTCAACAGAAAAGGCAAAAATACTATTCCTTGTCCAACTTTATGGGACAAGTCAACACTCAGAGAAGCAAAGTAAATAAAAGTGATCCAAATGGTAGTGGAAGCCTGAAAAAAAGTTTCATAATGAAGAGCTCTGGAGCACTGCATCCTCTTAGCATGTCCTGAACATTCAAAAGAACTGGGCAGAGAAAAACAATTAAAATTGCCATTCTGAGAAATGCTGTAACCTGCAAGAACATTCCATGATTCAACCCCTCTTCATCCAGGAAGACATTTTTAAAATATGCCATAAATAAAATAAACAAACCAACCAGGTCTCCAGTTGCACACTGAATCAGCAGCAATGGCTCATCACAAAACACAGGGCAGTGAAAGAAAATAATTTCCTCCCATGATATGCATTCGTATCTGTTTGAAGCTGCCCAGTCAGCAGCTAAAAGCAAAAGGAAAGCAGTAACACAACGTGCCTGTTGACCCACACAAATTGAATCACAATCTAGAAAAACACTAGCACAATAGTGATGATCCATCAGGGCTGGTTTCTCTGAATTCCACTTGTTTCAGACAATGCACAGGTACAGACACACACCAGCAACCCACACAACAACAGTTCCATGTGGCGACGGGGCAAGGCTCAGGATGTTTATTTAAGTGTCAAAATGTTATGAGGAGGACAAGCTTGGTGACTGACACAGAGCAGCACGTGTCAGACCTGAGAGGTTCAGTATTTTGTGAGAAGCTGAATCACAGTGCTTGAGTAGCTTTTACAGTCGATTGTGTAAAGAGAAAAGAAGGAATGGAACTTTAAGGAGGGCCTGTTACAACAGGACAAGGGGTAATGGTTTTAACTTGAAAAGGACAGATTTAGACTAAGTGTAAGGAAGAGATATTTCACGGTGATGATGATGAAACATTGTAACAGGTTGCCCGTAAAGGTCAACATCCAAGGTCAGGTTGGACGGGGCTCTGAGCAACCTGATCTAGCTGCAACGAGCAACTCCTTGTTCATTGCAGGAGGGTTGGACTAGATGACCTTTAAAGGTCCCTCACAACCCAAAGCATTCTATGATTCTGTGAGTTTTAGCAGGACAAGCTACTGGGCTACACAGACATGAAAATGAATGTTAGTGCAAATGCTTCACAGGAAATTAAGTCAGGGCATAGAGATGTGGCATGACTTAGGTAATGACAGAAAGGGAATTCAGCTCTCATATCTCCCAGCTCAGCTCTTCCTTCATCTCAGCCTTAGGTATGACCTGTATTGATACTGCAATCAGAGCCCGGGCCAAACTAGCATTTGCTCAGCCTTTGGAGGCCCTTCCAAAGTCTGGCCTTTGCATATTCAAAGCTACACAATCACATATTTAATTTAAACTAATCCCATCCCATTACCACAGCTTGAATACCAAGACACGTTTTAAGATGTGCAAACAGCCTCTGAACATCATTTCTATCAGACTGGTTTTAAATGCATTTGTACTGTTTTTCAGAGACATGTAAGTCCAGGATTTCTTCTGTGCTTGATCACAGGATCACAGGATGTCAGGGGTTGGAAGGGACCCAAAGAGATCATTGAGTCCAACCTCCCTGCTGGAGCAGGACCATACAATCTAACTCAGGTCACAGAGGAACATATCCAGACGAGCCTTGAAAGTCTCTAGAAAAGGAGACTCCATAGCCTCTCTGGGAAGCCTGTTCCAGTGTTCTGTGACCCTTACAGTAACGAAGCTCCCCCTTGTGTTGAGGTGGAACCTCCTGTGCTGCAACTTACATCCATTGCTCCTTGTCCTATCACAGGGAGCAAGTGAGAAGAGCCTGTCGTCGTCTCCTCCTGATGCCCAGCTCTCAGCTATTTATAGACATTTATTAAATCCCCTCCGAGTCTTCTCTTCTCCAGACTAAAAAGCCCCAGGTCCCTCAGCCTCTCCCCATAAGGCATGTGCTCCAGTCCCTTAATCATCATTGTAGCCCTCTGCTGGAGCTTCTCCAGTAGATCCCTGTCCCTCTTAAACTGGGGAATGCAAAACTGAACACACCTGAACGAAGCTTGACTCAACCTCTGTTCTGGTTCGCCAAGATACCTTCCATTGCTATGCTTTCTTGGTTTGTAGGTTTTATGGTTTGTTCATTCCTTTATTGACTCTAACAGTATGTGTTAATTATCTAGTCTTAATCTGAACCAGAAAAAGAAAGGGTATGACTTCCTTTGCGGTTCATGCCAGTGGTTAACTACCTTTACAGTTACAATTACTCTTATTTCTAACTTAACAATGTCTGATCTTTACTAACTATTAATATGCCTTGTTACACTTATTACCACTATCTCAAAAAGGCTACTATAGATACATTTAATATTTCAGCCAAGTGACATTCAGTCTTTTATTTAAATGAGAAAAACTCTTAAGGATGGCAATCTTACGTATTTCTTAAGCCTTAAGATTACTATTCTCTACATCTTTTCCAATGTCATAGTGTATTTTAAATGGCCAGACAAAAGACAATCCAAACTTCAACCCCTCCCTACTAATGGCACAGGGGGAAAAAAAA
>VWZE01000509.1:0-15844 GCA_013396675.1 Eubucco bourcierii | reverse complement strand
CCCCCCAAAAAAGAGGCAGGGGGAAAAAAAAAAAAAAAAAAAAAAAAAAAGCATTGCTGTGACTAGTGTAATTTGCATGTTTATTATTGCAGTATTTACTGTGAATTGCAGCAGGCGTGGGACATGGACACTGAATCCATCACGTTAAGTGTTGTGCAAAAAACAGAAGACACAAGAGCTACACCTAATTGATGAGGCACAGGAACAGAGTGCTGATCTTGCTGGAGCTCCTGGCCTAAGGTCACCCATTCTCAGTTCCTGTACCTGTAAAGTGCTGACCATTACTGTAAAGTGCTTCAGAACTTCTCTAAAAAAAGGTCTCTGTAGTTTTTATCTCAGGGACTGGGTTTTGCAAAGAGAATCATCTTCAGAGATGGCTACCACAGTACAGAGCAGGTTGTGCACCCTCCTTTGCAGAACTGGGGTCTAAGTACACTTAATAGGAATCAGCACCCAGGAAGGTTACAGGTAATTTTTATGCAGAATTGCCAGAGAAGCATACAAAGAAGCTGTTTCAATGTCTTTTGGCAAGCAGGCACATGAGAAAAAGTTGAAGAAGCTCTGAACCTCCAGATATACAGTAGCTCTTGGGTAGATTTGATTCATGTCTGGGAAATGGAGATTTTCTGTGTTCTATGTTGGAGAACTGATTCCATCATCTATATTTCTCTTCTATTTTAAGTAGTGTTCAGGATGCTGCCATGGGATAAGGGCGAAGTATGTTTCCTGTCCCCATAACTTATGCCCATTTGGTGATGGAGGACTGTCCAGTTCTGGGCTCCTGTGTTCAAGAGAGACACACAGCTGCTGGGGAGAATCCAATGTTGGCTATGAAAATAATGAGGGGGCAGGAGCATCTCTCATATGAAGAACAGCTAAGACCTGGGGCTGCTTAGACTGAAAAAGAGCAAACTGAAAGGAGATCTCAATGCTTATCAGTATCTAAAGGGTGAGGGTCAAGAGGGTAGGTCCTCACTCTTTTCAGTGGTTCCCAGCAACAAACTGAAACCTGTGAAGTTTTGTCAGAACATAAGAAAATCTTCTTTACTTTGAGGGTGACAGAGCACTGTAATAGGCTGTACAGAGAGGATGCGGAGTCTCTTTCTCTAGAGATCTTCCAAACCTGCCTGAACACATTATTATGCCACCTGCTCTAGCTGACTCTCTTTTAGCAAGGTGGTTGGATTAGATGATTCCCTTCCAATGCCCACTGTTCTTTGATTCTGTGACTGGTATAAGCATTTTATCTAGATGAGGAAATAACTTGCCTTGGGTCAATGAAGGAAACAGAAAAGTAAAAAAAGTCAACAAAGCCTGCCAAGAATTTGTGTAGAAACCTGGTAATATGACCAAACTTAACATGTTGAAAAATTCTCATGGCAGGACCTTTTCATAGCTTAATTAGAAGTAGACAAAAAAAAAAATAAATCAGAGTTTACAGCAGGTGTGAGCTGTTGCTTTGCATTAAGATAAAGTGAGGAAAATCTGATTTGCTCACAGAATCAAAGTTATATAAAAAAAAAAGTTTATTTAGATTTTGACTACACTGGGTATTTTGATATGGCAGAACTTTGCTTTGGTGCATTACAGAATAGTATTTCAGGTATCATGTGTCCCAGTCTCTTTTCTAAGCACATATTCTTCTGTGGCACTGGAGACATGCAATTTTTGTGGTGCACCACAATCATTGAATCAAAGAGCAATCTGTCTAGTATATGATGGAAGATATAACCACTTCAGCCAGTCAACACAACTATTAAAAAAAACCAAAAATATATAGAACATTCTAAGATATAAGTTATTAATTTATTACTGAGAGGGACAGAGTAATACTAACTTATAAGGAATAACTTCATTTAACAAAGTCAGAGAAAATATCTTATGCACCCATTTTGCAGTTCTGTATGAGCTTGCTATCAAGTTGCATAGCAAACAGCAATGACATGCTGTAACACTGCTCAGTTACAGAAAGTTCTATGTTTAGGTATTATTAGCTAAAATTACTGATTTTGAATCTGCAAAACACAAATGAATACTTTTTGAGTTACTTTTTTCCCACTGTAATAATTTCCAGTTCTTCAGCCTAATATAAAATATTGTGCTAGGGATATATGATGCTGAGTAAACTAAACCTACAAAACTTAAAAGATTTTTTTTTTACACAGCAGCTCCAGATGTACATATATATCACTGTTACTTCATCTAGATAATTTTTTTCTGCATGTCAGCAACGCAGAAATGCGAACAAGTGGGGAGAGCAAGGTGCAAGGAAAGAAAGGGAATAAGGATCTATTTTATACTTCACATTAAAACCACTGTGTCAAACAAAACACTTCAAGCTATTTTCAAAGCACCAACTATAACACTTGGAAGTACCTGCTCCAGTTTCCTAGTTCATGTAAGATTTATAGATCTTACATAATATGAATCCAGCACAAAACCAAACCCGCCCTCATTCCGACTGATTCTCCATATGACTTTGGGTCAGGCTTTGATGAAAAAAAAGTATCACCGAGACTTTCTGTCATTCATCTATAAAACTAACAAATGAACTCACAGCCCTTTAACATCTGCCCAACTCTATTAAAAAAAGAGTAATTTGAAAAATCTTCTACCAGAGCTCTGAGTTACAAAATGGAAACAATAGTGTTTGCTACTTCTTTCCTGGGACTATTTTGCTGGTATCTGCCAGATTTTGGAGAATTTTGTGTCATACAAAAGGTAAGTAACAGTGTTGCTGCAATGATAAATATGTTACCCTAAATATTTCTTACACAGCCTTCTGTCAAAATATAGTTGACATAGCCAGGTGAATCGATACTAGCCTGGAACACAGGCAGATGTACTTCCTACTGGCTCTCTTGGAAAGGATCCCTGTATATTTTTGGGATGTTACGTCAAATGATCTCTGTGACATTTGCTCTTCTGGAATAGCTGAAGCAGAGCCATATATTGCCAATAAAAGTTTCCTGGGGACACTTACTGAAGCTTCGCTGTCATCACTGAACCATGACACAACAACCTGTGAGCCCAACAGGACATGTGCTTCCAGAGATGGAAAAAGAGTGATCCACAGCTAAACATAGAGTACCCAAAGCATTCCAATGCTATTTCATGTGCAAAAAGTAATTACTGATATCATCAGTTCTTCATGGCTTAATTAAAACACTGTATTTACCTGGTTTGACTGATGGAATAAAGGAGGGAGTTAGTAGTAGATGGAGTTTAAATGAGACATGAAGTACATTTAAACTGGCCTAATTCTGCTGTCACTGAACACTACTGGCTTTTATGGCTGTGGAAAGTGACCCATTCCGAATGTTTCTGAAGACTCATTCACTCAAATTATGGATTTGATTTATAAAGGCATTTAAAGAAATAAAGTTATGCATAGTCAGCAGAGTATTTGATTTTAAATCGGAGTTTCATTTTAATCAGAAGCTTTGATCACAGTTAAGATCTATATTGGTTTCATTGAGTTCAATAAAAAGCAAGTAGTCACAGCCACTTGTATGAGGACAAAAATACAGCCATGGCAGATAAGGGCCAAAAACTAAGTTTGTGATTAGATCACAAATTTATCATAGACTCATAGAATGATATGAGTTAGAAGAGATCTTAAAGATCATCTTGTGCCAACACCCTACGCCTTCCACTAGATTGGGTTGCTCAAAGCCTGAGCCAAAGTGGTTTTCAAAACTTCCAGGGTTGGAGGCACCACAACTTCTCTGGGCAACCTGTTCCAGTGCTTCACCACCCACATAGGGAAAAATTTCTTTCTAACTTCTACTTTCAGTCTAGCTTCTTTTAGTCTGAACCCATGACCTTTCATCCTGAGACTATATGCCTTTGTGAAAAGTCCCTCTCCAGCTGTATTGCAGGTCTCCCTCAAATACTGGAAGGCAGCTACAAAGTCTCCATAGAGTTTTCTCCAAGTTAAAGAACTCCCAACTCTCTCAGCCTGTCTTCACATGAGAGGTGCTCCAACCCTCCAATCCCTTTCATGGCCCTCCTCTGGACCCACTGCAACAGTTCCATGTCATTCTTGTGGCAGAATTTAGGTAGAAGGTGACATAATTGAAAATTCCTTTTTAACTTCAGATTCAGTTTCCCAACTAATCACAAAAGCATCCCAGACTAGGCTCAAGGTGGCAGGGGCAGTGGTTATATCCCTGCCAAGGGCTTTTATAAATTTGGCCTGCTTAAACTATTCAGTGCCTGTCTCTAGTATCCCCACCAATGAGTCAGTTGTCTTTATGCAAAACAAAATCTGCAAATGCTCAGAGAGAAAACAGACACAGACATACAGACTCTGGGTTGTATAACTCTGGCTAAAGCTTCTTTAAAGTATTTGTTTTCTTCATCACAAGGAAAAACAACTTCCAATTTCTAAACCATTTGCTAGGCAGCTATTTGCTAATTCATTGAATTGTTTTAGTGATACAACATCAAAGGGAAATTAGGTCTTGACAACATGGACGTTTTCCCCTTTTCTAGTCTATTGGTTATTTTATTGAAAATTCTTAATATAAAGGCCAAAAAATGACTATCAGTGCAAGCAGCATTTCCCTGATTTAGCTGGGTATCTGTAGTGGAGTTACTATTTATTTGTGATCCAAATCTAGGAGGCTTGACTCTCTTCTTGTGATCATTTTGCATATATATAAAACTGTGTGGGCTGCAACTCAGTCACTCTTGATTTGACAAGATCTAAGAAAGGTAGGAACCAAGTCAGAATTAGACTAAAATACCTGAGTCCCCCCTGCATGGAGCTTATGAAGTATGTTTGTAGATGGTTGAAGAAACTTAGTAAAATTATTTGCCTCCCAGTATATATGCTGGTGTCCAGAGTACTGGTAAAGCTTGTAAATTGGGTAAACTTAATACTAGTGCACAAGGGCAGTACACTAAAGGAGACTTAGGCTGCTGACCACACACTGCCTCACTAAAGTAAGTTTAAAAGAGGCATGAATTGTGGTGACCACTATCTGCTGAACATCTCTGGATGGGTGAAAAGTGCAAGATCCATAACAATCCCCAGTGCTTGTGCCATTGCCAGGGGTGGCACCTGAAAAGTGACAGAGACCATACAAGCTGTATGTGCCTGCTTTGTAGGGTGGATGAGACTCTTTTCAAACAGGAAAGGCTTGGCCAGCCTTATGACTCAGGATCCAAAAAAGGTACTGTTGTCATTCTTGGTAGTACCAGACAGGTTTAACCAGATGTTTTGGTGTCATTATTCTTCCCTGAATATTTTTCTCTATTATTTCCTCTTTATCTAAAAAGTTTCACTGAACACAAGAATGATTTCGTACAGAAGCCAAAAGCCAAGTTCATAACACCCAGGAAAACACCCCCACTTCCACAGGAACAGAAACTAACTTTATACCTTCCAAATCTGACTGTGATTTCCACTCATCATAAAAATAGTTCCCAAGTGCAGTCTATGAATCAGATCAATTATAGAGCCTGCATTGTTTTAACAGGTTAAAAGGTTCCCGTCAAGTTCTCTCTCCCAGTTTGTAAGGCCATTACTGGTTCTTGTAATCCCAAAATTCTGAAACTGAAATAGGTTTTCTTATCAGAATGACTCTTATGTTAAAAGCCTTAATAGTGGGGAATGATTGCTTGCACCAGGAGCAAAATTTTTATTTATATCTTCCTTTAAGGTTACATTGCAGCAGTTCACCAAAATCCAAACCAGTATTAGCTTGAAATCACCTTTTGGCAGAGATAACTTTAAAAAACAAACAGGAAATTGCACAAAAAGAGATCACAGAGGGCATAAAAAAATCTTACACTTCTCTAGGATAATTTCTTGGGTAATTGCGCCCAAAGGAGAAGAGAAACGCAGCTATATCCTCTCAAGAGCAGTGACTCCTGGGCTTATGACAAAGTGTACTACATCAGCAGGACTGCTGTGTCCTGGACAGTCAGGCTCTCTGACTGACCCATTTAGTCTGTGATAGTAAGCTTACTGCCAAATTTTGTCATTGCTTTTAAACACACTCTTAACAGACACCTAAAATTCCCCTATATGAAACCACTGGAGAAGATAAAGGGCTCATGGGTTCCTTGCATGCCTGTTTGCTGCTCCAGGGAACTGTGAGCATAACAAGACTAACCCTTTGTCCTTGTGATAATCTTCTACAAGAAATGACCGTAAGGAGCCTTACAAATACATTGATGATGTTAGTCCTTGAACCACAGCTTAGCTGGTCCCATGTCACTAACCCACTGCAAATATACCATTAGTGTGCCTGGTCATGGGAAACTCAGCAAGTAACGAGAGGAACAGGCTGAGAATGTTTGGGGTTTTTTATCCCTTCAGCTGGCAGATGGGAATACGTTCAATGTCTGAGTGGGTGACTGTGGAAGACCAAGGCCTTTGACATGCCTCTTTTGCTGCTTATATTTGCAAGCACCTTCACGTTTCCTCTAGATGGGTGTTTGTTGTGAAGTAAAGCCTTACACCATTCAAGCAAAAGCTCTTACACACCTGAGCTGATGAACATATCCAGAATATTAATCATTCAACACCACAATGATGATTCCTTCCAGGAATAACTGTCTCCCAGCTCACACTACATTATCCTACTGCCTTGAAGATACTACCATTTTTTGATTGTCAGAAATAGTCATTAACATATATTGTTACAGAGCATGTCTAAAGCAGGAAGATTTTCACAATGAAATGTACTTTGGACCACTCCTGTGGTTTGTTTACTTTCTAGACAGCACTCATCCTGACTGATGCAAATAGTCTTGTTCGTATCACGTTTTGTTTTCCATGTATGAAATGTACCTCCCTTCAAATTAACTTTCAAGCTATTAGGCACTACTCTAACTCTGAAACACAAGGCATGTATATCCAAACACTCGTTTCCACTGTAAACTGAAAGAAGCCATAAAAGCTCTGTGATCCTCCAATACATATATAAATAGTCTGTATTACCTCATGTTAAAAGAGCACCGTTTCAGTTTAGTCACTCTGTCCAACTACACAGACGTAAGACTGACAGGAAAAGCTAAATATACTCTCCATCAGGGTGTGATTTATACAGAAGCACTTTGCTTCTCCAGCACACAGAGAATTAAAATTAACCTGAGTTACAACAAGCTGGGTTAAGCACAGAGCAAGTGTTACCTCCTGATGCTCACTTCCCTAAGCTGCTGCTGCCAGTGTCCTGTGCTGTATCAAGCCTTTTTCTCTGGCAGCCTCTTCCAGTTCCTTGTCAAACAAGTTTAGAGAGGTAATGGCTGCTGAAGAGTTTCAGTATTCGCAAAAGGCCTGCTTACACAAACTGCAGATCTGATTAAGGTGGTACTATCTCCCTGACAGACCTCACTGCTCCCCAGCTTTACCCATTCTCCCCTTAAGTTTGCTTGTGTCCTGTTTGTGGTTTGGGTTGGGTTTTTTTTTTTGGGGTGAGTGTTTGTTTGTTTGGTTGGTTTTGCTGGTGGGGTACTGTGTACAGTTCTGGAGCTCCCAACACAAGAAGGACATAGAACTGTCAGAGCGAGTCCAGAGGAGGGCCACAAAGATGATCAGAGGGTTGGAGAACCTATGCTATGAAGACAGGCTACAAGAGTTGAGGTTTTTCAGTCTGGAGAAGAGAAGGTTTCTAGGAGACCTTAGAAGTAGCCTTCCAGTATCTGAAGGGGGCCTACAGGAAGGCTGGGGAGGGACTATTTACAAGGTCTTGTAATGCAAGGATGACAGATAATAGGTTTAAACTGGAAGAGGGGAGATTCAAACTGGATGTTAGGAAGGGGTCTTTACATTGAGAGTGGTAAGACACTGGAACAGGTTGCCCAGGGAGGTTGTGGATGCTCCCTCCCAGGAGGCATTCAAGGCCAGGTTGGATGAGGCCTTGAGTGACCTGTACTAGTGGGAGGTGTC
This sequence comes from Eubucco bourcierii, assembly GCA_013396675.1. Classification (NCBI taxonomy): domain Eukaryota; kingdom Metazoa; phylum Chordata; class Aves; order Piciformes; family Ramphastidae; genus Eubucco; species Eubucco bourcierii. The sequence goes on along the minus strand of VWZE01000509.1, from coordinate 7,941 downwards.
CCTGCCTATGGCAGGGGGTTGGAACTGGACGATCTTTGAGGTCCCTTCCAACCTAAACCATTCTATGATTCTATGATTTTCAATCAAGCATCTTTGCAAGAACAAGTATTCACTCATAAAAAAAGTCTCAGGGATTCAGGTCAGGGTGCTGTTTGAAAGAGAGCAAAAATCGGTGAGGATGGTAACAAATAGGTGTGATAACCGCGTAACCTGTCTCTGCCATGGCAGTTCAGCTGGTTGTGTCCTGGTGGTGCTCAGCCTATCCGCACAGCTCAGGACACAGCCTGCATTAGGTTACAACACAGCTCTTTTGTTTACAAGCATCTCTCTACTTGTCTTTCTAAGGCTCCTGCTCTCCTGTTTGTTAAATAAAGTAGAAAATAGAGCAATTGTGTAACACCTTTCTTTTTTTAACCTAAAACAGAAACTGCTTTTATCAGAGACTGCAGCTGATGAAAAAACAGCCCTTTCTGGTTTATTTGTGCTTGTAGAAGATAGTTTTCTCCTGGCCACATCTACTGACCTACATTTTTCTCACTGATCTCTGCGGTTTCTGGCTCTGTGTTCATTCATGGATAAAGGGCAAAAAATTTTCCCTCAAGTGAAATATTAGTGCTACAAAAGTATCAAATTATTAAATGTTCATTGATTCATCTTCTGTCGTTAGAACCTTCCTCAGGTTCATCTAGATTTGTCTCAGCATCTCTTACTTATCCAGAAGTTACCACCTTTCAGTTATTCCTTCCAGTCTTAAAACAGACACAGCAAGTGCCTTGTCCTTTGGAGAGTCTCTCCTGGATCAGCCTTTCTGCTTATGCCCCCTTACTAATATTATTCTTCTACATGTCATGCTCCAGTAAGTTTTCACCTTTTCTTATTCTTTTATATACTCCTGTTTTTTTAACTTTTAGCTTCCCCATTGCTTGGATGTTCTTATTTATTTTTTCAGCTTCTGAGCTGTAAATTTTCATACTCTGGTTATATGCTATACTATACAACTTTTTAAGTAAATTAATGGCACCTTTCCAAAATATTAAGAAGTGTAATTTTTCAACCTAAATGGAAGAGCTTCAGGAAGATAGCAATTAATTCTTTTGCTCCAGTGCTGCAAATGATCAGCTTTACGTGAGAGTGTCTATGCAGTTCCGCAACATGCATTATGCAGGAAGTCACATTACTAAAAATGTTATTTCTGGACATATAAATCTTCAGGTGATGGAATGGCTCAGTTGAATGCAGTGCAAAATTTTTCCAGTATTTTACAGAACCAGAACTTCACACGATGAATCTGGGCAATGACCTTCACTGTAAAGGCTGATGCAATCAGTGAATCATTGTGCTGATTTGAGGTTAATTAGAATATTTTAATAGAGAAAATTACACTATAGGCTGTGAAAGGAAAACATCATGATGTCTACTTCACTCATATGCTTGCTGAAAAATTGTTTGGGAACAATAACCAAAACATTAGATAAGCCAGCCTCTGTCTTTCTCTTGCTGGGAGAGCAGCTCGGGCAGTCTAGCAGCTTCTGGCTCTGGCTCCTCTGCTGATTAATTTTCACTAACCACTTTTCTTCTAACCCCCCCCGGCCGATCCTCCTAATTTACCTTGAGCGTAAGGCAAACCTTGGGGTAAGGTACAGGGGTGGGGAGAAGGTGGAAGGGTGGTTGGGAGCCCCTCCTGGGGTCTCTGATTTCTGGGAGGGGTGTTGTGTTTCTGTATCACCTTTAACTTGTATATTTCTGTAACTATTCCTGTCTATAGTGTATATATCTGCTTGTACATTGTGCTGAGCTGTAAATAGAGCTTCAGTCCTTAACTTCCAGGCTGAGTTCTAGTCTGGGTCATTTTACAAAGTGGGGGGGGCAGGGAACTCCTGAACTGTCACAACCATATATCACAAATATCCTTGTATGTCTCAGTAGGATAGTGAGGACATTAAACTACATCACCAGTTAAAGGTTTATATTCCAGAATTCAACGTTGATGACAGTGTCAGGAAAAAAATAAATCAACAAAGCTATTTTGTAGCCCACAAACATCTCCATTAAACTCACTTGAGTAGAAACAACTTACAGAGTAAAGGTATGAGGATGTATGGATCCATGTAGATCCTTTTAAAGACATTAAGATGTGTTGAGCAATTATGAACCAGGAATTCTTGTAAAATCAGCTTACTAGGGAAACAGACTTTGGTGCTGACTCAGTCAGAAAGGCTGCACCTGAACTGACTGGTTTTGGGAGATGTGAGAAGCAGCCATGTATACACATCATGGATGTGGCTGACATTTCAACTTGCAGCCCAAAATATCCATCAGGGAGTACAAAGCAATTATATACCCTCAACTTGACAGAAGGGAGGGGTTGGAATTTGCTTTCCCAATCATTCAGTGTTATGTTTGCAAAAGGCCTGACGTAACTCCCACATATCAGCAATAATCCTACTGATTTACACTGATGGTTTAGACTCGGAGACACTGAACACCTGCATTTCATGTGGGAATAGTGGATTCAGACTCAGGATAGGTAGAGGCTTTGAAGCATACTCTGAACATCAAAAAATGTGAGCTCTTCACTAAGGCAGTTTGTATGAAGTTTGCTCTTAATGAAGTTGTGTGTGCAATGGTTTTGAACAGTGCCACTGATTTTAGTGGTAAGATTTTCAAAGCCTAAGACCAACAGACACAGCCAAATCCTACTATATAACACGGGTACTTATTTTTTTCTCTACTTTCATTAAATCAGTTTCTGTTGTCAGTTTCTCCTGTATAAAATCTGAATGAGTTTTGGGCTGAGTAAACTGAGAGTAAAACTGATTTAATTTCCTTACAAAATAAAAAGTGTTTCAGGAAATGATCAACAGATTGACAGCTTTTTGTTTTGTGAATCATCAGTGTTTCAGACCTGCCAGTCTCTGCTGAGGTACCAAATGATATCCCCTTCATGTTCTCTTCCCCAAAACAGAGAAGGAAGCCAGGATTCTTGGTGAAAAACCTAAAGTCTAAAGCCTAAAGTCAGGAGACAGAAGGCTAAGAATAACAGGACAAACAAGGAAAGAAATAACAACAAAGTACAGGAATTTTGACTCTCCCTCCAGAACATTACCTAATCCTAGTATCATGAAGAAGAAAGCAGCGTGAACATGTGTGCAAGAGATAACAAGCTGTCAAAGCACCACTTCTGCCTAGCGCCAGAGAATTAAAGTTTGATTATTCAGTAGAAGCTGAGCTGATCCAAGAGTCACACCAGTGTCCAGTTCACAGTGCAACTTACCTTCACAAAGAGCTCAATTTCAGGATCCCTTCCTTCCCCATTGGCAGGAACAGAGTCTGTCATTTTTCACCCCCAAGGCTACCAGCTGATCTCCTGCTATTAAGTGGCAAAAGGAGGATTCAGCTGCACAGAGGGTAGGTTTCCCTTCCAAACAGCTCTCACGAAGCTTTTAAAACATCGTTTGTAATTATAAAGCTCAAAGCCAGTGGAGAAAACAAGTTTTGCAGCTTAATAAATTAATAATAATTTTTAAAAAGAGAGGCGGCAGAGAAGTGGTCCCTGTTAACGGCTGTGTAGTTCTTCAGAGCAACAAGTGCTGCTGTGCTCTGGTACAGTATCCTCATCTGTCAGAGCTGCAGTTCTCACTGCCTGCCCAAAATAGCCCAGAGCATAAAAAAAGAGGGTGGGGTTAACTCACAGGGGAGGAGACATGCTCCTGGTACCTACGACAGGATCAGCCTCTGAGCAAATCATTCTGTTCTGCCCCGTTTTTTCAGCGTGTCTGTGTTCCTCCCTTCTTCTACAGCTGGGAGAACAAGTGACAGGGGAAGCGGGAAGGTCCGCAGCAAGCAGGCTTCAGTGCTTTATGCAACAGTGATGTTTTCCCCTTCTTTTCTGAAGGAAGTTTGTCCTGCTTCTAGCTCTTCAAATACTGATATTGTTACTGGTAAGGAAAAAAGAGCCTAATTTCTTTGTCCTGTGCATTGGCTGTTGCATTTATGCAAAGAATGTGTAGGAAAGTAGAGCTCTGCCATGGTGAAAAGTCCCTCTGTGTAGCATAAAGCAGCCGAGAAGCTGAAAGTGAGCACTTTTAGGTGAGGAAAGCACCAGTGGTGCCACTGTTTGTAGCAGAGTTCAGGAGCAGAGTAACAGAAATGGGATTATGCAGGAGAACAATGAGCTTCAGGGGACTCGGAAAAGAAAATATTTGGGCTCTATAACTGCTTCTCGGTGGGGGACAGATGAGTGCTGATATCCTGGGGTGGAGTAAGGAAGAAATCTTCCAAGGGCCTCAGCCTGCTATTGACATACTGTTGTCATTTATACTCCCTTCCTTCACCCTGCATTCTTTGTGTGACTCAGGGGTCACCACACTGCAGCTCTAAGCAAGGGGTGGCACACAGCAGAAAGGCCTGACACAGCTAAATTGTGGAGGAAGTGAGTGCTGGCACAGGAGAGGACAGTGGACAAAGGCAAAGAGGTTGGTTGGGTGGGATCTCTTTCTTATTGACAGTCCTGGAGGGACTTTGTGCCCTCCTGCCCTTGGGAAATCCCTACCTCCACATCTGCCCTCCTTGCCCGCTGCTCCTGCCCAGGGCCACTGTAGCACCAGCTTACAGGCTCTTGCCAGCTCCATACTGGCAGACATGAACAGTTTTTTTAACTCCTCCTTCTGCCAAAGACAGGCCTTTTGGGTATGGTTTTGACATGATCAAACACTTGCCTTTCCTGAAAGTTCTCCTAGCTGTGTGTTTTCATGATGATCTTTAATTTCCCTCCTGTGACCTCCAGGCATTTGACACAGGTCCAGAGCAGTGGCAGCCAACATCTCCATAGTTCTTTGGGTAAGCTCTATGGGAATTTGCCACAGCAACTGCTTCATATGCACTTCATGAAGCACTTGAAATAGTTAACAAGTAAATCTCATTATGCTGTTGCAACTGTAATTACAACTTAATCAACATTCTAATTAGTGTAAAAGTGTGGTTATGGTTTTTAGATCTAATTAGCGCTCATTCAAATAACTGGAAGATTAACTATAAGAGAATTAAGTGTTATTACTCCTTTGATTTGAAACTTTTACATGTAATCTTTGGACTAGGCATATTAATTACCAAACATTTATAGTATAATTATTTTTAGGCCTACAGGCAAATTTCCAAGGACATGGGCTAAGTGTGCTTACATGTGATGAAAGGAATCATTGTATCGTAATTACATATTACAGTTACAAAAGTCTGCCAAAAACATATAGTCACCATAGCTCTAAAATGCATTCTTAAATATTAACAACTATATGATTATAAGCTTTGGCTTTTGCTGAAAATTTGTCTTGCTTTAGCACCTCATGTGATGACATAATTTTCCTTTAATGAGGGTGTCTGTAAACAATGGGAAGTGGATCATCTTGATTGAGGTTGCCTGTAGTTGAAAATATTGCTTTCAAGCAGGCAAGCACTTTGAACAATTTGTATCACAGGAGCACAGGTATCAGCTATGGAAGAGAAAATACTGTTGGCAATGAGAAGAGGAAGAAGGTTACACCACTAACACTCAGTCAAAATATTTAAATAAAATTAGCATTCAAAATATCAGCACTTACAAGACCTGATGCATGTGGCCTACTTAGATGTCTAATTCAGAATGAAAAAAATATACCCTACAATTTTTCCAGTAGCAATAAAGGCAGCCCAGGGTAACAAGCCCAGATGATGACACTATAATGGTCAGATAAATACCACTCTAAATATTAAGTAAAGGAAATCTGTGGCTTCAGTGCCTCATTTCTATGTGTGTCACAGAAATCATGGAATCACAGAAAGACCCAGGTTGGAAAAGACCCTCAGGATCACCAAGTCCAACCTATATCCCTACTCTACAAGATTCACCTTAAACCATACCACTAAGCACCACATCCAAACGACCCTTAAACACACCCAGGGTTGGTGACTCAGCCACCTCCCTGGGCAGCTCATTCCGGTGCCTGACCACTTTCTGCGTGAAAGACTTTTGCCTAATATCTAATCTAAACCTACCCAGTCTCAGCTTCAGGCTGAGTGTCATCTCTCACTTCAGAAGTTGTGCCTGCCTTGTGCTTCTCAAAGCTAAACTCTGGACATAGCCATTTCAGTAGAGACTCAACATGTCAAAACATTTAAATTCTTACTTCTCAATGACTGTATGGGTGTAGTGGTGTATTAGAATTAGTTTGCAAGACAAAGATTATTATGCTGAGGCTCAGCAAAGCAGAAGGAAAACTGTAATATAGAGAAAAGGAGCTAAGTTGCCCTGAGGCTGTTTCCATCTTGACCTAGATATAATTAACTGCAGGAATGGGCCAGGCCCCATTTGGCTCAAGATGCTTCTGGGCAGCAGTGCCCCTGAAAGGTCCCTTCCTCATCCCTTTTCACCCATGGCACCACCTTGCACTTACCTCCTGTGCCAGAACTTGATATGGGGAGCTGAGAGGCTACAGAAGCAGTAGAGCAAATACATATTCCAGTTGTGTTTGTAGGTATCCACTGAGAGAAAAACTTAGCTCACCTCAAAAAAACCTGATTTTCCAAAGTCCTTCTACAGAACTTATAGAACAGATTAAGCAAAACAAAGTCCTTGATCATATAAGTACTGTGGGGTTTAAAACAAATTCTGAGAGTTTGATTTAAGATAAATATTGTAGGAGGCAATGAGTAGGAGGAAACACAGATATATGTGTACTACTCAGGAATCTATTCATGCATTTACTGCTTTGCTGTCATATAAAATTGACTTATCACTTACATCTGGGTGGAACCTTTTTGACTATAATGGTTATTATTATCTACATGGCTCTGTTTTGTACTATGAAATCAAGTCTTTCTTCAGCCAAATTAAGAGTAAGATACTAATAAATTATTAGTGCACTCTCATTTTACTGCAAAGAATGAGTCGCTTAGTATGGCCTATCATTTTCTCACAAGTCAGAAGCAGCAGAGGCTTTGAGTTACGTACAAGAACACTAGACACCAAATTATGAAGTCCTCATAAGCCAAGTCATTATAGTTTGGGGTTTATGAGATACATATAAATGAATATGAGCACAAGATCCCATTAATAAAAGAAGAGGACACGTTCAGAAAAGGAGATGCAACATCTCCACGTAAGACGTCTATTGTAGGTGAACTCTGATGTGCTATCGTCTTTCACAAGCCTGATCCAAGCTTCACTTCCAGCAAAGATTTGTCCTGAGGGGGTGAATCAGAGGCCAAGCACCCAGAATGTAATTCTATCACGAAGTTCTCCAGCAGACTGCTAAGTTACCAAGAAGGATCAGAGTACAGAGTGCATCCATCCCCCATGCTCACTTGGTGGTTCCACCCAGCTCATTCTGTGAGTGCAAGCATTGCAAGTTTTACACAGCAGAGGTAACACCTTTCATGTTGCGAATAAACTCCTGTTATCGGTGAAAAGAAGAAACAAAATCTTGATGCAGCTGCAGTAAATACTATTTGAAGCTATGATTCTACTCAAGAATTATTTAGCTGGTTAGTTGCCTAATAAACCGCAACTAAGCAGCAAGCAGGTATTAAACAAGCATGTTGAATGGGTTAGGAAAATTTATCTTCTGGGGTCAGTACTGAATTGTAATTTGTAACTAGATTTCTTGCATGCAAATAGCTTCAATGTGCTACTTAACAAGTTAACAAATTAAAATAATCAATCCAATGATTTTAATTTCCTTTTGAATTACAACTATCAATTTATTCCATCTTCAGAAAAACCAAAAGGGATTTGTTTCAGATATTTGGGATCAAAGTGCATGTTCCTCTCCCTAGATGTAAAAGACATGCAAGGATGTACAAAGCTCTTCTCATCAGTCACATACAAAGGTTGGATGGGCAGACATGTACAGTCCCTCAAAATGTGTTGGCTTGATGGGTGTGCTGGTTTGAGGCTAATTAGAATAT
>VWZE01000508.1:250395-261377 GCA_013396675.1 Eubucco bourcierii | reverse complement strand
TCCTGGCATTCTTACCTGCCTTCCACTTTTCTGGGATACATTTTTCCTGAGCCTGGAGGAGGTGATCCTCGGACATTGACCATCTTTCCTGGGCCCCCCTTCCTTCCAGGGTCCTACAGGAAGGTTGAAGAGGGACTGTTTAGAAGGGCTTGCAGCTATAGGATATGGGGCAATGGTTTGAAACTGGATCAGGGTAGATTTAGGTTGGACATCAGGAGGAAATTCTTCACACAGTGTGTGGTGAAATACTGAGGAAATACTGGGTGAGGCCCCATCCATGGAGACATTCAGTATCAGACTTGATGTGGCCCTGAGCAGCCCCATCTAGTTGGAACCGCCCCTGCCTACAGCAGTGGGTTGGACAAGAACCCCTTTGAGAGTCATAGGATGTCAAGGGTTGGAAGGGACCCAAGAGATCATCCAGTCTAACCCTGGGTCACTTCCAACCTGATGCAATCTGTGAATAAGCCTTTGTCATTAAAGCTGTCTGGCACTAGGACTGGTTTACTGACTGCTTTTGTAAGGGTAGCGTTTACTTGCTGTGTAAGGAATCCCTGCTCACACACTTCAAGTAGAGAACCTGACAAGCCAGGTTGTTTGCCACATCCACCCAGCAACAGAGCTCAGCTCAGCCATCTTACAGACACATGGAAGAACTCTCAAAATAAGGAGAGTGCCACGTTCAGCCCCAGCTGAAATAACATCGCTAATCCATACACTCTCCCCTGTATAACCTAACTGAGAGCAAACAAACGAAAAATACTCATGGAATTGATTTTCTCCTGCTGTTGCTTCTTCAGCGCTATTGTCCCTTTAGTGAGCAAGCAACACCTCTGGAGAGCTGAGCAGCACATTCCTTTTCCAAGCAGACCTCTTCAGGAATCAATAGCACCTATTCAAGGGATTTATAGCATGGTTATACAGAACTATTTCACAGGGCTCTGCATAACTTGTTGGGGAAGCTGTGGGCAACATTATTTTCACAAGTGCTCTTCTAAGATTTAAACCACAAAAAAACTCAATGAGTCACAAGTAGCACACAAATATTTAATGGAATGATATAAGATGTGAAGATATTTTAAAGAATGAAAAATGGGAGGAAATTCATATCTCTGGTTTTAGGAAAGGTATTGCCACATAAAGGCAGAAACCCACTTTTAATGACTGGGAATACAGCATCCCTTATTAAGCTCAGTGTGTCAGAGGAAAGATGAGAGAACACACAGATTTCTGATCAATACCTGTCACCAGCAGATTCTCAGTGTGATGCTACTCAAAGTGATGAATCTGATAATAAAGCATTTAATAATTTGATCTGCTGAAGAAGGAAATATGACCCAAGCACAGCGGTGTCACCATTAAGGCCCAATTAGAGCCATCACCTAAATCATCTTTACTTCACAGGTCTGTCTGCAGCACCGGGAAATTTTTTCTCCAGCCCAGAGCTGTTGCTGTTCTGCCTCCCTCTGATTGCTGATAGCACATACAGGAGTTGTTACTTAATGTTCACTCTGCAACTGAGTGATTCCAATACTTGGAGCACAGTAGTTGTGTTTTTAGGTTATCCTTCAGATACAACCATGTGCCACTGCAAAACAAAAGCACAGAGGTAGATGCAATTTCCTCGTCCCTGTGAAGACGAGTAATCAAGTTCTGATTTGGAGCACGCAAAACACACAGGAGTCAATATGAATGCTTTCAGAGACTATTGGACTAGAGGTTTTGAACAAAATTCTTCCTTTTTTTCCCTCAAAGCTCTTTCCCCAAGTAATCAAGCATAACCAGAGAGTCCACAGAGATCCATTTGTGATGGTAAGGTACTAAACCTGGCAGCAAAACCTTGGACAAAACTAGATTTAGGATTACCTCACACTGATAGCATTGTGTTCTCTCCTAGTAAGATTCAGAGCAAAGAAATTGTGTCTCCACAGGTAAAGAGTTTGCTCCCAAATGAGACAATACAGCTGTCTGAGAGAGCATCCTCAATTTGCCATAACTTTGAGGTGGAGTTGCCCAAATATTTCTCTATAGGAGCCTCTGAGAGAGGACTGGAAAATGGTTCAGCACAGGAAAAGCCAAACTTCACTGGAACAACAGTGCCAGTGTTTCATTTCTGAAGCGAGGAACTCAAAGAGCACAGGAAAGGCAGAGAAGTAAAACAAAAGATCTGTACACAACTCTCTGTTGATTGTGTCCCTGTTTCATGTTGAAGGAGTGACAGAGAAAGGCCTGCATGATCCCCATTGGTCTCCAGGGATTCTTTCCTCTTGCTGATGGGATCAAATTCTGCTGGTCCCACCTGAGCTACAGGCTCCCAGCATGGAACTGTCTCCCTTGCCTACCACCTCTTCCATCTGAGCAGGATCAGCAGCTACAGCTAACTTAAAGAAGGTTGTAGAGAGGTGGGTGTTGGTGTCTTCTCACAAGTGGTAGGTCAAGAGGAAATGGCATCAAGTCATGCCACAAAAAGGTTTAGGTTTGGGACATTGGGATGAACTTCTGTACCAAAAGGGTTATCAAAGCATGGAACAGCCTGCCCAAGGAGGGAGTTGAATTGCCAGTCCTGGATGTATTTTAAATCTGGATATAGTGTGTAAGTGCCCCTGGTAAAGTTAGATAATGGTTAGGCTTGACAATCTTAAAGGTCTTTTCTAACTATAGTGATTCCATGAAAGCCAAGATCCTACTCTCTCACTTTAAGAATCTTCATGTATTTGGGAACGAAGTAAGATGGAAAAAAAACCCAAAAAACAACATCACCCTCCCTATCATCCCCAAAAGGCCCAAACACCAGAACTACAACCACTGTCCACCATCTCAAGGATAGTTAGGATGCATTTGATTCAGAAGAATCAAACTACCTTTATAGAATATTAACAGAAAGAAGAAAAGCCTTTCTTTGGAGAGACTATTTGAAGTGACAGAATGAGGCAGTACGTATGCACGCATTTCTGATAGGAGTTTCTTGAGCCCAGTGGCAACGCTGATTCAACTTTCTACTCTCTATTGTTCCTCCTCCAACTCATTTGTTACATTTTACTGATAGAGCTAATCGTAAATTCACTTCAGATCATTATCTGGAAATTTATTTCAATGCAGCAAGAAAATAAACCCTTCAGGAGACTGAAAAGCACAGTCCTCCAAGAGTTTCTCTAATTACGAGAAAAGTAACGAGGATAATGCAAAGGGATCACCAGCCCGAAACACTGGAGTAACAAATTAATAGGTTGTGTTCAGAAACATACAATATATTGATCTTTATTCAAGTATTTGCACTCAGAGAACTAAAGTATATGAAAGTAAATCATTATCAATTCCCTTGCAGAATTCTTAAAGAAGGAAAAAGTGATTAATACTCTTTGTTGCAGAATTATTTTTAATTGCATTTAACATTTTGGGACTAGCCTCGCATGCATCTATTCCAAACCACTAAAAGTTCGTAANGGAAAAAAAAAAAAAAGTTGAATCAGGCATCTAAAGGTAGTGAATAACTCCTGGGCTCTTTCAAACTCATGGTGTGCTAACAAAAATGTTACTGGCTCTAACCACACAGAGATATATATGCATTTCTTACCCTCCCCATATGCTGACAGTGGATGGAACAGAAAGGCACAGCAGAAAATGGTACTATGGAGATGGTTTTAAGGAGAGAGAAGAGTGGGGTAATTGCAGTTTGCCCTTTAATACTTGCCTTCACAAAGGGAAATCTTTCNATGCTTCCATGCAATCAGCCTGCACAGCCAGCGTGACATCTGTGCAGAGACTGCAAATGGCAAGACATCCTGCCTACACCTGAAAGCCTCCTGCCAAGATGGGAAGTCCTGGAGACGCACAGATCATCCAGAGGAGCCAGGAGCAGGTCAGAGATTGTCTGCCTCCTTTCTCCAACACCCTGTGAAGCCTGGAAAGAATCAGAAGTCTCAGCGGCTGACAAGACAGTAACAGAACTCCCTGCAAGTATCTGGGTACTGTCTGAAGCTGTAGTTAGTACTGGGGAATTGAGAGACTAATATTGTGTGAATAAGTATTTAAAGCTCTTTTAATTCACCATTGCCTTTGGCCATAAGCAGAAAGGAGCTCTTTGAGTCCATCTAGTGGCCACGTGGCATAGTCAACTGCAAGCAGTACATTGCCCACAAGAACCTTCTCTTCCAGTTCAATTCATGTTTCTATATTTTTGCTGGTTATTTCTAGACCTAGTTATTCCTTTGTATAATGTTTCCATGACCACACGAAAAACCAGTTATTATTAAAATTAGTGGTTGGTGTGGAAGCAAGACTCCTGGATATCAAAATTAATAAACAATATTAATTTTGGGAGAATATAACCTTGCATCAATTAATTACCCCTCCATTACAACTGTGGCTACACTTTGTCAAGACCTTTGGTTTAGGGTCCTTTTGCACCATCCAGCTGAAGCAGGTTATTTAATTAAGATTTTTAATATCACCATTCTTCTCTTGCGATGTTTACTACAGGAAAAAAAACCAACCCAAAACCAGGAAGATAACACCAATATAGTGGAGGTCTGCTCTTTACAGTAAACATTACTCCAGCTACCAGGTAGAGTTATAAAAACATACACACAGAGAGACTCCCTGGCTGTCAAGACAAGCAGAGCATGGTGACCCAGCCTTTTCCCAGATAAAGTGATAGAAAATATGGAGCTCAAGAGATCAGGGATTCTATCTCCAAGTTTCAGAAAGGGGAATGGAACCCCTCTGCCAAAAGTGTTAGTGATGTACATTTATCCAGCCCCTTCTTAAAGGCCTCAGGTGGTGGAAATACCACAAGTGTCACCAGAAACCTATTCCAAATCAATTCCTATCTGGTTACAAAGGCAAAGTACCTTGCCTGTAAAGCCACTTTGCTGCTCTGCTTCCCACCATGCATGTACAGCTCTGCAGTTTCCAGCTCTGTCCCATGCTGTTTTTACAGATGCCATGTCTCCTCAGCTCGCTTATGAGAACACCACAGGAAACACTGTTGGAGCTTTCACTGAAGAGAAGCTACAGCATCTTAGTCACTGCTTCTTCTGCAGCAACAAGGTCTATTAACGTGTCATCCTGTGCTTGACACAATTGCTTTTTGACAAATCCATGCTGCCTGCTACTTACCACTTAGTGCTTGCAAGCCCAGAACACTTGTTCCAGGATTTTTCTGAAAATGGAACTCAGGCTGGCTACTCTGGCCTGCCCACAGCTATTTCTTTTTCTTTTTCTCCTCTTTCTCCTCTTTCCCTCTTTCCTTCTTCCTTTCTTTCTCTTTCTACCACAGGACTTCACACTGACATCCTTCAGACTTTTAAAACTTCACATCTTTCTCTTTCTTAAGGGTTTATCTCTGAAATGGGATGCTAAAAGTTAATTACAGAAAAATACCAAAATATTAAAATATCAGTTCCAACTCCCCCAGCCAACTGCACTTCCTTGAAACAATTTTTCTTTCTTTAAACAATTATGTGTCAAAAAGCACCCCTTTAACAAGGCCTAAAATGCAAGGCACCTGGATTAATATTTCAAGTAGATGAAGCTGCAAGATAGCACATCTCTAACACACCATGTGCTTACAAGCAAATTTCTGCAGTCCTTTATGCCACCATCCACAAGACGGCATGCTCCAATTAGACACAACAGAAATGCCTTATTTTCTTGTGTATTACTCTCTTTGCACAGAAATTACAGCTAAGAGACTTTCTGACAACATCACTCCTAACTGCAGCATCAACCATGCTAAATCCTACTTCTAACCCAGATGGCATTTTATATCACATGGTCCTAGAGTTGCCCTGATCAGCACGAGCCTTACAGTGTTGTTACTAACAAAAGGGGTCTACAATTAGCAACAGTTATTTGATTTCAAGATCCCAGAAATCACTTGAGACACACATTTACAGCTGCAATCACAGACTTTCCCACCTCTGTTGTTTTCCTTAAAGTGACAGCACCACACAACTACAGGAATACTCCAGAGAGTGAAAGCAGAGCAAAACGGTCTGCTTTTAGAAGCAGAATCATGGAACCATAGAATTGTTTCTGTTGAAAGAGATCTCCAAGATCCTTGAGTCCAAGTGCCATGTCTACATGTTCCTTGAACACCTCCGAGGATGGTGACTCCACCACCTCCCTGAGCAGCCTGTTTCAATCCCTGACCACTCTTACAGGAAAGACATTCTTCTAAATATCCAACCTTACTCTACCCTGGCACAATTTCGGGTCACTGCATTCTCTCACCTGATTCTAGGGAGAAGAGACTGAATAACTGACTCACAATGTTAGTGTTTCCTATTAGACTGCTTTACACTTCTAAACCAATTTCCATTGTTTCTATTGATGAGTGCATCATCATAATTAAACATGGTTACATAGCAGTGTTTAAAAATTACTTGTAAATAAGGAAGAAAATGAAGTGGTGTTTTCTGGGGTTTTTTTTGTTTGTTTGTCTGTTTGTTTTTAAAGAGGTTGTTTCCCAGCCAAAGAGCTACACAGCTCTCAGAATGCCACTTAATCTACTGGAGTTTAAGTCAAGGAGTATGGAAAGTGCTACATATCAAGTGGAGAGTTAGCCATAAGCAAGAAGCAAATGCTGTTTCTCAATTTACAAACTGAATCATAGAATGGTTCGGGTTCAACCAGACCTTAAAGATCAATTACTTCCAGCTCCCCTGCTATGGGCAGGGACACTTTCCACAACACCAGGTTGCTTAAAATCCTGTCCAACCTGGCTTTGAAGACATCCAGGGAGGGGGCATCCACAACCTCCCTAGGCAACCTGTTCCAGTGTCTCACCACTCTTACTGTAAAGAATTTCTTCCTAGAATCCAGCCTAAATCTTCCCTCTTTCACCTCAAAGCCATTGCCTCTCATCCCACTGACAACAAACCATTGTAAAAGTCCCTCCTCAGCTTTCTTGTAGGCCCCTTCAGTTACTGAAAAGCCTGTACCCTGTACCCTCCCTGCAGTTGACTTAGACTCTTTCCCATGGCAGAGCTAACTTTTCTTCTCACAGTTTTGTAAGAAAAGACACAAAACATTACAAAATGCTACATTAATTGAGTTTAAAGACTAACACATCAGGAAAAAGCTAAACTCTCAATAAAAATACTCCTAATGCCAAAGACATGCACAAGCCATTTCCTGCCATTTTGTCTGTAAACCAAGCCAAGTTTTACAGCTGTGTAAAGATCTTGATTAAGCAATGGAGTACAAGGTGAAGTGTTGCAGGTGCACTAATAAACTGTGTCTCTCTGTACAGTGACAGATGACACTGCTTTGACATAACCAAACATGGAATTCATTAGAGGCTTTGTAAAATGCCAGTCAAAACCAAACCAACAACATCTAACTGACATACAGGAAGTTCAGCTCACTGCTTTATTCTGGGCAATGACGCAATCACGTGCAACTTGAGATGACATAGAATCATAGAACTGTTGAGGATGGAGAAGGCCTTTGAGATCATGGAGTTCAGTTGCTTGCCTAGAGCTTGCAATCCCACCACTACTAAATATTTTCATTCTAAAAAGAAAATATCCACAAGTGAACACGCCTTGGATAGCACCATCTAATAAGGAGTGGCATCATTAAAAAGGAGTGGAGACATGTACCAACACACATACCAAAGCAGCAAACCACACCAAGACAGTATTCCAGAGCAATTTGTTCTGTCAAATATGATGTGAAGGTCACAGCAAGGCAATAAGGAGAAAAAATGAAAGCCTGGAAACCCTGCTATAATCTAAGAACTTGATTTCTTTCCTACAGTTCCATACTAGATGAGAGAGTAAAAACAAAGAATTACTAAAGAAAATATTTGAAGAGGCGATAAACAATGAAGATGTACAACAACATTTGGGTCACTAAGACCCATACTGGTGACCATACAAATTTTGGTCTATGATGGTTCCATGGAGTTCAATCAGTGGTGAGTGGAAAGAGAAAACTTACTCATGTGCATATCCAGATCCTGAAGGCCACCACCAGTAGTGAAATCATTCTACATTGCATTTCAGAGTGGAGTTTTTTGGTGCTGAATTGCACCTCACTCATGCCAACACACGCTCTTTCATCTGTTGAGTTACTATGAAACAGCTGCACACACTACATCCAGTTCTGGTGTCCCCGTTAAAAGGACACAGAGCTGTTGGAGCAAGTCCAGAGGAGGGCCACAAGGATGATCCAAGGGCTGAAGCACCTCTGCCAAAGCTGAGGGAGCTTACAGAAAGTTTGGAGACGGACTTCTCATAAGAGTGTCTAGCAATGGGACAAGTGGGAATGGTTTGAAGTTCAGAAAGAGTAAGTTTAGATTGGATATTAGGAAGAAGTTCTTCCATATAAGGGGAGTGAGACTGTGGAGTAGGTTGTCAGAGAGGTTGTGGATGTCCCCTCCCTGAAGGTGTTTAAGGTCAGACTGGATGAGGCCTTGGATGACCAAGTCTAGTCACAAGGCATTCCTGCCCATGGCAGAGGGGTTGGAATAGATGATTGATCTCTGAGGTCTCTTCCAGCCTAAACCATTCTACGGTTCTCTGACTTTCCTATTGACAAACACAAACCACCTCCAACCTTCATGCTCAAATCCCCCAGTAAAACTGGGCCACTTATCAAGTCAGAAGGTCTCTGCAGATCACAAGAAAGAGAAAAGGGTGATTGAAGTGGAGAGAGTCATATGGTCTCTACCCTGTACATCAGCAAATGTTGTGCACAGCATAACATAAAGGCTGTATAATGGCATCACTTTTCTCAGTACCTTCTCTGTTCTGCTCACTTACTCTCCTTGCTGCTATTGGATTTTTGTGTCACTTTATAA
This sequence comes from Eubucco bourcierii, assembly GCA_013396675.1. Taxonomy (NCBI): domain Eukaryota; kingdom Metazoa; phylum Chordata; class Aves; order Piciformes; family Ramphastidae; genus Eubucco; species Eubucco bourcierii. The sequence continues at coordinate 252,568 of VWZE01000508.1, read as the reverse complement.
ATTTCCAAGCAGCAACTTACCCACTATTCCCCTTTCCACTAGGGGTCAATGCCAGCAAGTAGCACACTTTTCTGCCTGGCAAGAATACTTTTCATACCACACTTAAATACACTAATACAAAGCTGCCAGGTACTGAAAGAAGGAAGCTTTGAGATAAGATATGGAGATAAAACAGAGACACAGCAAATCCAGGTCCCATTAACTTTGTGTTTCTGAAGTCCTGAATTTATCCAATGGGTAAAGTACTTGGAAAATGGAAGGGTAGAGATGTGATTGAGTGCTCTGACCCTGTGACTCTTTATTGGTCAGTGTTGGGGAAGGGATTTCCCGAATAGCTTTGTAGGAGTCACTTCTGGTTTATCTTGCCCTGTTACGTGTGGCTCAGAAAAACCTCCTGGGTATTAACCTTTTACTCAGCAGGGTAGTTCAATGTTCTCATCCTCTGTGCCTCTGAAGATATTACAGATGGAAAAGTAATCTAGATATTTCCATGAAGGATAAGGAACAAGGTCCAGGGGAAGTATTTTATTTTAAGTTGGGCGCTGATAACAAATGCAGTTTTTGTAAACTCTACAGAAGATAATTTGCCAAACCAAAGCTATCACAGCCAGTGCAGGGACCCAGTGTCAACGAGGATCATGACTGCAGAGTTCTGACTTCCTTACTGGACACCATCAGCTTCCATGGGAGGGTTCATTATGACAAAATTAAAACAAAAAATAAACCAAAACCCAACCAACAAGCAAAGCTCTTTTTCAGGCCTGTGATGTAGCTACTCCGAACCCTGGCATCAAAGCTAACTAAGCAGGAATAAAAAAGAGCTACTATTGCCCTCTAAGAGAGCAACACCAGTTACCAGAGGCTGATAGCTCTGCTCCTCTCCTGGTTTCAGCTTTTAAAATCTTTGATTTTTTTCAGAGCCCATCTAAGAAAAAGCAGTAACAGTACTCTACAGGTCTACAAAACACAACATTCTTTTTCTGAAGAATACATGATTGCAGATGCAGCATAAAATAACCAGTATTCATTAATAAATACTAAGGGTAGTCCAAGACTGTTTTCAAGCAGAAGACGAGCCTCAGTTTGCCAAGATTTTCTAAAAATAGTTAGTTAATATTTAATTGTCTACAGAAGAAGAATTAACGTTGTCTGTCAAGCAAAGATCCTCAGAGAGAAGTTGCAACCATCACAGAACTAAGGATGTTCCAAGATTTGACGGTTTATCATGTTGCTTCCCAGGCCAAATGCTATGACTAGAAGATCTTTTTCCCCTCCTTAGTTGCCTAACATATTGTACAACCGCTACAGATCAATATGGTCCTGCATAGTCCAAATAACCTAAACAGTACCTAAACCACTTCTCATTCACACAGGGCATCCTACTAAGCCCTACACAACCAGTGGGTTCACACAGTCTGTTTTAAAGAAGTAGAGCTGATACTGTTCCAGAATGCAGTCAGCTGGTTCTTAGTTTTAGAGACCCAGGGAGGTGGTGGAGTCACCATCCCTGGAGGTGTTCAACAAACATGCAGACATGGCACGTTTGGACATGGTCTAATGGCCACGGTAGTGTTAGGTCAAGGGTTGGACTTGATGATCTTAGAAGGCTTTTCCAACCCAAACAATTCTGTGATTCTATGTTTGCAGCAGCAACAGCTCAAAATAACTGTACTGATGGGAACTTTTGGCACATTTACTGCATCCTTTACTAAGAAGGGTTACTCTTAAGAGCAAAATGATTCAGTCAGGAAACGTTTCCACATACCCTTTTCCAGACCAGAACTGCTGCATGCCCAGAGATAATGTTGCTGTTGGTCAGGTGCACCATCATATACACAAAGAAATCAATCTCTGTAACTCAGTTTTCCAGAATGTACACAAGAACAGGTTTTTTTTTTAATAAGAAACCATCAAAATGCAATGTGTGCATGCATCTCAGACAGCCAACCGAGTCCTGGGCTGCATCAAGAGCAGTGTGGCCAGCAGAGCAAGGGAGGGGATTCTGCCCCTTTATTCTGCTCTCCGCAGACCCCACCTGGAGTCCTGTGTGCAGTTCTGGAGTCCCCAGCACAGGAAGGACATGGAAGTGTTGGAGCGGGTCCAGAGGAGGGCCACAAAGATGCTCAGAGGGCAGTAGTAGCTCTCCTATGACGACAGGCTACAAGAGTTGGGG
>VWZE01000508.1:207735-241967 GCA_013396675.1 Eubucco bourcierii | reverse complement strand
AAAAAAAAAAAGGAAAGAGCTACAGAATAATATAAGATGCACAAGAGGTTGCTGTAAGCAGTAAAAGGCAGATTCTACCCAGGGAAGAGGCAAAATAGACAACTTACAGTGGCCTTATTTAATTTTAGATTAACTCAGTACAAGGGTCTGCATCTGAATCAGTCTCCTGGATTGACTTTATTCTCAGACACAGACACTTTAATTTAAAAGAAAGTTAAAAAATTTAAAATCAACCCCCCCAAAAATAACCCAAAACAAAACCCCCAAACCACAAAACACCAACACAACCCCTCTGGTAGCCTTGTAAGATGACTCATATGTAGAGCCTGGTATTTCTGCATGAATCAACAACTTCTGCAGACTGTAGGAGTGGAGAGTGATCATTTCAAGTCAGTTATAAACTCTACCTTTAAATAGAATTGATGTGAAAGTAGAAAGGACTGGTATAAATAACGCAGAGTCTGCATCACTCTACCTCCTGCTTCATTCAGAGTATACCCTTATTCACTGTCCTTTCAGATAGGTTGTGCTAAAACACATACAAACACACCCTAAGAATGATTTTAGAGAGTTAAACAGATTTCCTCCACTACAGTTCCTGACTAAGAAATACCATCTCTACAGTGCAACAGGTCTTTTATCAACTATATGATCAGATATAGGTTAATTACTAAGTCACTTAAAACAAAGTCCTTTGAATTTCTTGGGAAAAAAAAAAAAAAAGCTTTCCCTTTTTGCTCAGCAAAGATTTATGAACTATTTCAAGAAAAATCATTATTATAGTAATTAGGAATCCTCTGTGGATTAAGATCTCTGGAAGTCTCTGTAATCTTTCTGAGAGCTAACCATGTTTTCATTGTGTTGCATTAGTATTCTCACTCTTAGGCATGAAAAGAAACCTTTAATCTCCTCGAGACCTAGGGAGCCATCATTGTATGCTGATACTTAGAACAGCCTCAACCTGTCTAAGCATTTTAAGATTCATTTGTGAGTAAGATAATCTGATCCTGAACCTTCATTGGCATTTGCAATCACCCCTAGCAGGATAGATCCGTATACAAAGTCTACCAAAAAATACACAGCAATCTTGCTCTTATATGTCCCCAGACACAAACATATTGACCTGCTGTTTAGGAGGACATGTGTGGATGACCTCACAATACACAGAGTCCATCCTGCACTCTGCCCTGAGGGAAGCCTGTGCCACAATCCACTTACACTAACCAGTATCTGAATTAATTCCTTCAAGGACCACTCCCTGAGACAACTGGGGGTTTCTTTACCCAAAGGTGTTACCTAGAGAGAAGACATGGAATTTAATCTTGATTTAAATGGTTAGAAAACTCACACAGATACAGACAAGTAACTGTGTCAATGCACCCAGTGCCTAGTTCCTGGTTTAGAAACAGAACTGTACACTCCAAAGGTTTCCCAGGCAGGTCCAATGCTGTCTCAAGAAAGCCTGCCTATGCACAGTGCAGTCAGCAGTGCAGCAATCACAGATTCTTAGAATGGTTTGGGTTGGAAGGGATCTTAAAGATCACCTACTTCCAGCTTCCCTGCCTTGGGCAAGGGACACTTTCCACTAACCCAGGTTGCTCATGGTCCTGTCCAACCTGACCCTGAAGAGTTCCAGGGAGGGGACATCCACAACCTCCCTGTTCATGTTCACTATCTAACTATCATGTTCACTATCTAACCCACTCACTGTAAAGAGTTTCTCTAGTCTAAATCTTTCCTGTTCCAGCTCAAAGCCATTTCCTTTCATCCTATCACTAGAAGCCATGACAAAAATCCCTCCCCAGCTTTCTCATATACCCTCTCCAGGTACTGGAAAGTTTCTGCACATTGTACACATAGAAAAGGAGGTTTGCATGCACATCCAAGCACCTTCAGACTCTTTTTAAGATGTTGGCTAGAGACATGGTGACAGACTGTGAAAGGGTGTGAAGTGGAAAGAATTATCTCTGTGTCACAACATGTGTTACATTAGATGAAGATTGAATGCAGGAGAAATTCAGCTTCTATTTAGAGACACTAATTACAGTGTGACAACTAATAATCATCCTTTTATTGGAAAACTATCAAAATAAGCAGCTTTCCTAGCATCTCTGAGGTTAATTTCCAAGACTCACTGTGTGTGACACTACTGGGGGTAAAAAATAAAATAAACAAATCGCTCTTCTGAAAATTCATATCTTTTCCACAGTCTTTTAAGCATCTAAAGAAGATAAGAAGAAAATGGCATTTAGCTATTTCACATTCTATTGTGTTCACAGAATCATGGAATTGTTTCAGTTGGAAAAGGCCTCCTAGATTATCAAGGCCAACCCAAGCTGGTCATTAAACCATGCCCTGAAGTGCCATATTCATATGTTTCTTAAATGCCTCCAGGGCTGTGACTCTGCCACCTACCCGGGCAATCTATTCCTGTGTCTGATCACTCTTTCCATAATCCAACCTAACACTTCCCTGGCACAATTTCAGGTCATTTCCTTTTGTTCTTTCACCTGATATTAGGGAGAAGAGACCAATCCCCACCTCACCTGCAGCCTCCTTTCAGAGAGTTGTAGAAAGCAGTGAAATCTCCCCTCAGCCTCCTCTTTTTTAGGCTAAACAACCACGGTTTCCTCAGCCACACAATTTTTTTTTTTTTTTTTTTCCCTGACCCTTCACCAGCTTTGTAGCCCTTCTCTGGACACACTCCTAGCACCTCAATGTCCTTCTCAGATTGAGGCACCCAAAGCTGACCCCAGGATTCAAGGTGCATCCTCATGAGTGCCCAGTACAGGGGCACAATCACTGCCCTATTCCTGCTGGCCACATGTGTTGGTTTGAGGCTAATTGGAATATTTTAATAAAGAAAATTACACTATAGCCTGTGAAAGGAAAACAAAGGAATTACAAGAGCTTTCCAGTACTTAAAGGGGGCCTGGAGGAAAGCTGGAGAGGCACTTGTTATGATGGAGTGTAGTGACAGGACAAGGGGGAATGGTTTTACCATCAAAGAATGTATATTCAGAATAGACATGAAAAAGAAATTCTTGACTGTGAGTGTGGTGAGACACCCTGGAGAGAGACATTTTACAAGGGCTTCTAATGAAAGGATGAGAGGGAATGGATTGGCTTGACGAAGGCAGGTTTAAACTGGATATTAAAAAGAAATTCTTTACAGTGAGGGTAGTGAGATACTGGGAAAGGTTGCCCAGGGAGCTCATGAATGCCCCTTCCCTGGAGGCGTACAAGGCCAGGCTGGATGAGCTACAATTCTTTAACCGTCTCTTAAAAGATGTAATAGAATGAATTGTTTTGAAAGAAAAATACCTAGTAAGAGGAACGTAATAGTAAAACACAGAACTTATAAGGCAAATACACACACACACATATATATATATATATGTGTGTGTGTGTATAAAAGGAAAAAAACATCAAAAAGCAAGGGATAAATGACAGGAGGAGACAAAACACAGGAGATTCTGTCTCAATCAAAGGTTTCTCTGTTTAACCTTTGGCAAAGACAGAGCTCTTCTACAAGGATGACTCCATGCTTGGACACCTCAGACAGTTGGAGCAACTGCATCAACTTCCCTCTTACCTCTCCAGCACAGCCCATCTGCAAGTACAGATGCCAACATGCCCAGCTGGCTGCACACTCACTCCCATGGCTGTCCCTCCCGCCTGCCCTTCTGCTGCTCCTAACTTGAGGGAGTCAGTCCTCTCCTAATCAAATGCTGAACTGGCCTCTGTTCCAGAAGTGTTTTGGCAATAATGAAGTCCTTATGGTAGTAGGTTGTTTTTCTTCTCCAATGGTTTTTGCAAGTGGAGCACTTCAGAGGTCTAGTTAAACAAGCCTCAGGTCCTTCAGGCAGTTTAAGTATGCACACAAGGTTAGATGTTGTAATGGAATAAAGGTCCATTTTAATAATAATTCATAGAAACAGTTTATAGTGGACTCAAGTAACGGCTGTAAGTTTTGTTCTTCATAGAATGATATGGGTTGGAAGGGAAGCATAGAGTCCAACCTCACTGCTAAAGCGGTTGCACAGGAACACTTCTAAGCAGTTTCTGAAAGTCTTCAGAGAAAGGTACTCCACAATCTCTTTGGGCAGCCTGCTCTAGGATTCAGTCACCCTTAGAGTAAAGAAGATTTTCCTTATGTAGAGGTGGAAGCCCTTGTGTTCCAGTTTGCATCTACTGCCCCTTGTCCTATCCCAGGACACCATGGAAAAGAGCCTGGTCCCTTCTTGACAGTCATCCTTCAGATATTTATAAACATTAATAAGATCTCCTCTCAGTCTTTTCTTTTCCAGACTCTCATTTTTAACTTGGTCAGATACTGTTGTACACATTCTCAGAAGTGCTAACAGTCTTGTCACTAATCAATCCTACTTGACTTAAATTAGGACTTGGAAAATGCCATCATTTTACTGTGACAAAGCGGTCAGCCACCTGAATAGAATCAATTTACAATCTGATGAAATCCAAAAGGGTGCAAATGTTCTCCAATCATCACCATTAGCCGTGCAGCAAGATGTCTCGGGCAGTAGTAAGAGCTTGCTGAAAATGCAAATGATGCACTAGGTACTGCAATGCATAATTCAGAATTACAGTGGATAATAAATACAGCATGTAACAAACATGTTCAGCAGCCCCTTCACCACTCTGCTGTGGTGATGTACAACTTTTGGTGTCAAGTAGAGTTAAAAAATTATACAATACTTAATGTCACACTGGGTGCCTGAAAGTTTTCTTTATAAATGGCAAGGGCCAAAACCCATAAATAAGCAGTAATAAAAATTAGTTAACTCTTTTCCCCCTTACAACTGCATTTTAGCTCAGAAGCAGTTTAGGGATGTGACACATGGCTTGGCAGCTTTTACTCCCCAAAAAAATCCTAGTTCAACTGTTCACTCCTTCCATGATTTTGATGCTGAGTTTCTCCTCCAGAGTCTTCCAGTTCCCTAGAAGTTGTCCTGTAACAAGCAGCTCCATAGACAGCTTGCTTCTCTTCTCTATCTTTTGCCTTGGCTCCTAGTCTAACTTTTCTGTCAGACACCCCATGCTTTTGTCTCTCAAACAGCTTTTCACTGGAATAAGCTCCCCAGGAACCCCACCCCTAGAGGTGTTTATAAGAGGCAGAGATGTGGTGCTAACGACATGGTTTAGCACTAGCCTTGGTAGAGTTACAGAATGGCTGGAGTCAATGGTCCTAAAGCTCTTTTCCAACCAAGCCGATTCTGTGCAGCACACTGAGCACCAAACCTGTAGCAAAGTGATCACAGCACTACAGGATTAGGGCTAAAGCAGAGGATACCTAAGAGTTGGCCAGAAAATGCCACAACTGAGCAATGTGTCAAGGTGATAAGGGAAGGCCAGAGTGGATAAGTGAAGGAAAAAAAGAAGGGGGTGGGAGGGGAGTGGCTGGGCGTGGCAGGGCATGTCCCAGGCGGGCTGCAGGCAGCCAATCAGATGAGGTCAGCCACATTGAGTGGCATCTCCTCGATGGCAGTGTTGTAGAAGATCTCAATGTCCCTCAGCATGCAAGCAGAGCAACCAAGAGAAACACAGTAGAGATTCACTGCAGCAGAAGGATGCAAGGATCTTAAAGCTTATCCAATGCTTGGAGCTGAAAAACACATGTGCCTTTTTACCTCCAATTTTAATGCTGTCATAGCCAGCAGCAGCATGGTGTAAGAGATGACTGACTTGTACTTTAATCTAGGAATCATGTGCAGACAAACAGACAAGTCTCATGTTTCCAGATCAGTACACCCTAGACCAACTCCAGCTGAATGTATTTTCCATGTAAATCCCACATTAATAAAAAAAATACATGTCCACAAATAACCTATTTACAATTATTCTCTTTTCCCTATGCATAGCATCAAGCCTCCTTGTGCATGGCCATCAAGTCTCTTCTGTATGGTAAAACTAACAAACTCCCCCGCCCTTCTGCATGGGGTCAGCTTTCTCATGCTGTCAGACATACAACACCTGACAGATGTGACTGGACTTAATTTTTCTCTTAAAAGACACTTCCTGAGTGCAACTACAGCTAGCTGCTTAAAGACCAAGTTCTTTACATGGAGGCCTTTCTAATGGCTAAGAAGGTTCCTTGTTCCATTAACCTCAAATTCAAAACAATGCTTACACTGACTGCATGTTAGCCAGTCCACCCCATAAGCATGAGAATGAGTATGGCAGACTTTTGACCTACATTTCACAAGTTCATCTAAGAGTTTCCAATGTTTTAATATAGAGAGATTGTTTTTAAAAATACCCTTTCAGAATCAAAACAGCAGATTAGACCGAATATAAACAAAGAAAGAGTGGTTTTCTGTTTATGGACATGGAAAGAGTAATGCCAACACATTATGAGTATGGGTATGAGCCTTTCTGACTTGGCAGGTACAAAATGGTCATGAGTCATATTCTCCAAAAATGGCATTCTGCATCTGGGTCAGGCCAATCCCAAACACAGATACAGGTTGGGAGCAGAGTGTGTTGAGACTAAACCTTGAAAACAAAAACTTGAGGGTGTTGATTGATGAGAAGCTCTGAAGAACTTGAAGGTGTACAAGCCCATGGGGTCAAACAAGCTCTGCCCACGAGTTCTGACAGAACTGACAGATAAAGTTGCCAAACCACTGTCCATCCTATATGAAAAGTCATGGCAGTCCTCTGAAATTCCTGCAGACTGAAAAAGGTGCAACACACCCCCATCTTCAAAAATGGAAATAAAGGACAACCTCAGAAACTCCAGGCCACTCAATGTGACTTCTATGCCTGGCAAGGCCATGGAACAGATCCTCCTGAAGGCTTTGCTAAGGCATATGGAAAAAAAAGAAGAGGTGATTTGTGTTAACCAGCATGGATTCACCAAGAAGAAATCATGCCTGATCTATTTGATGGCTTTCTATGATGGAGTTACAGGATCAGTGGATAAGGGAACAGCAACTGATGTCATCTACCTGGACTTATGTCAAGTGTTTGACATCCTGGTCACCGAACTGGACATGCCTGGTCACCGATGCTGGACCACTTGCTGGATAAGATGCTGGTTGAATCACCACACTCAGAGTTACGGTCAACAGCTCTACAGCCAAATGAAGACCAGTGACAAATGGCATCCCTCAGGGGTTGGTACTGGGACCAGTGCTGTTTAATACCTTCATCAGTGGCACAGTGGGACAAAGGCACCCTCTACAAGGCTGAGGATGACACCAAGTTGTGTGGTCCAATTGACACACTGGAGGGAAGGGATCCACCAGAGGGACTAGGACAGCCTTGAAGGTCACCCCAAGTCAACCTCATCAAGCACAAGGCCAAGCACAAGGCCAAGCACAAGGTCCTGCACCTGGGCTGGGGCAATCCCAAGCACAAATACAGGCTGGGTGAGGATTGGCTCAAGAGCAGTCTGGAGGAGGAGGACTTGGGGGTGTCAGTTGATGAAAACCTAACTATGAGCCAGCAATGTCTGCTGACAGTCCAGAAGGCAGCTGTGTGCTGGGCTGCATCCAAAGCAGAGAGAGCAGCAGAATGAGAAAAGTGATTCTCCCCTTCTATTCTGCTCAAGTGAGACCCCACACAGAGCACTGCAACCAGTTCCAATGATTCTTGTAATCTGACTTTCACCTTTCTTCAGCATGTTCAATAAGTTCAGACAAACAAGCAGACAGAGAAGAGTTTCTCTTTACACAGGAAGGCATGCAGGAAGCTTACCTCAGAATTCATAATTACCACATCAAAAGGAGGAAGGAACTTGATACATCTGCCATAGATCAGTAGTTTCAGAATTTTTGGAGAGAACACTGTGAAGTGGTTTTTGTAACCACTTTTCATGGACAAGAGATTGCTTTCTCCTGCAGGTCAGTTTTGGAACTCTCTGTATGGTTGTAATGGCTGCCTTTTGGGAATGACAGCTTTTAAACATCAGAATAATATGGCAGAGGTGCTCATTAGAGGTTTAAACTTCAGGCAACCAAGTAATCAAGCAGATTTTTCAAAAGGCTATGAACTGACAACTAATTTTCAAGTCACTTTTGAAACATGTGGCAATTTCAAGTTCGATCAATGAAATAAATGCCAGTTTACTCCCATGGAAACAGAAGAGGTATTTAAGCATCTGTGTCTGAACATTGTTATGTTAAGTTCAAAAAGAAAAAAAAGAGTCCTACTTGAAGCTCTTTTAAATCTATTTTCCAGAAAGCTTATTTTTTCAAAAGCATTTTAAGAGCAAGCAGTCACTGCCAGGTGTGTCACCAACCCAATTAGTAGTGCTCAGCCACGCTCATAAGGGCAGTTTGCCTCATCCTTAGTGATGAAGGATATATATTTTTCAGTTTGCTTGTATCGATCGAAACAACTTCTGCATCAAGTCAGGCTCCTGACAATCCGCCCCTGCATGGTTATCACGTTCAAAAACTGACATTCCAGCTCCTTCAGGTATTTACTTCCACAAATCCTACCGTAGCAGCCTAATACCAAGCAAGGACTACAGCTGCCCCTCAACCATTTGAAAGCTGTAAGTTTATATCTTACACTGCATATAAGCTGTCATTGTGGTATGCGTGGTCAGCTGCACATGACCTTAGTAATAAATTATGAAGGAAGCATTTGAAACAGGTTTGGTAAAATGCCTGGAAAAAAACCCACTTCTGTTTAATTTTAATTAGATTATCAACTGTCCAAAACTATTCAGGGATTTTGTTAGAAAGATGAAGGTTGCAGCACGGCATAGCCCAAGCAGACCGTTCAATTAAACAAGTGTCCAAGACAAGGAGTATAAAATACACATGATGCTTCCCAGAAGGCTGTCTTTTGAATGCTTTCACATCTTTCTCTGCCTCTGGAGAAGTTTTGCTCTGATTTTGCAGCATTCCAAGATCAAAATTGTGTCTGTACATCCAACTCTTAGCACATAAACTGGCCCCTTAGTTGCAGAATCTTTCATGGATAGGTTATGACATGGAAGTGTTCAGTGGCAATGAAATACTACCCATTAAACTTCTTATAGAGACAGAAGAAATAATACAAAGACATGGCCAGAGGAATAAAAAAAATCTTATTTATCAAGGATAAATATAAACCTTTTAAACCTTTAAAACCTTTAAATCAAGGTTTTGAAGACAAAGTAGTTAAAAGTCTTTCAGTATCTCAACCAGACTTCTTGGTCTTGTTAATCTGAAGACCACATATATTTGAAAAGGAAGTGCCTCTGACACTTGGTCTGTGCTACAACCAATGTCCATCAGAAGTTTCACAAGCCACAGACGTGTGAGATAGCAGCCTGGCTACAAAGCCAGTTCCCTTTCCCCCATAACCTAAAGCTCTACTCTAAAAGCTCAGCAGTTTCCAAAATGCAGCCCTCCACCAACATCTGCTCCATGGGCTGGAGAATTCAGTTTCACCTGCTAGCTTTACAACAGACACAGCAGAGTTTATTCAACTAGCTCTAATCCTTCAGATGCACCATGAGCCCAGTGAGATTTAAGTCTCCCAAATATCTATTTTCCTAGGCTCTTCCCAAGGGTAAAGCATGAAGGAAGACAGAAAGATATGGAAACATTCATTATACTTCAGCTTCTTACTTAGCACTGATCTTTGGTGAGGAAGGAGGACTGGTTGGGAAGTGGGAATGATCTTCCTTAATCAAATCCATCTGAAAGATTCTGTGTGGGCTGCTTCTAAGACCTACTCTGTTTCATACAAGTGAGAGAATGAGAAAGGAAAAAGACATGGACACAAAAAATGGAGGCACTGACTTGAAACACTCAAGTGCAACATTCCAGAAACCAAGTTACATGCAGGATTTTAAACTGGGAAGCAGGTTAGTGAGGCTCCTTTAGAGAGTAGGGCTCTGCTAGAGTGATACCTAACACAAGTCTGTACCCATCCATGCTAGGACACCTAGGGGTGCTGGCTGATAGCTGGCTCAACATGAGGCAGCAGTGTGTTCAGGCAGCCAAGAAGGCCAACAGCAGCCTGGTCTAGATCAGCAGTAGCGTGGCCAGAAGGACAGGAAAAGTGATCAAGCCCCTGTATTCTGCACTAGTGAAGTTGCACCTGAGTTCACTTTTGGGCCCCTCACTACAGGAAAGACATTGAGGTGCTAGAGTGTGCACAGAGAAGGGCAAAAAAAGTTGGAGAATGGTCTGGAGAAGGGTCTGGACAACAGGTCATGTGAGGAGCATCTGGGAGAACTGGGATTGTTTTATCTGGATAAAAGCAGACTGAGGGAAACCTCACAGCTCTCTACAATTTCTTGCAAGGCTAGGGTAAGGTGGGGGTCAGTTTCTTCTCCCTAGTATCTGGTGACAGGATGAGAGCAATTGGACTGAAATTGTGCCAAGGGAGGTATAGGTTGGAGATTAGGAACAGTTTCTTTGCTCCAATGCCTGACCACTCTTGCAGGAGATTGCCCCGGGAGGCGGTAGAGTCACCATCCCTGGAGATGTTCAAGAAATGTGCAGGCATGCCACTTTGGGACATAGTTTAATGACCATGGTGGTGTTAGGTTGAAGGTTGGACTCTATGATCTTAAAGGTCTCTTCCAACTGAAATACATCTTTGGTTTTTATTACATGCCACAAAAATGATGGTACCTTAAAATATGAGGGTTTTTGAAAGTAACCCAGTCAAATTATTATTGGAAACGACATGTTCCCCAGATAAAGCAATTAGCTCAATATATTTTGCTGTCTGAAATAGCAAAATGTGTGCTGCATTAGGGTGTTAAAGAACATATTTGGGCCAAATCCTAAAAAACGTTGGATATTTTCACCCAGCAATTGCAATTAAAATTCAGTCCATTTGGTATGTTATCCATTCCTGTTCCCTGTTGGTTGATAAAAATAGTTCCAGAACGAACTGATCAAATAGGTTTAGAAAATGGTAGTATTGTCTTTGGTTCCCTGCCCTTCCAGCTCATCCTCTAGATGCTCAAAATCTGTCACTTGGAGAGTCTCCTTCAACTGAGATGCTAACACAAAACAAGCAGGTATTTTTTGGCTGTTACCATAGTAATAGTAGTCAAGGAATTTTCTGACAGCACAGTGCTTGACATCACACTGCCTCTTTAGCTTGCTAACTACTGTCTGATTAAACATTCATATTCCCACAGACACTCTATCCATATGGATAACTGACTTCATAAACACTTGACCCAAATCCAGGTTCATTATGTGGGTGAGCTAAGAGCGAGGTGGTGGGGAAGGAACCTGGCACAGCACCGTTTTGGTGCAACATGATACGAGTCTTCTTTGGAAACCAAATGAACAGCAGGCATGAGACCAAGCTCCCTTACCTGCATGTACTACTTGAGTCAAATACATACCACATCCTTTATGATATAAGCACACAGCAGCACATAAAGAGGTGTTGATACCACCATGTACCACAAGGCCAAACACCTTTTGGAAAGGGTCATAATAATTTCTTTGAACTTAGATGGACTATTAGTTCCCTCTCTGCTCCCCAGAAGAGACAAAGATGGTTCTCTGCTGGAGGCTATGACAGAGTGGGTGTCATTTAATCTCCTTTGAATGTGTCATATAAAGGGATCCTACTCCATTTTACTCTCACACAAACCATTCTGCTGCCCTGCTATCTTTCCAGCAATCACACAGCTATCTCCTGTCCCATCACTAGGCACTGCAGAAGTGGTTTTTTTCCCTGCAGAGAAACATCAAAGCTTTGCCCAGGGAAGTAGAATGACCAGTGCGGGTTGCTTACCACTCTGCCTCCCAGGCTAGAGTGGGTAAGTCATCCATGTACTTCTGAGGAACATATGGTTGCAAGTGAAAGTTGGGGCACAGGGAGAATGTACAAAAATTTAGAAAGGACCAGCAGCAGCACTGAGAGGACACAAACCAACTTCTGTGGATGCTAAGAGTTGTTTCTCATTGTTTCAGAGATTTTGTTGTTTTGGGTGTTGCTGTTGGGTTTTGTTTTTGTGGTTTTTGTTGTTGCTTTGCTTTATTTTTAGAATCTCTTACTATTGATGTGTTAACCTCTACTAGGAAGGACTGTACAGATTCCCTAGACAGACAGCCTAAAGGCTGAACTGAGACCTTGGTTAAGTCATTGAACACATTCTATTGGCACACAAAAAATGTTCTCTGCCTTCTTCCACGGTAACAATAAAACACACTTGTTATCATCTCCTTGCACACACTAAAGCAGAAGTAGTTTAAGCCAAGCAGAAGAACAATAGGATCTATTTAAAAATAATATATCCTATGTTCCTGTAGACTACCAAGAAATAACTTGCAGAACTGGGAGATCCATAGAAGATTTAATCTCATGTTCATCTCATTTTAACCTCATCCTCATCTTGTTTTACAGATTCTTTTTGTTCTCCCCTGCTAGAGGTCATGCTAGCAAGCTTTAGCTGGTGACATCATGATGATAAATAGGGCTACTGAATCACAAACCTGGCATCTCTACTCACTAGCACTCTGCTCGCATTGGAGCCTATGCATTACATTAGCAGTATCGCATCACCAGCTCAAAGGACTTTCCTGTTTGGTGTACAGGTGTCAGTGTTCAGCCTTAGCAGGAGGAAGAACTTCTAGAAACGTGGCTCCGGTAAATACTTACACAAAAAATCATTTAAAAAAAAGTCCTAGAGAATGCCTTTTGTTTCTTATTTTATAAACGATGTTTATTGAAGTCAACTTGGGTGCCTTTTGGGTCAGTCATAGCCCCTGGGAGGCTTATCAGCCTTCAGATGAGACTGTCAGTGTGTGATCGCAGAATCATAGAATGCTAGGGATTGGAAGAGGCCTCCAGAGATCATCAAGTCCAACTCTCTTGCAAAGCAGGACCACTTAGGGCAGATCACACAGTAACACATCAAGGTGGGGTTTGAAGATCTCTAGAGCAGGAGATTCCACAGTCTCTCTGAGCAGACTGCTCCAGGAATCCAGCACCCTCACAGAAAGGAAATTTTCTCTCGTGTTGAGGTGGAATTTCCTTTGAGTTTACATCCATTGCTCCTCATGATATCACTGGGTATTACTAAGAGTGGTTCCATGCTCCTGACAGTCACCCCTCAGATATTTGTAGACATTGATAAGGTCCCCTCTCAGTCTTCTCTTCTCCAGACTAAACAGTCTCAGGTCTCTCAGTCTCTCCTCCTAAGAGAGATGCTCCAGTCCCTTAATCATCCTTGTAGCTCTCTGCTGAACTCTCTCCAGTAGTTCCCTGTCCTTCTGAACTGAGGAGCCCAGAACTGTACACAGTACTCCAGATATGGTCTAACTAGGACTAGATCCAGTTGCTCCTTTTGACTTGGGCCTATGCAGGGCTAGACACAGCATTCAGGCCAAGTGAGTCATCTGACTGCCTCTTGTCTAAGTGCAGCGCACAAGAATCAATGCATACCTGCCATGTTGGCCACAGAAGGACTCACAGCTGCAAAATGAACTGAAAAAAACCCATAACAACTCTCTACCTAAATGACTTCAGGGTAGAACTTCAAAACACATTGGGGCTATTCAAATTGAATTATGGATGGAGGTTGGCTTTGAAATGTTTTCTTATGCCAATGTCTAATGTTATCCGTTACAAACCTAAAAGTCACCTTTCCCCTTTACAAACAAACAGAAGTTCTTTGTTTCCATCTGACGTCACATAACTGTTGCTTAGTTTGCAAGAGGCTATAACTTAATTATCATAGAATCATAGAATGGTAGGGTTGGAAGGGACCTCAAGGATCATCTAGTTCCAAGCACCTGCCATACCAATTAATTTGGTACTAATTTATTCAAGAACACCAAATGCTTTACAGTCCATCATTGATTTAAGCTTTTTTTAAATTTATTTTTTAAATGAAGCCAGCAATTGAGTATCTCAGAGGCACAACTCAAACTATGGTCAGGTTTAGACACCAGAAGCTACCCAAAGTCACAAAATCCATATGAACAACATTTTAAGCAAATTTTAGCCATTTGGGGATGGTGCAACTTGTAGAGACATTTCAAAAACTGAACTTCGGCCACTTCAGTAACCCTAGAAAAACACTAATTAACTTATGCTCACATTTCGGTTCTACATATTAAATAATGTATATTTTGATAGCTTGTGTGCTTCTGTCGCAACATTACTTTAAAGACGTGAAAATACATCCTTCTAGATGTATGTTCTGTCCACAATTATCACTCTACCTACATATCTTGATTTTTCACAAGTGCCATTTCTGACCCATCCTTTGGGTTTTCATACCTGTGAGATTATTATGCTGGCACATGACCCTTTCTTCCTCTGGAACAGTTTTGTCCCTGAAGGTCAGAGATTCCATTTGAAGAATTTGCAATGAAAAGACATTTGAAGATGATGAAGAATCAACATCTCACAGTGCTGCAGACACACTATTCTCCAGACCTCTTGCAAACAGCTAGTATTAAAACCCTGAGCTGCCTCTCTTGTGTCAGGCAACTGAGAGGCAAGGTAGGCTGAACAAGCAGTGCAAGGAGAAAGCAGCAGTTGTGAAAGCATTAAAAATCCCATAAAACTCTCAAGAGATTCAGACTATCAATCAAAACAAACAAACAAACAAAAAGTTTTCAGACAGGTCCCAGGCCCAGTAACACAGACATATGAAAAATGCTAACAATCTGCTAACCCATCATCTGTCAACAAATACGGGTGACAGAGCTAAGAGGCAGAAAGGATTAATTTCATGAGACATGGTTATTCAGCAAGAGGAATAAATTGTGATGAATACCACTGTCTGCTTCTGCCCTCTTCCCTTCTTGCATTTAGTCACCAGCCACAGCAGGAATGCTTAGACTGTTTTTCTTGTGAACATCTTGAGACTAAATATTCAGGAGCATGGCAATGAAATATGTGGATAGTCTCCTCTGCGCAAGATTCACCACCTCTGTAATCCCTGCTCACAGAACTAACTAGGTGTGTTTCTACCATAACACATATTAAAACCTCACCTCTTCTCAACTAAGAGTTTTTTTTTCAAGCACTAACAGTACAAGAGTTAAAAACAAAAGCAAAACACTGTCTAGAACAACAGGCACACTAATATCCAAAGAACACAATGATAACAAACACCAAGTCTGACAGGTGACAGGATTTATATCCTGTTGAAACACAGTGAACTGAGAAACTCAACGGGACTGCAGTGGCATGGCATTCTGCCCTCAGAGAAATCAATGGGGGAAGGAAAAAAGACATCAAGCAGCATAGGGAAATCAGAAGTGTACAATTTAGCAGTAGTTTTAACCCAATCTAATGGTTAACTGCACATAAAGGTTTGTCCTCACTACTGTTGCTTTCCCAACAGCTCCAAATGCACCCTCTTGCAGATTCCTCTAAGGAGTGACTTCAATGTTTTCAGAGATTGTGATCCGAAGAGGAAAAAAACCCCTCTCAAGCCACAGGCATCCCCCCACCTCCTGGGTTTCACATGCAGCTTTGATTGCAGGGACTAGGTTCTCCTTTTGGAAGTCATTCCACTAGACCTCAAATAAATATAGGTTATCTGATTAATATTTTTTACACTGGGACCCCCAAGACAGGAAGTAGCTCCAAGGTCTGCAGTCTCCAGCATCTGTTGCTAATACACTGACCTTGGCCAGCCTGAGGCCTCCTCCCATTACTCTCTAGATCTGCTGATCTGGATGAAAGGTGTTGTCATCCTGTTTTACCTAGCTGCTGCTGAAAACCCAGAGAATTGCCATAAAATGGCAAATTTTTTGTTTCTGAACTGTTTCCCAATTTCCACCCAGGTGTGGAACTATTTCCTCTACCAGCAGCCATGAGGTAAGAGGGCACTTCCAACAGCATAGCTTTTGAGAAAGGAATTAATCATCAGACATGGAGAACTTCAGCAAGATGGAAGGCAGCTTCCAGACAAAAAGAGGACAAAAGGTTACGAAACAGAACACAAACTTAAGTCCCAATCACGTGTGTGTGCACATACCAAGCAAGATGGGAGAAATGCTAACAGCTTCTTTCAAGATCAATGAAAAGAACACCAAGGTTGTATCAGCTCAAGCCTTCAAATAAGCTTCTGAAATGCTGTAGCTCCTCTGTTTACTTGGATAAACCTTTAATTTATATCCCCTCTATCAGTTCACACTAGGAGGCACTTTTGAAAGAATTAACCAATAAAGCCAACTCATACTAGTGATTTATTTCTGTATTTACAGGCAAGATAAAGTATTTAAGGTGCCATCTAAATTAATAGTATAGGATTACACAGAGAGATTAAAACAGAAGACAGAAAAAAATGAGAGCAGAGGAAATAGTTTTGAGCATTTATGAGCCAAGTCATTCTTTTCATCTTAATCAGGCTCACTTCAGCTATTATTACTTTTCTAGTAAACTGAAAATTCTGTCCACGCAGTACCATAGTGACTGACAGTAAAAATACCTTATGACACAGCACAAAGCCAGTACTGCTGTCTCCAATGGTGCCATGATAAACACTATAAATGACAAAGGCGGCAAAACCAGCAATAGATCAGGCTTTCAGCCCTCCATTGCAACTCAATCTTTTTTCCCAGTGTGCACCCCAAACTTGGCCTCCTGCTTCCCAGTCAGTGTCTTCTCTTATTCTCTTCGGACAAAGAAGCACAGAATTGTTTCTGTTGGAAGAGACCTCCACAATCAGTGAGTCCAACTATCAACCTAACACCACCATGGGCATTAAACCATATCCCAAAGTGCCAAGTACACACATTTCTTGACTGTCTCCAGGGATAGTGACTCCACCACCTCCTTGGGTAGCCTGTTTCAATGCCTGCCAGCTCTTGCAGCAAAGAAATTTTTCCTGATCTCCAACCTAAACCTCCTCTGGCACGAATTCTGGCCACATTTTCTCCCTCCATCACCTGATACTAGGGAGAAGAGACCAACCTCCACCTAAATCCAACCTCCTTTCAGGGAGCTGTGGACTGCAATGAGGTTTCCCCTCAGTCTCCTTTTTCTCCAGTTCCTTCAGCTACTCCTCACCAGACCTGTTTGCCACACTCTTCCCCAGTTTTTTTTACCTTCTCTGGACATGCTCAAGCACCTCAATGACCTTCTCACGTGAAGGTCCCAAAACTGAACCAAGTATTCCAGGTGCAGCCTTAACTCTGTCTAGTATAGGGACAATCGGTACCCTGGTCCTGTTGGTCACACCACTGCTGATCCAGGTCAGAATGCTGGTGGTCTTCTCGATAACCTGAGCACATTGCTGGTTCATGTTCAGCCAGATGTCAACCAGCACCTCCAGGTTCCCTAACAGGTAGAAGACATCAACCCCCACCTCAGAACAATAAGGTCTCCTCTTAGCCTCCTCAGATCCCAATTCCAGACCTCCAGAGCCTTCTTCATGCTCTTTCACCTTGATCTCAAGATCTGCATTTGTCACTGCTAATATTAACAGTGGTTAATAGCAGTTTAGAGACATCACCCTAACAAAGAGGTCTCTAAAACGGGAATGAAGCTAATTTTGAAATGTAGAGGTTTAATTATGTTTACTTGCTAATTGGCACCAAAACATAAAACTATGCAGCCTGAGCATTGATACAGCTCCAAGCACAATTCACCTCCAATGCCAAAAGAGGACTTCTGGACACATCTATAATAGAAATTCATCATTATTATTACTAATGCATTTAAATTGCCCTTTTATACCTTCGTAGTAGCTCAGTACACATAAATTAAACACAAGCATACTTCTTACAATTAGATTCTCATCACATTTCTAATTCCATTCTGTTCAGCAAATTGGTTTAGTTTGGTACTCTTAGACACATCCCTGTATTGAGAAGGAAACAGGACAAAATACACTTTCTTTTAGAACCAAGGAAGCCACATGAAATGCATTATTAAGCATTTCACAACTGCTCGCTACAAACAGAAGTAGAAACAAAAAGTTGGATGTTTACTTGGAAGTGTCATCAAAATAGGACAGAATTTTGATTCAAGACAAAAGAGCCATCTGTGTGGAACAAGTTGGAAGAAACAATAGTGTAACATGTTAGGACTAAAAGAAATAGAAGGAAATATATTTGAAGTAAACCTTGATGATAACCATTATATAAAGTTCTACAATAATTCAATCTCATACAATGGTCTAGGTTGGAAGGGACCTCAAAGGTCATCTTGTTGCAACCCCCTGCCATAGGCAGGGACACCTCCCACTAGAACAGGTCGCTCAAGCCTCATCCAACTTGGCCTTGTACACGTCCAGGGAGGGAGTATCCCCAACATCCCTGGGTAACCTGTGTCAGTCTCTCACCACCCTCACTGTAACATCTAAATCTCCCATCTTCCACCTCAAAGCCATTCCCCTTCTCTTTAATATATAGTTGGAAGAAGTACTCTAGTATTCTCCAGTCATTTTCTCCTCCACAAAGATTTTCTATTGGGTCATTTAATCATCTGTCACTTCAGAAGAATTCAATTTTCTCACATTGGAAAGAGAAGTTCTCATAAGTGCTCAGCCTGCCACATTGGAAGGATCCACAAGCAAAATGTAACAAACCCCTGAGGCCTCGTGCACAGGTGCAAAAACACAGCACCTGCAGACTACATCCAGAGCCACACCACCCTCCTGCTGGTTGCTTCATGGCAAGCCATGCATGCAAACAGCAGTGCTGAAAGTCTGCCATCCAAATCACTGCAGTGCCTGCGGATTGCTGGGCCATGCTTGGCTTAGCAAAAGCAAAATTAGGTGGCAGAGATGAAGCCAAGCAACAAAACATACTGCAAGCATAACTTACTTTGTGAATAAAACAATATTTCAAAGTTTGATCTGGTGGGGAGGGAGGAGGGAAATGTTCTGTGAATCATGAGAAAAGTAAAATTTCTGACTGAACTCTGGCTGATGGCAATTAATGCAGTGCCACTGTCTCCAACTTTAAGAGCCTAGGGATGCTCTGATACATTTCTGAAGGAAAGTGCACCTTCCTACCTCTGTGATTCATCAACATCACACCACAGATACCAGAAACAAAACCAAAGCAAACAAAAAGCCAAAACAAAACCCACAAACAAACCCCACAAAACCAAAACCAAACAAAAAGAAAACAAGGTACCATTTTCTAAATGGTGGTTCCATTGGGTGTTTCATTGTGCTCTTTACTCAGTTGAGTGGAAGACCTCTACTTTGATTTTCATTTTAGTGTTGTTTTTACATAGTTACCATAAGTGCAATCTATGGACAAAGAAGTAAATAATAAATGCGTGGAACACTGGAGAGTGATTTGCCATTGGAATGGGCTGCCTGGGGAGGTGGTGCAGTCACCATCCCTGGGGGTGTTCTAGAAAAGACTAGATGGGGCACTTAGTGCCGTGGTCTAGTTGACTGGCTAGGGCCAGGGGAAAGGTTGGACTAGACGAGCTTGGAGGTCTCTTCCAACCTAGCTGATTCAATGATTCTATGAACAGGTTGTGCAGGGAGGTGGTAGAGTGGGCATGTCCCCTGCTTCCTGTGGAGACACTGGAGCAGATGATCTTTCAAGGTCCCTTGTAAGCCAGTGCATTCTATGCTTAGCATTCACACAGCTCTGACCAGCAAAGCTGCCTGCCCACTCCCACATCTGCTGAAATTCTCTCTCACTGGTATAACAGCACATGCTAGACACTTAAAAAACAATTTCCAATGCCAAGAGAAGAGTCATACTCTCCAACTGCATTAGCAAAAAGGGCTAAAGAGGTGCCACAACATGAGTCAAGCTGATTCACTTGTCCAACTTTTTTTAGGGACAAAGTCAATATTTTTCAATCACTCTTCCATGAAAAATTACACCTGCTTCCCACAGGGTTCTGTGCTGACAGATGAGCAATGCCACTTAAGCTACTTTAATATAGGAGAGGCATTTCAAATCAGGTCCTACACAGGTATATGTTTGCCCTACTTCTAATCTAAGCTTTGCCAGCAGTTTAGGTGCTGGAATATAGAATATATTAAAAAACCCACAAAACTATGGATGGCTGCAAGCTGGGACTGACTGTAAACACCTGGAAGACAGTTCAAGTGGTCTGAAATTAAGGAGATTACATTCAGTTAAAAAAAAACCAATCCAACTCCCAAACCTTCCAAGGCTCTCCCCCTTTTTGGGAGGATTGGTGGGAGAACCCCTATGTTCAGATACACTGAGGGTGGATCTTCAAGTATGATACAGTAATTACAGCACAATTGAAGTCAATAAAGAGGAACAAGGTGCTAAGGACAAAGCTCAGGCCATGACGCACTGACAGAAAGGCTGGGTACCTATTCACTTGCTCCACTACAGCATCAATATGCCATTTTAGAGCAGCACACTGCCATAAATATATAAACCAACTGGATTAATTCCAAACACACCATCTAGGACATATATATGAATAGAAAGGAAGATTAGTGACATAAAATTAGGATTTTAAAAGAGTAAAGATGACTATAGCCCTCTTAAAACACTTAGAAGGTCACAAGAATGATGATAATCAGTAGTCCTCCGTAACGACTATGCTAAGGACAGTGAAAAACTCTCAATACACTTACACATGAACAAGCAGCAGCTTCTTAAACTCAGATGGTGACTCCCTCAATTCAAAATGGAACATGCTTCTCTACCAAGATAATGGCTGGTAGCTGGAGAAAGAAGAACACCTGGAAACTCACAGGGTAGCTCCTTTCCTCATCAAGGAAGGGACCTCTCACATTTAATTAAACAAAACACACAAAAAAAAAAAAAAAAAAAAAAAAAAAAGTAAAAACAAAAAAAAACACAAACCAACCAACCAACCAAAAAAAAAACAAAACAAAAAAACCCCCCACCAAACAACAAACAAACAAACAAAAGGAGCACTTCTAAATTCACAGTAAGAAACTCAGAGGCTTTGGGGCCAGTGCACACTCTTGATTTTGATGACACTCAGGAGAAATTTCTTTTTTTACAGCTATTACACAACTGTGCATTGGGAACAAAGATTTGTGGGCTGTTAAGCAAGCAGGGATCTCTGTATGATTTTAGTGTAAGAGGGGATTAAAATCCATGTTTCTTCTCTGAGTAACACAAGACTTAAATGTTTCTTCTCAAGCCGTTTCTACTTTCCACTTTCATGCCACCCTTCACTACTTTTGGAGAGCATCAAATCTTAGGAAGGAAAATCTTATTTGTCTTCTGTGCCAGTGTAGCCACAGGAACTTTAATATGCTCCTTTCTACAGGGAAATGTCTGAGAAAGAGACAGATGGCCCATTCTGACAGAACTGCAAACAAAAGCTCAGCTCTTCTACCTGAGGAGTTTTCAGCATCTGAAAGTTGAAATATTTAAGATACAAGACTTTTGAAAAATTAATGCAAACTAAGACTTTTTTTAAAAAATAATATTAAATTTCAGTTAATGTGAACACATAATCCAAGCATAAAATGGAAGACACAGGGTCAAGTTGAGGAATGATCTTGTCTGACTGGAATGTGGGTAAACAGAAATACATCAAGTGGGAGGGATGACAGCAAGGCCATTAGACCTCTCAGCATGTAACACTGTTTTTTATACCTATAAAAGATTTCTTTTCAGCACTGCAGCATCTTTTATGTCGTACAGCAACACAACATTCTTCCAGTGCATTAGCTGATTTTCTTAGCCCACTGTCTCCCCTCAGGATTTTTATCTTCTCATTCTCTCTCTTTCATGCCCAAGAAAAGTGCCAGGATTTCTTGTTTCAAGTATTTCCTCTCAATGTGTGGTTTTCTGGAAACTCTGAACTTTCAGAGGGAACAGAATGAGGGAAAAGCCTCAACTACACTGTATAAGCAGGAAATCACTGCCATTCTGATGGAAAATTGGAGAGCAGCAGTCAGCACTGTCTGCATCAAAGAACACCTAACTGCCCGTGCATACATTCCATGCTCCCTCTTTCTCCCTTCCTCACTGCTTAGAAGCATAATCAGCTTTTCCTGCTTCTGATTGATCTGGTGTCACTAATTCAAAGGGTATTTGCACTTCAGCAAAGTGAGTATAAATTCAGTAGGAAATCAGAGAAGTAAATGCTTAAGTTGACACTTTGCGCCTAAATGGACAGGTTGAAGAGAATAAAGCAATGGAAAATGCAGTCCTCTCTCTTGCAGTATCTAAGTTACTCTTGCTGTCCAAAAGCTGAAGAGGAAAAATCTACCAGTGGGTTTTAAAATATAGTATAAGAATTGTCAGCCTGGAATTTGCAGCATCTTTCACGTCTGCCAACATAAGCACTTTATTGTGAGAGAATTCTTCACAAGTCCTTTTGTTTCCTAGCAAGGAAGGCAAACTTAGTGGCATTGGCACTAAAATATCTGCTTATTGGGCACTTCCAACACCAACAGATTCCTTCAGACAGCAGCCTTATAGGGCTGTTTGCTTATCTTTGCTGAGGAACATGCAGCAGGTCAGAGTTGCACTAGATTTCTGATTCTTCTCCCAGAAGTTGCTGCCCTCCTATATCCAGTGTCAGTAGAAAGGACTTCATATTTAAAAGGCAAGTGTTCCACTCACAACTGGGTGGTCTCATGCTTTACCTGCAGCTTAATCAACTGAGCCATGGACCCTCACTTCAGTCCCTGCAAAGCATTTATGAGAGCTGGGGGAACAGACAGAAGATTCACCAGAAGGCAGCTACTTGCTGTGTATGTTACAACAGCTCCTCTGTACAACAACAAAAGGAAGGACTAAGGACCAGCCCTTGAAGTGCTGCAGCCTATCTACAGATTCTTCTGCAAATACATCCCTGGTCACAAAAGACTATCTGTACTGGTTGTGCTTTAGGCCCTCAGAACTGAAAACAACCTCAACACAGCACTGAGAAACCACCATTCAGCACTGACACTTCTTTCATGATTTCTTGCCTTTGTTATCGTTCTGCCCAGAAGATGACAACTACTTCTATAATTTTTATGGTTTAGATACCCTAACAGCAGATGGCAACTTTAATAGCTGTTTTGGTTGGGTTTATGGGTCATGCAGCTCCACCTACAGTGAAATGCAGCCCTAACTCAGTTAAGGAAAGCTTCGGAAGGTGCATTTGAGCAGAAGGCAACTCTCACAAAACAGAATGTATTTATCAATTGTCAGAGTACTGTCACATAAAATAGGAGTACGCATCTGTATCTGTTTAACTTTTGACTATTTATTAACTACACTGAAGTACATAGATAAAGATTCTGGTTTATGAGAGGGATTTGCATTCAGCTAACAGAACCAGCATTTCACACCTGCAGTGAAACAAAAGAAAACCGCTCCAAATGCAGCCCTACCAATAACAAATTTTGTGCTGAAATTTGCTCAGCATACCACTCCTGAGAAGAGTGCTTTCTGCTGGTATAATATCTCAACTAAAATTCCACATTCAATAGAGTAAATTGAGCAGGGGATAAACTTGCAATGAATGAAAAAGAAAAGCAAACCAACCACAAACAAAAACACAGAGAAAGAAAATTATCAGTGGTATAGTGTAACAGAATTGCAAACAAAAGATTATCCTTTTTCAAAACGTCACTGGTTTCCTTCTCAGTTTTAGTGACATAGTAGTAAGCATATGGAACATATGGACTTGGGTATGTGGGGAATGGGAACCAACAATTAAAAGAACCAAACAGAGTTTTTGCTAAAGGATCCTGTTATCTCTGGGTTGTCCAGAGAGGTGGTGGAAGCCCCATCCCTGGAGGTGTTTAAGGCCAGGCTGGATGAGGGTCTAGACAGCCTGATCTAGTGTGAAGTGTCCCTGCCCATAGCAGGGGGGGTTGGAACTAGATGATCCTAATGGTCCCTTCAAGCCCTGACTGATTGTATGATCTTAAATGACTCTCCTAGAGTCATTTAAGAGTGCAATACCTGGAGAACAGCTTTCAAGAGTACTGGGTAAGAATGAAGACCACAATAAGGAAAGACGCTATTGTAATAAAGATCAGTTGTAAAAAGGATACAGCCTGATTTCCTGCACCCTTCAGTGACATCAAAGGTTAAATCCAGTACCAACAGACTGTTGACTAATTCCCTTGCAAAATAACTAGTGTCAATAGCTACTCATCAAGTAGAGCAATAACAACACAGAACTGTAACATGACTTGATACTTAACAAACCAAATCATAATGACCAAGAGAACTAAAGCTAATCTGGTTTGTCATTTTTGGCCCTGGCACAGAAGGAAGAACTGAAAGACAGAAATTTTCTTTCCACTCACATATGCCTTTGTCAAAGGGATGAAGAATTTGATCACCCCCCTAGAAAGAAGCTCTCAGGGACTCACTTCTGCATAGCACAATCTTCCTGGGTACATCTCCTGTTGGGCAGTATTATCCTATGTCAAATTCCCCTACCTAGTTCAGCACTTGTCTCTCTACCCCTTTGAGCACATCTGCAGTCACTTTGAAGAAGAAAGGAGGATGTCACATCTGGCCTTACTGCACTCTGATTTCTGATTCTGATGACAGCAGGTAACAGACTCTACTCTCAGTTCGCTTGACCCAGGTCTCGCAGGTGGAGGAGGTGGGGGGGAAAAAGAGATAACAAGAGCCCTAAAAGCTCTGCAGCTCAAAACCTGCAGCCAAAGAACCACTCCTTTGCAAACTTATGATGCCCCTTCAGAGAAGTTCCCGTGCCTTTGTGTCCAGCTATCTTTGTTACTAGATGCTTACAGCCACTTCATGAAGTTCTCCTTTAGGCTTTATAATTGATCTGGAGGCTGCAGCTTGAGATTTATAAATTACACATACCAGACAGAGCAAGAATAGTGCCAGATCATGTTTCTTTTAAGTTAACAGAGTTGCTGATATAATCATGTCATTTACCAACTCTGCCTTCAGTATTACCATTCTCAAATAGAAAGGGGATTATACTGTCTTCCTCTGTCATGAACTGTAAAGGTGCTACACAGTTCTCTGCTTCTTTAAACTTTACTGAAAGTATTTGCAGTATACCCAGGCTACAGTACAGATCTGCAAGATCTGAGTATCCTGTGATTAAAAAAGTAATAAAGTTAAAGTTTTGACACATTTAGGGTGAAAAAAGTCCCTTCTGATTTTTAATACTTCAAACAACAGGTGATTCTCTGATGTTGAGGATCATTGACAACTTGGGAGACAAAACCATGAAGGCTCCATTGGTTAAAACCTTTGCCTAGGACTTCTAGACATGTTTGAGGTCCTGCTCCATTACAGATTTCTGTGTGACCCTGGGAGTATTGGTTAACTCTGTTTCTCTGTTCAGTATCTCTTTAGTTCAGAGGAAAATAGGGAGAAAAAAAATGTATTGAAGATTCTAAAATTCACAAGCACTACACCAACTGATGTCATCAGTCACCATAAGATGAACAGAGGCGGGTTGATTGTAGGTCACAGGACCTAAAGGTTATAGGTATTGCCAAGGGTGCAGGAGAGTAAACAGGATGAAGTGATATAGGAAACACAAAAAAATCACCCAGTTTCCAGACACCTGCTGTGAAAAAAACAGAGAATACAACCTTGTCTCAACTTGCATGTCAACACAGATATATTGAATGCGTGCCCTCAACTTGTGTCCCATGACCTACCACAGATATATCACATCTGAAGAATTTTTATTGCAGGTTAGAGATTACATGGGTGTATTTTATTCACAACAGTGCAAACATTTCTGAGTAAAATCATCTGATGCACTATGCATTAGCAGCACTCTCCAAGCATAATTTCACTTTTTTGGCTCATGAAGCTGCATCCATTTCTATTTCAGAAAAGCGGGGGAAAAAAGGAGGTAAAAAATAAACATAGTTCTCTCAACTACAAAAAAAATAACTGTAGGAAAAGGAATTTGAGGCAGAAAAACCTTCTGAAGTTCTTGTAGCTTCACTGTGGACCAGATAACTTCTTTTGCCTTGCAAATTCAAATTACTTTGAAAAAGGTTAATTGTGATTCTTACCATACTCTCTGGGGTTTCACTGTTGACGTCAATTGCAAGCTACCAAGTACTCCTCCACAAGCAATTACAAATTGCAATAATGTCTGCTCAGTCTTAGATCAGACATTATCTATATTTTCATCTTTTTAATTGTACTCTCCAATAATATCGGTTTGGGGTTTAGTCAGAATGCCATGTTCCTTAGATCTAGACACCATTACAGTTTCACAGTTGGCCCTCTCCTTCCTCAGACAGCCAAAAACTATTAAAAATATAATAAAAACTACATAAAGAAAAACTTCTCCTTTTCCCTCCGATTTTCTCCTTCTCCTTTTCCCTCCGATTTTCTCCTTCTCCTTTTTCTCTTTTCCCCTTTCCTGCCTTCTTGTCTCTTCTTAAAGCTATTTCTTTTTACTCCAGAATAAAGACCTGTCTACACACTTCTCAAATATTCTCCCACAGAGGGCTAGAGCAGCTTGCCTATGAGAGTAGACAGAGAGAGTTGCAGTTGTTCATCCTGGAGATCTCTCTCTCTCTTGGGAGACCTTAGAGCAGCCTTCCAGTATTTGAAAGGAGCCTACAGGAAAGCTGGAGAAGGACTGTTTATTAGTGAATGCAGTGACAGGACAAGGGGTGATGGTTTTAAGATGAAAGAAGGGAGATGTTGATTATATATTAGAAATAAATTCTTCACTATGAGGGTAATGAGGCAATAGAACAGGTCGCCCAGGGAAGTTGTGGATACTGCCTCATGGATTGCCTTGAAGTGTTCAAGGCCAGGCTGGATGAGGCTCGGCACAACCTGTCTAGTTGAAGATGTCTCTGCTGCCCACAGCACAAGTATTGAACTGGCTGATCTTTCACGTTCCTTCCAACCCAGACCCTTCTGTGACTACAGGTTGAACTGAAGAATTTTGTTTCTGTAATTGTTTCACTTGGAGATTTTCTTAGGCTGTTCTACTCCTAACACCAGGAGCTGACAGGGAATTACCGCAAGTCCCTTCACAGAGAGGCTGTTGCACAACAACAAATTCTGGACAGCCAAAAAAACCAAACCACCCTAATCTGAGTGATGGTAGTCTGTCACTTAAAGGACACCTGAGACCCAGAGCTGTAGCTAAGGATGACCTTATATTTTCCAGCAATATGAAGATACATACATACCCATTAAGTGAGTAATGCCTTTCCCCCCCCCAATCTGTACTTCTTACATGAATTCAGAATTATTTAACACAGAAAGTACTTTGTAATTCATTTTTCTTCTTTCCCTGTGCTTTTTCAAATCCTTTGACTGTAGTTATTGAAAACATCTCTTTTTAAGCTACCACTTTGAGAAATATTAATGCTCCCACACGTGTCTTATTCAGGACTTTCATTGACCTTGTGTCTAAGAAAATCACCTTCTCTATCAAAAAAAAAAAACCAACAGACTTTTGAAGTAAGAGATTATTTTATGACAGTGTCAGAACATCTTGAATTTCATAAAGGAATGAATAAAGAACCCCACACAGTTTATTTTAATAGGAAGTTTGACAGAGGCTGAAATATTTATTTGTATTACACAGAATATATTAAACTAGCTACAGGCAAGAATGAACATCTGCCTCTCAACTTACTCTACTTAATCTGCCATATGAAGCTCCTGACAGGTGTGGCCTTTGTTACGTCTCCAGCCCTTCACATCACACTCAGTCCTGCATTAGCAGCCCTGTGACTGTTATCCTCTAGGTCCCACTAGAAGCACTCCTTTGAATAGCTTAATGTCTAAGACAGGAAGACTGGCCAAAGGAAATTACATTACACAGACTTCTGACCCAACCTTTGAACTTGGGCTGTGGCCCAACAATACCATAAACTCTGCTTTAGGTTTCCTTGTACTTCAGAAGTGCTGTAACTATGTAGTAGTAGTAGTGATGTGGAACAAGCTGCAGTCCTGCTAATTGGGTATGAATTCACCTTGCCAATACAAACCTGTTAGCAAACTGATCAATGGTTAAGTTAGCACCAACAGGCTTTCTGAAAGACTAAGTAGCACCTACCCACCTGCACTTAGCACCAAGCAACAAAGCCAGCACAAACTCCAGCTAATCAGATTTTTGTTCTGAAAGAGTTATTGTCTCCACTGAAACCATTCTTTAAAAATACATTCTCATTGTTTGTTCGTGTCACTTTTCTTAGATATTCAGACTTAAGTGATAGTGAGTTTGTTGCCTGGTTACTCCAAGAGTGACAATTAGTGCATAGATCCCAACACATGACTGAGGAAATCACACAGAAAATGTTCTCAAGGGAAATCTACCCAGGGTACAAAAAGTGATACTTCCAGTCCTCAGCACCCAGGATAAACATGGGAACAACCTAGATTCTCCCTTAGGTTCCTCAGCATCTCATATAAAAGAGATAACTACAGTGACAGAAAACTGAAGGAAGATGTATGAAGTGGTATCCTGCAAGGTAGACGCATCATAAGCCCAGGAACTTCTGACGATTTCTCCCAACAGAATAGTTCGTTTGGGACACAATGACCTCTTGGAAGAAAGATTTTTCTCACTGCAGTTGCCGCCCACACAGACTTACTGCTTCTGAGGACCTCTAGAGGATTCAGCTCCACAGAAGCCAGAGTGAGATCAAGGCTGAGTTCAGGTTAAGTTAAATCTCAACAGACAGATACTGATGTGATTTCATAAAGTTCCTAGCACTCACTTTTCAGGTCATATATTACATCTTCCTGCTCTTCCGCGTTTAAGTAAAATAGTTTACTGAAATTCAAAACACACCTTTGTGGTCTAGCTTCTAGACATATGTCTGGAATATTCAGATCATTGTACTAATTCCTAAATAGAATCATAGAATGGTCTGGGTTGGAAGGGACCTCCAGTTCAACTCCCTCTGCAGTAAGCATGGTTATCCTCAACTACATAAGGTTGTCCAGAGCCCTGTCAAGCCTCACTTTGAATATCTTCATAGATGGGGCCTCAACTACCTCCTCTAGGCAACCAGTTCCAGTGTTCCACTACCCTTACGATAAAGAATTTGTTCCTAACATCCAACTTAAATCTACTCTTCTCTAGTTTGAAGCCATTGCCCCTCATCCTATGACTATAGGCCTCGATATACAGTCTCCATCCTTCTTGTAGGTTTCCTTCAAGTACTAGACAGCTGGTATTAGTCTCCTTGGTCCCTTCTATTCTCCAGGGTAAACAATCCCACATTCCAGATCAAACAGGCACAGGGCCTTGGGAATGAAGCAGCATTACATACAAGCAGTCTCCAAACTAAGACCATACAGTACCGCTACATACATGGAGATTAATGGCAACCTCCACATCCAGTGCATTCTGCCTGTTCTTTTACTGGTTTCTGCAGGGTGAATTACAAACTGCATGACTAACTCACCTGAAGGACATCAGTTCAGGTAAATACATGAATTTACACACTGCATCATGTATTCCTCACGCTAACCAGTCATTTCATTTTCACAGGTGCCTGTATGACTACTGCAGAGGAATAAAACAATAAAAACAGCAGTGCTGAAGCAAAAGGCAGTTTCCTGAATTTCACAGAATGGTTTGTATTGGAACAGACCATAAATATAATTTCATTCCAACTCCCCCTCCTTGGGCAGGGGCATCTCCCTTGACAACCTGTTATAGTGTCTCACTACTTTCATTGTAAAGAATTTATTCCTAATATCCTGTCTAAATCTACCCTCTTCCAGCTTCAAGTCATTCCCCCTTGTTCAATCACTACAAGTCCTTGTAAAAAGGTTGCTCTAAGGTCTCCTCCCCAAGCCTTCTTTTCTTCAGGCTGAACAGTGCCAACTCTCCCAGCTTCTCCCCATAGGAGAGGTACTGCAGACCTCTGACCATCTTTGCATCTTTATGGGCCATCCCCTAATCCTTTCAACAGTTCCATGTCTTTCTTATGTTGGAGCCCCTAGGTGGGGTCCCCATCTGTACTCCAGGTGGGGTCTCCTGAGAGTATTCTGTGTGCATTGACCAGTTTATACCTGTGGTGTGTTACATCTGAAGAAATCCAGCACATACACAACTGCTATTGATTATTTCATATGTTTCATAACACCAGCTTCAACAAGTATTATCGTCTCATTCCATCTGATTTAAAATGAGATTTAACATCCCTCCCTTGCTCATAAACACTTTCCAGATTTATTCTGGACCTTCAAATTGAAAAGCAATCCTTTTCCTGTATTGCTACCATCTTTTTGAGGCTTTTCATTGCCATGACTGTACAAGTATGACTAGGAGTCATAGTTGTACATTCTAAGTATTCTTAAGCACTCCTGTGCAATTTTGTGACCAACTAAGAGATGCAAAACACGGTAGCATTGCTGCACTGCTCACACCTCGCACTTCCTCTGCCTCCCTTGCACCAGGAATAACAAGTACCTAAACCATGCTGAGCTACTTCAGGGAAATAATAATTAAAAAAAAAAAAATATTAAACCCCTCCAAACCCACAATTAACTACTTCAGTGTAGCAACAGGTAGCAACTGAGTGCTGTCAGGCATGCACATCTGTACTTACAAGGACAAATACAAACGCAGCTTGAAGCCTAGCTAAACTGTATAATCAAACCACACCTGAAGGGTCCATACTGGCTGGCAACGTTTCCTGTTTGAAGCAGCATTACGAATTAGAGTTCTCCTCATCAAACAAGGCTGACAAAGTAAACCACTGTAGATGTTTATGAAGAACTTCTTGATAACTGAAAAAGAGTTGTTGGTTCTTCTGGTACAACTGTGTTTTTCAGGTTGAATGCTCTAGAGACCATTACCAACAGTGTGCAGACCTCAAAAGCAAAGCAATGCTTGTGAAGAGGGATGACACCTCCCTTTGGACCCACCGACACAAAGGACATGCCAGTGTTTGGTTACATAAGTGCCTTGTGTTCTGTGGAACAGGAGGAGTAATCATCAAGTTAAATGCCAGTCAATAAAATAACTCTAAATTAATTGTATCTCTCAAGGAAAGAATCCTGGGACAAGAATACTGGCAGTGGCAGTGAAGCAGAACTATGTTAGGGACTGATTATGCAGCTATGGGGAAAAGAAATTGGTAATCAGGGAAACGTCATTCAAGTTAGGAAGGAAAAGAAAACACTAAGTCTACATTGCATCATGTTTTTCTGCATGTAACAGCAATTCATCCTTAGTATTTCAAGCTTTCTCCAGCAATTAGTGAAGTACCGATTTTCTTTCCCTTCCACACAGTATTTTTTTCAGTGAGATGTTCACAACAGATAATCTAAAAGCTTTGGATTTTATGGAGTTTTTATCTGATGGTATAGTCAGTTTGACAAGTTAAGAAGCACGAACAAAGCACTGGCAAGGCTAAGAAATCTGGTAAATTTCTTTAAAATCTTCTTAAGAAATATGGAAATTCCTTACAGGGTGCAGTAAGGAATCAGAGAAAATGCTGAAGAAGCCAATGAAGACCTAAAACCAAAGGTAAAGGAAACAGCCCGGCATCAGCTCATCAAATAACTCTATACTGCACAGAATTCTGAGACAAGGTTTGGCTTGCCAGGCAGATGTTGCAAAGCCAGGAGGTTTGAGGACGCAGACTGGGTTCTAGGAATCAAAATGTGAGAGTATCATGCATTGTTTAGATACTTTTTCTAAATACAGAGAAAATAAAGGCTCAGGGCTGAACAGTGCTGAATATCTGCTCATTCATAAAACTGAAATAAAGGCCTTCTCTCAAGATCTGTCATCAACTGTATCAACCACTGCCACATTACACCTGAAAATCCTGATGTTTTGTGTCTGCTTGTTCTTCCTGTGCTGCATAAACCACAGAATCACAGAAACATTGCAGATGGAAAAAAGACCCCCAGAATCATCAAATCCAACCCCTATCCCTACTCTACAAAGTTCACCCTTAAACCATATCCTCAAGCACCACATCCAAATGGCTTTTAAACACATCCAGGGTTGGTGACTCAGCCACCTCCCTGGGTAGCTCATTCCAATGCCTGACCACTCTTACTGGGAAAAAATGTTTCCTAATGCCCAGTCTAAAACCACCCATTTGCAGCTTGAGTCCATTCCCTTTTGTTCTATCACTAATTACCTGTGAGAAGAGACCAGCACCAGGCTCTCCACAACATCCTTTCAGGTAGCTGTAGACAGCCATGAGGTCTCCCCTCAGCCTCCTCCTCTTCAAACTAACCAGCCCCAGCCCCCTCAGTTGCTCTTCCTAAAATTTATTTGCAAGGCCTTTCACCAGCTTCATTGCCCTCCTCTGCACTCACTCCAGAACCTCTGCATACTTCTTGAAATGAAATGCCGAAAACAGAACACATCACTCGAGGTGTGGCCTCACCAGAGCAGAGTACAAGGGGAAAATCACCTCCCTATCCCTGCTGGACACAGCATTTATAATACAAGCCAGAATGCTAATGGCTTTCTTTGCTACCTGGGCACACTGATTGTTCACATTGAATTATACGTCTGTTACAACCCCCAGGGTCCTTTCCACCAGACAGTTTTCCAGCCACACTGCCCCAAGCCTGTAGCATTGCTTGGGGTTGTTGTGGGCCAAGTGTAGGACCTGACATTTGGCCTTATTGAAGCTCATGCCATTGATACTGCAATACAAGCAAATCGCTCATTCTTTGCAGAACTTCTTCCTAACATGCAGCCTAAATCTCCCCTGGTGCAACTTGAGACTGTGTCCTCTCATTCTGCTGCTGGTTGTCTGGGAGAAGAGATCGACCCCCACATGGCCACAACATCCTTTTGTGTAGTTGTAGAAAGCAATAAAATCCTCCCTGAGCCTCCTCTCCTTCAGACTAAACAACCTCAGCTTCCTCAACCTCTCCTCACAGGGCTGTGCTCCAGCCCTCTCACCAGCCTCGTTGCCCTTCTTTGGACACGTCCAAGCATCTCAACATCTTTCTTAAACTGAGGAACCCAGAACATTAGACAAGGTGTGGCCTAACCAGTGCTGACTACAGGACCAGAATGCCATTTGCCTTCTTGGTCACCTGGGCACGCTGCTGGCTCATGTTTGGGGCTTACTGCTGACCAGTAACCCCAGGTCCCTTTCTGCCTCTCCACTCTCCAACCACTCCGTTCCTAGCCTGTAGCACTGCACAGGGTTGTTGTGGTCTAAGCGTAGAACCCTGCACTTAAGACTTGTGAAGATGGGTTCAGTACTGTAACCATTTCAAACACCAAACTTCTCTTAAATCAAAATTTAAAAAAAAAAAAAAAAAAAAAAATCTTCTCCAGGTTATTAAATGCTGGATTTAGTCTCTACTATTTTTCCTAATAGTCAACTTGAATATTCCCTGGTGCAACTTGAGGACATTTCCTCTTCTACCACTCTATCAACTCATTGTAGGTAGTATCATGTAAATTACATAGTTTTCTTATCTCCTCATCCCAAACTATGCTTCTCTGAGACAGTTTATGTACAACCAAGCACACAACCCAATTTTTCTATCTCAGGTCTATTTGCTGTTTCCCAAAGCAGAAGTCTTCTGTCTATTCACTTAGTCTCTGTACATCATTTTCCCTCCTCCTTCACCTTTTAAGTCTACAATTGATTTGAACTGTATTAACTACAAGATGCTTTTGTAGCTCATAAAATCACACCAGTAGAATCTGAATTGTTAAGGGTCTGCAAAATAACAACATACAAGACAGTAAAACTGGTCATTTGCTATGAAGTTAAGCACAGCCTCATATTCTTAACAACTCATCTTCACTATTCAAAAGCAATAAAATTCCCAGTACTATCAGGAAACTAAAGATAGACAATTAACATTGATAAAACACTGTTTAGTTTAAAATCAAAACTAGAAAATATTTTAATGAGAGGAGAAAGAACAGTCAGATTTCTGATCTGGTCAAAATCAAAGTGGTGAAACATTGCCCTGGTATGGCAATTTTTATTATTTTATTATTCCTCACTGCTGTAGACAAAATCCCAGTAAGCAGGTAAACACTGGCAGTACAAAAGAGGCCTTTCTGGATGATGTAGCAACTCCTAATTGTTCCATGACTGGCAGAGCTTTGAGATTTTCATTACATTTATAGGACAACCTCTGTAACTTGTCCAAGAGGACAAATTGTGAAGCAAGCACTTATGTATCTACATTTGGGTATATCATGATACACAATTAACTATTATGTCTAATTCAGTGATAGCAGTGGTTTATTAGACCATTGTAAAGCCTCACAAGATTTAAAACAGGAATCATTTAAACAAGTGAGATGGACAGAGAAATGGAGTGCACCCTCAGCAAGTTTGCAGATGACACCAAGCTGTGTGGCACAGGCGACTTTCTAGAGGGCAGGGATGCCATCCAGAGGGACCTGGACAGGCTGGAGAGGTGGGCCCAGGCCAACCT
>VWZE01000508.1:175157-207594 GCA_013396675.1 Eubucco bourcierii | reverse complement strand
CAGAGGGCTGGAGCAGCTCTCCTATGAGGACAGGCTGAGGGAGTTGGGGCTCTTCAGCCTGGAGAAGAGAAGGCTTCGAGGGGACCTGATAGTAGCCTTCCAGTATCTGAAGGGGGCCTACAGGAAGGCTGGGGAAGGATTATTTACAAGGTCCTGCAATGACAGGACAAGGGGCAATGGGCTTAAACTGGCAGAGGGGAGATTTAGACTAGATGTTAGGAGGAAGTTCTTTACAGTGAGGGTGGTGAGGCACTGGAACAGGTTGCCCAGGGAGGTTGTAGATGCTCCCTCCCTGGAGGTGTTCAAGGCCAGATTGGATGAGGCCTTGAGTAACCTGTGCTAGTGGGAGGTGTCCCTGCCTATGGCAGGGGGTTGGAACTAGATGATCCTTGAGGTCCCTTCCAACCTTACCATTCTATGATTCTAAGTGATCCTGAAGAAATAAAGGACTCAAGTAAAGCTAAGGTAAGAGAACGTTCACAGTGCTGGAGTGAGGGCAGAGAAGAGAACAGTGAGGTGCTGGAGTGAGGGCAGAGAAGGGCAATGAAGCTGGTGAAGGGTATGGAGAGCAGGTTTTATGAGGAGAGGCTGAGGGAACTAGAATTGTTTAGCCTGAAGAAGAGGAGGCTGAGGGGAGACCTCATTGCTCTCCACACCTACTTGAAAGGAGGTTGGAGTGAGGCTGGTATTGGCTTCCTCTCCCAAGTAACTAACAACAGGACAAGACGTAATGACCTCAAGCTGCACCAGAAGCTTAGGTTGGTTATTAGGAAAAAAAATCTTTACTGAAAGAGTGGAGAGGCATTGGAATAGGCTGTCCACAGAGCCACTGTTCCTGCAAGTATTAAAAAACAATGAGTACATGTGGCACTTCAGGACATGGTCTAGCGGTCATGGAGGTGTTAAGTAGAAGGTTGCACTTGATCTTAGAGGTCTATTCCAACCTTAATTTTATGAACTACTCTTGGGACGGGAATAAGTCACTGTGTAAACATCAGAACATTTCCAAGTGGGCAGATAGCACATCTGTAGCAAATAATCTAATCCATCCTAAACAGAATATAAATCAGCTTGATGCAGTACTGGGAGTGTCTCTGTGACTCATCATGAGGGAGGCACTCAAACTACATGTCACTTTGTCTCAGCTGGGAGATGTAATTATGAGCAGGGGGGTTGTACCTGCTCAAACTGCCTGTGGTAGATATGAATATTTAAGAACCACTGCTCTGTTTCAGTGTGAAGGCAAGGGGGAAAAAAAAAAAAAAAAAAAGCAAAGTTAAGCTCTTTGCTTTTGGTCCACTTCAGTTGAAGTCATTCACAAGGTGAGAGGTGATAAAGTAATTTTCTAAAGCTTTTTGAGTCTAATTGAGTACTTGTCAAGTCAGCTGTACTGCAAACATGCAATCTGAAGCCAGCATTTTGAATTTCCCAGTTTGAATCTGCATTTTGAATTTTGTATTAATACAGTCTCTAACTGTTCAGAAATGGGTCTAAGTTTGATAGCCTCTGCTGGTCCAGATCTCAGACACAGTCCTTGAAAATGAGGTGGGGGAATACAATCTACTTCAACTCGTGGGCCAGTTTACACACACTCAAGCACCTCTGGGTACATTCTACAGCTGGCTTGAAGCTCTGCTAAGTACTGGCGTTTTGTATTCCCTTTTTCAGTCTTCCTTTTATGGTGCATTTCAGATCAGTGGTCCTAAAGAAAATTAAAAAACAAAACAAAACAAACCCACAACTAAGACATATTGTAAACTTAGGGAGGAGGTTTCTGAACCGAACATTACATTCTTTTCCCTAAAGCAGTTTTATCTCAACCTCTTTATGCTTCCATACCTTAAGAGTTAAAAAGGTTTTTAGCATGTGGTTCTCCATGCTAGCCATAAAAGACTTCTCTAGAGACTCATCATGAAAATGAGCAGTTAATAAATGACAATACAGAAATCCCCAGGTAAAACTATGTCATCAGTACACTGTTAACACTGTGACAGCTCCCTTGGTCATTCTGGGATGTGCATAGACCCAGCACCGTTCCAGCACCTGTGATCCAGATGCAACATAACACATGGGAACTCCATAATTCTCATATTTACTCTACTCAGCCCAGCATCCAGGCTTTGGCACTAGAGATTGCTAAGGCTCCAATCCAGGATGCCAACTGGCCTCAAATGACTCTTTATCCACCTAAGTATGGTTAATTAGCACTAATAACTTCATTGAAGTGATTAAACAGAGTCATTAAACATAAATATTTACATTTACTGTTAAAACTTCCAGGTTTGTTCTGTTAAAAATTACATTTACATCATATAACAAAAAAATTGAGAGAACTGGGGATGTCTCAGATATTTTCATATATTCTCACCCATTTTACCTGGAAATTCAGAGAACTCACTTCTCTGAAGGAGTTAAATAAAACTGTACAGGCAGAAGATACAAAATACATATAGTAAACATAAATATATAGAAATCATCAAAATAGGTCTGCCAGAATACTTCTGCTTGAACAAAAGCTCTGTCCCCCATCCACCTTGAACTCTCATTTGCAGGACCATCTAATGGATGTGCATTAAAACCTTCTGAGCAAGGCTAAAACTAAAAAAAGGTTAAGGGAAGGAGGGGTTCCAATATGGCAGAACAGCACAAAATTTCTATAATCGAAGTACTCACTGGGAAGTGCAAGGTAAAAGCACCTTTATTCACTTGGATCTGGCCCAATCTCATGGAAGGAGGCTTACAGTTCCAAGCAGATTCTGAGTTGGTGGGTATTTTTCAGAATGTGTGTGCTTTTTCTAGCATTTGCATTTTCATGGTTGGCTTTAATTAACTTCTTTCTGTGCTCATAAACCTGGAGAGGATTTTCTCTAAGCTCTTACATCTCTAGCCTATATTAAGATATTTTGAGCCTTAAACCTCGAGTACATTTAATGGATTTAAACCATTTAAAAAGGTACAGAAAGGTGCTAGCAAAATGCACCCAAGCTGAACATCTTTGCCTGAACTTCCTACTTGACATGACTGGGAAGTTATTTTAACATAGCCTAAGAACTCCTGAATGGGCCCGTTGCAACAAAAATGTACTTCATTGCCCATGGAAGAAAACATGGTAAGATGAGAAAAAAAAAAAAAGAATAAATATTGGGAAGCATGTGGGATGGAAGAGAAAGAGGCAATGCAAAGCAAAACGCAAAAAGACTGATCAGTAATCAAAAGGTCTGCTTCAAGGAAGAAGCTT
This sequence comes from Eubucco bourcierii, assembly GCA_013396675.1. Lineage (NCBI taxonomy): Eukaryota > Metazoa > Chordata > Aves > Piciformes > Ramphastidae > Eubucco > Eubucco bourcierii. The sequence goes on along the minus strand of VWZE01000508.1, from coordinate 204,356 downwards.
TCTGGGTCCATTAAACTAAGAGCTTGGTCCATCAAACCACATTGGTGGAAACAAGTATATTATAAAGAAAGAAAATCTGTAATGAAAGGCAATATTTAGGAGTGAATGTTTGAAAAGCATAGTCATTTCACAAAAGATGCTTTTGTGTGGTACACAGTGGCCTGGACTTCAAAAATTCCTCTCTGTTACTCATATATCAAAATATTTCTCCAGAGTGACAGAGAGGTCACTTCTTTTCTATCTGCTCTCTAATACACAGAGAGTTGTTACTTTAAGTGTTACCTACTCACCTGGAAATAGTAGGCTTTTCACACAATAAAATTAATTCCTGGGATAATTCATTTGAATTTAGTAGGTCAGGACAATTCAAAATATAGTCCCTACTGTTTCTCATTCCTGCTCATCTCCTCATTTTGATCCACACAGAGATCTTCAAATAGATGTTTAAAGTCTGAATGGTGTTTGCACCAGCTAGCTAAATGACATGACAGACAAGTTTTTCCAGCCCCAAGTGGAAAGGAAGAAGGTATGTATCTTCAGGATCAGTTCCATTCACATTTTGGAGCCCCACTCATCTTTCAAGAATTTGTTTCAAGTTCTTTTCTTCCTTTTGGGGAAGGAAAGTTCCCTCAAATTTTTTTTTTTTTTTTTGAGGAAGCATTGCTCTCCCTTGTAAGTACACTAGGGCTTGGCTCTCTCTCTCTCACTTTGATATTAATATAGCTCAAGGAGCACAAGCAATACTGAAAAGAAATTTGATCTTCTACCCTTCCTGCTCCCCGAGGTAACCACAGGCAACTCTTGACTTTTATTCATGCATCTAACATTTAGAAAGGAGATAACAGTTTCTTCTCTGACCAGCCATCTGAAGCACCATGAAAAGCATCATGTATCACTTGGACATGGTTATCTTAAAGGTCCTTTCCAACCTAAACAACTCTATGATTCTATTAAAAAAAAATAATGCATGAAACTTCCACATGACCTTAGTTGATAGTACTCATAATCAACAAGATAACTGTAATCAAAACACTGTATTAGATAAATTATCACTTATGTTTTATTTATGATTTAAACCGTCATCTTTTGAAGAAGTGGCTTACACAAGTGTTACCTTATTCTTCTAACACTTCTAGGAACTGTGTCACTTACATGTTTGTGGTTTGTTTAACTCACACAAGTGTTATTCTTGCAAGTGTATGTAATTGAGTGGTCTGGTCACTGCCCACACACAGAAATAAAGTCATGGACATGCTCAGTAGCTGTGACAGACATGCAATATGGTGGTACTTCTTGTTCAAGCTTACTCTGTTTTACGGTAAGCTGTCTAATGTTACATTAACATTAGAGAGTGGAATGAAATCATAGAATCATCATAGAATGGCTTAGGTTGGAAAGGACCTCAGCAATCATCTATTCAACCCCTCTTCCATAGACAGAGTTTCTTGTTTTTATATCTCTAAGCAAAACCAATGGGTAATACAAACATCACTATTTTCTTTTCACAGCTAATGATCTAGTTTCTCTCATTAAAATATTCCAATTAGCCTCAAATCAGCACACCTCTCAACTAAACTTGGTTCCCTGAGGCCTCATCTAACCTGGCCTACAACAACCTCAGGAAGGAGGCATCCACAACCTCCTTGAGCAACATATTGCAGCGTCTTACTACGGTCACACTGAAGATCCAGTCTAAACCTATTCTCCTTCATACTATATTCTCCCTCATCCTGTCGCTGGACACCCTCAACAGAAGTTCCTCTGCAGTCTTTCTGTAGGCTCACTTAAAGTAATTGAAGGCAGCTATAAGGTCATCCTGGAGTCTTCTCTTCTCCAGGCTGAACAAACCCATTTCCCCTCAGCCAATCCTCATAGCAGAGGTGCTCCATCCCTTGGATCACTTTTGTGACCCTCCTCTGGACTCACTCCAACAGCTCTATGTCCTTCTTATGCTGAGTACACCAGAACTGGACACAGTGCTGTGTAATTTCACTGCAAAAGTGAAATTAATTGACAGAGAATACACACAGTTAATAACCTGATTTCAAATTCTGCATCTGTTGTTAAAAGACATGTTAAGGTTCCACCACTAAGACAAGTCAACATCACATGTTGTTAGTCTTTCTGATACTCTGTAGAAAGCAGCTGGTATCTAAACAGGTAGAAAGTGCTGACCCACTATTTTCTGCTGATGCTGTTAAAGCTCCTATCTTCCAGTGGTACCCCCTAAAGACTGTAAGCAGCAAAGAGGCACTGCTCCAAAACTGCTGCAGGTTTCACAACATTTATTTGCAATTACTGGGATAGGAGGCAGGTGCTTCAGACTCTGCTCAAGAGATGAGGAGGTGCATCACAGAGCAAGGTGAGCACTCACAGGTGAGAAGTCTCTAACTTGCACAGGGACTGTTGCTTGGAAGGACAACCTTTAACTTTCTATCAGCTCTGTGGTTGGCTCTTCATTGTGAAGGGTAGGAGAAAGTATAATGACCCTCCACTTACATGGCCTGCTACTCCTAATTGTTTCCCACAGTGACTTTATACTACTTCAGCATTCCCTCCCTGGCTTTTCAGAAGAGGCAGAGATGATGTCATTCTGGCCCTGTTTCAGGTACATTTTTGAGCAGCTCCTGAAAGCTTAGTGGTGTGAAAGCAATATAATTTGCCCTCTGGATATACAGTTAGGGCTTTCAATCAACGAGATCTGAAAGCTGTAACATTGTTACTGTATTCTCATTTTAAGATCTCATTTAGTAGGCCTATATAATTTTGCTCTGAGGAACCTCTGGGCTGACTCAGCAACCAAAGTAAAACTCTGTCACAGGCCTTCAGTGCTGCCACCTGAAGTTCCTAAATCTGGAAATAGGAGCAAGCTATATCTGCATCTAATTTCCACAGTTACTGCATCAAGTTACCAGGAAAATGAGTAAAAGGACACAAAGCAAGGAGAAACTGGATGTAGATATGGTAGATCTTCCACACTACCTATAGTTTTTTATTCATCCACAGCTGTATCAAAATATTCCTTTTCCCTGATGATCATTAAAGTATGGCCCACATGATCTTTCAAGGTTCCTTCCAGCCTGGCCTATTCTATGCTTCTGTGACTTGGAAACAATCAATACACACATGTGTACTTTACTGTACAAGGAAAAGAAGAAGCCTTTCCTGACATCTCTGTGGCAAGTATCTTCAAATTCACATCAACACAGAGCTCTGTATCACCCGATGATGTTTGTACTACGTCAGTCAAATGGTAACTGTGGGACCAGATGCTCCCAGGAATTGTTCTCAGTGACTGCAGACACAGTGACACACAAATAACTGTAGCAGATCACTGAATCACAGAGTTGTTTTGTTTGGAAAAGACACCTAAGATCATCAAGCCCACCCACCTAACACCACTATGGCCTCAAGTGCCATATCCACACATTTCTTGACCACTTCCAGGGATAGTGACTCCACCACCATCCTGGGCATCCTGTTCCAATGCCTGACCACTCTTACAGGAAAGTGTTCCTCATCTCCAACATAAACCTCCTCTGACACAATGTCAGGCCATTTCCTCTCATTCTATCAGCTGCAAATAGGGAGGAGAATCCAAGTTGCACCTCACTACAACCTCCTTTTCACAAACTACCAGCTAATATCAAGGGACAGTCTGAATTTGTATGTTGTGTTGAAGACTCAACTGATGCATGTGTTACCTTAATTCAAATAGTAACTTGGGAATCAGATGCCTCCAGCCTCAGTGGTTGGGCACACAGTGCCTTTTATTGTGTGCTGAATGAAGGCTCCCATTACATAACCAATATAATTACAGAACAGCAGCTGCTGTGGAAAGGGAGGCAATTTGTGTGTACAGTACTTGCACTGCAGTTCTGCAGCACACAAGCAAGGTCCATAAAGCACCTGCTGCTCTCTCTTTATATGAAAATCCTGTTTCCAGGACTGTATTTACCAGAGGCCTTCAGAAAAGCCACCTTTCACACCTTACCAACTCTGGGAAAATGAAGAACAGTTCTGTGGAAAAGGACCATGGGAGCCCTATGGGGCAGCAGGATGACCATGAGCCACCAATGTGCCCTTGTGGCCAAGAGGACCGATGGCATCCTGGTGTGCATCAAGAAGAATGTAGCTAACACATCAAAGAAGATTGTCCTCCCACACTACTTTGCCCTGGAATCTGGAATACTGTGTCCAGTTCTGGGCTCCCCCAATAAAAAAGGACAAGGACTTGCTGGAAAGGCTACAGCAAGGGGCTACAAAGATGGTGAGGGGACTGGAACATCTCTCTTATGAGGAAAAGCTGTGAGAATTGGTCTGTTTAGTCTGAAAGAGAGACTACTGAAAAGGGATTTCATCAATGCTTATAAATGTATAAAGGGTGGGTGTCAGGATGATGGGACTAGTCTGTGTTCAGTGGTGCCCCATGACAGGATAAGGGGTAATGGGCACAAAACCCAACATAAGAAGTCCCATCTAAACATGAGAAGGAACTTCTATAATTTAAGGGTGATGGAGCACTGAAAGAGGCTGGAGAGGGGGAGTCTCCATCTCCAGAGACATTTAAAAGCTGCCTGTAAGTGTTCCTATGTGACCTTCTTAAGGTGAACCTGCCTTGGCAGTGGGATTTGGACTCGATCTCCAGAGGTCCTTTCCAACCCCTACCACTCTGCAGTTCTGTGATTCCCTTTTCATGGGAACATAATTAGCTATCCCTTGGTATATGGAACACAGATTAACATGAGCAGCTGCCACCAGTCTTTATGATGTCGTCACAGAAAACAAAACAAAACAACCCAGAAGTCTTGAGACTATAACCAAGTTAAGAAGATCACTACTTCAGTCTTAACACAACATACAAAGTACAGATTTCCTTGATTTTAGCTGCTGACTTGTGCCAATGCATCCTCACTGATGTGGTTATCTACAATAACAAGTCATGTCTGGATATATAAAAGATATTTATAAACTGCAGCTGTCAAGAGTATGGCTTTTACAGTGCTGCTAAGTAGACACATCCACATTGCAAGTGTTAAACACACCCAGCTAATACCAACATCACATCCCCTTTCAACAGTGCTGGAACTTCACTGCACTGCTCTGCCTCAAAGCAGTGCTGATGCCTTTCCCAATGTATCTATTTCTCAACATATTACAGGGCATCTTTCCCAGCAAAGTTAAAATGTTCCAGCAATACCCTGGTGCAGGAAGCACTTTGACTCACACTACTGGATGTGTAAGTCTCACCTGTGGAGATTCCACTATCTGGACAGATCTGTTGATCTCAGAAGAGCTCTGCTCCCACCACCAATGCACCCACAGTCAGGAGCACACCAGTCTGCACTTGAAACATCTTTTCCATTCCCCATTGCTCAAGGCATTCATCCCTACTAATCACAACCAGTTTGAAAACACAGAAGAAACAGGAAGCTTACCAGTTTTTTTTCATGTTCTGTGGAGGCTAACAGAAGGGGAAAAAAAAACACACAAAAAACAAAACAAAACTAAACCTACTGTCTCTAGCAGACAATTCAAATGGAAAAAACGTAGCTAAGAAATGCAGTTTCCTGCAGATGTCACTGGAAATATTATGCTATTAGAGAAGCTGACAACCTGTCCAGACCAGTGCTTTCTGACACCATTGGAGAAGAAAGGTATATAACAGAAATAGCAGAGGTCCACAGAAGGGTAGCAAAATTGTCAAAGATACTTAGAGTCCTTCCACATGAGCGCACCTGTTTCATTCTGAAATTTTTAATTTAAATAGTGAGTTAGCAAAATTGATTAGCTGCTCCTAGCCTTCAAACAACAGCAGTACTGTCAATGATGAAATTAAGTAATACCACAAGCAGCTGAAAAAAAAATACAAAAAAAATCTTTGTACAGTGCATGATTCAGTTGAGAAATTCCATGCCACAAGATGAAATCCCATGCCACAGAACAGAGTAGAATTTTACAACAATAAGACATCTCCATATTATGCTATTCTAAATAAAAATAATCACAAAGGACATGAAAAAAAACAAACAAACAAACAAACAACCCAAAGCATCTAGACCAAGAAAACAAAAATGTCATCAAAAGTCACAGCATTGCATAAGTAATTTTTTTTTATTTTTTTTTAATTTGGAACCCCCACCACTTTCCTGTTGTCACTGAGAAGATCCTTGGAGTACAGAGATTTATAGCAGTTATTCTGCATTCAACGAGTCTTTTACTACTTTCTGAGAGTCACAATACCATGTGTTTTTCACTCTAAACATGGAGCTGGTGTATCCTGGCACAAGTTGAGAGTGAGAGGAGAAGAGGTGAGAGGGAGAGGAAAAAATTATCTTATGTGCCCCTGAGAAAACTTAATGAGCTATGTAGTGTAGTCATGCCTTGTAACTACACAAAACCTGTGCTATGAGTAGATTCACCTGCTGCATACATCTACCCAGACTCCCAGCACCCATTGGGCTAGAAAGGCCACACTGTAGGAAAGCTAAGATTAAAATGTACAGCTGTCCAAGCCTTTGTTTATTGGGGTCAGTTTAAAACAAGAAAATTGTGACTGTCCAAACAATTTTCACTTGTTAATATTCTCCTCCTGAGAAATCGAATAATCCCAAGATTTTAGAGGAGTAAGTGGTACATAATGGATGTACTTGCTTCCTATACACATCAGTTTTATTGAGTTCCACCTCGAATGGAAAAGGCTAACAGCTACTGTCACATTCCCTGTACACGCTGCCGTCTGTCAAGTGGGCTTTCCAAAACTTTATTATCCAGTGCTGCTAATTATCTCTAACAGAACTAAGCAATATAAAGTTCTGTCATTGTTTTTATTTGAGCATTACTTCTCTTCAACAGATTTTAAGCTGTGGGCAATGCTGTTCTCTGTTCTTTTGCTGTGTTCCCACTGGTCCAGTTCTATTGTCAGCAAAGCAAAGTAAAACCACCGTGATGACTTGCAAGACTGTTTTATACAGCAAATACCAATTTGCATTTCCAAACAGGAAGCATATCCAATTAGCTCTGGGTTGTCTCTGTCACTGCCTGCTACCAAATTCTGCTCAGCTCGCCCTTTTGGAAATAATTTATAGAAAGCTGTTCACTGAGATTCTGTTGCCAGACATCAGCATTTATTTCCCCCAGTATTTCTTAGTAGTTTACTTAACCCCACTTGGGTTTTGTTTTGTTCTTTCTTTTCCTTCCTTCAACTCCCTGGCTTTAACAGGATCCTTTAGAGATCCCACTACAAATCTATGAGTAAAGATTAGGATCACTGGACTCTTTACAGCCAACTAAATACAGACCAAACCAAACAAAACCCTGATCTTAAATGACTCAAAGAGTTTGATTGAAATAACAGTTATGCTTTTACTTTTGCCCACAGTTATAGAATGACAGACTCATTAAGGCTGGAAGAGATCTTGAAGATCAAGTCCAACTGATAACCAACACCACCATGATCACTAAACCTTGTTCCAAAGTGCCGTGTCCACATGTTTTATGACTTGCATCATATACGCGCTATTACTTGAATGTGTCTACAATAATATTTAGTATTTTTATATTATTTTATACTTTCAAGCACTTCCTACATACTCTAAAACAGTTATTGTGATGGACTCATTCAGTAGCTTTGTTGACTAGGGCACCATCCCTCAGATATCTGGTTAGACTTAGGGTAACATTTCAATGTTCAAAAGAACCTAAATGAAGTGAAGGTAAAAACTGGAAATGCAGATAATTAAATGGAAATTAAAACATACATGACAATAGAAATAAAGTTGTATGGAACCTAAAATCTTTTAGATGTTTTTTTCCTCCAAATGAGAAAAAATAACCACACCAAATACACAAACTAACCCCATGCAAACAAACAAAAAACAGGAAAAAGGAATACTGCATGTCAGTACTTGTAAAAGCAGGAATTACAAACCACATGCTTATGCTGAATGGAAATGAAGAAATTAAGAATGGTATGCATTCAGAAAGTATGGTCAGAAATGTTCACTGAAACAGTGGAATCTAAATATGAAATGGACATGACAAAATTAGAGACAGTAATGGATCTGAAAATTAAGCCTGTAGTTTTGAGGGGCTTTAAAATGACAGCACACTAAATTTTGCACACTCTTGTAAGACGTTTCTGTATCTTTACTCCTATTTGTGGCAATTCAAAAGATCCCACATTTTACTTTGAAATGATCCTGTAAATGCCTCCTGAAGTTCCAGTGAGATACCTTTAAAGATGTGAGATGCCAATGTACCATTTTCTGTGACGTTCCACCCTATTCAACAATTCAGAATGCAGAACTTAAAATCGGAAGAGATGAAGAAAATGTAGAGATTTCTTTTGAAAACGTGTTCTTTGAAGCAAAGAGTGAGATTTTCAGATTGTAACTGTGGTCTATAGGAAACCATCAGTTCAACACTCCACAGGAGTTGACGATACAGAAAGAATTGTTTAAAACTCATAGAGAAGGGAATAGGGAACAAATAGAAACCATGAAACCATTGCTTATGGTTCTGGTCCCCTTATTTTCAGTGAGGACAACAGAGCTGTGAAAAAACAGAAAAGAGTGACTAAACAAGCAGAAATAAGATCCTGTTTCTGATTGCAGAATGATTAGATTAGCATGCTTCGATCAGGAAAACAAGAAACTGAGGTAGGCAGTGCTACAGCGCTATAATGTCATGTATGGCCTATTACTGTCAGTAATCACCACCACTTCTTTCATATGATCTGGAGGATACTGGAGTAAACCAGCAGTGCCATTCCCTGTTATACTGTCTGAAAAATTCCAGCAGGACAAGTTAATTGAACCAAAGATCATCATCATATCTCAAATTTTAATCATAGAATGGTTTAGGTTGGAAGTGACCTCAAAGATCACCTAGTTTCAACCCTCTGCCATAGGCAGGGACACCTCCCACTAGTACAGGTCACTCAAGGTCTCATCCAACCTGGCCTTCTGTTCTCCAGGCTGAAGAGCCCAAACTCTTGTAGCCTGTCCTCATAGCAGAGTTGCTGCAGCCCTCTGAGCATCTTCGTGGCCTCCTCTGGACTGGTTTCAACAGTTCCATCTCTTTCCTCTGTTGTGGGCTCCAGAGTTCTACACAGTACTCACAGTGCAGTCTCATGAAAACAGAGTCAAGGGGCAGAATCACCTCCCTTGCCCTGCTGGCCACACTGCTGTTGCTGCAGCCCAGGACACAGTTGGTTGTCTGGGTTGTGTGCATACATTGCACCGACCAAGGTGCAGGACCTTAGACTTGGCCTTGTTGAATTTCATGAGGTTGGTCTGGGCCCACCTCTCCAGCCTATCCAGGTCCCTCTGGATGGATCCCTGCCCTCTAGCAAGTTGACTGTGCCACACAGCTTGGTGTCACTTGAAAACTTGCTGAGGGTGCACTGATTCCTCTATGCAAATTACCAATGAAGATGTTACACAGCACTGGTCCCAGCACTGACCCCTGAGGGCTGCCATTTGGCACTGGCCTCCAGATGGACACTGTGGCATTGATCACAACTCTCTGCCTGTGACCATACAGGCAATTCCTTATCCAGTGAGTGTAATAAGAGAGTAATAAGATCTATATATTCACTCCCTGGATACCTTACTGAAAATTGCCTCATCATATGCAGTAAACCTCAAGAACTCTTATTTCTTACCTCTAGTAACAACTGCCAGTAACTGGACAATGAGATCTGTTTCTAATTGATATTTAACCCAAAAAGAAAAGAGAGAAACAGAAGATAGGAGTAAAATAAGTTCCTGGGAATATCCCTTCATTTTTCAGACTGCAATTTGAATCTTACAGTTCTTAAAACCTGAACAGCCTGATGGTAGATTACAAAGTCAGGCAATGGAATGGGTTGCCCAGGGAGGTGGGGGATTCACCTCCCTGCAGGTGTTCAAGAAATATGTGGAAGTGGTACTTATGGACATGGTTTAACATGTTAAAGTTGACAGTTGGACTCGATCCTAGAGGGTTTTTCCAACCAAAACAGTTCTGTTCTATGCCTCCAGCATGGTAAAGAGAAGTCTCCCAATGTTTGTCTCTCAAACGTGATTTTTGGGTATGTGTCTAAAGGTCTAGTAAATGATATGTAGTGCTTTATGGAAGGAGCAGAAGAATAAAACCTTTACTAGAGCACTGTCCACTGCATTGAACATCCAATCCCAACCACTCCACGTCCCTACAGATGCACTGTCTGCTGCAACACTGCTGCTGTCAGCTCTGTAAGTACCTGGTAGAGCCAGCCTTGGACACCAGATGTCCTAAGAGAAGTCAGTCTATTCCCAGCAGTTTAGTGTCTCAAGGGCATTCTCATTGCCTATATTAATCAAACCAGCAGAGATTTAAGGACACTGAAAGTTCAGAAGAAATTTTTTCACCAATGTACTGATCTGCTGAAACTGAAGCTACCTGTAGGATTTAAGCTATTAAGGACATGTACTTCGCTCCAAAAGAAGAGAAACCTTGAAAAAAAAAAGTTGAAAGCGCCGCAATATCTGCACCAGAAGTGCCCTATTCCCAAATCAAAGCACTCATGCAATATTTTTTTTAGGTATGTGCCTGACAGATCGAACTCACCGCTTTTGATGATCCGACCCTGCATACACTGAGGAAAGGAAACTGCAGGCAAGACCAATTACATCACTTTAAACAGCAAGATGAGGCCCTTGAACACGGAAAAAGTCCTCTGCTGTGCAGAAGGTGAAGGCAAATTAATGGTCTCAACTGGAGTTCTGTGATCTCTCCCCATCTACTTTACAACCTATTTAGAAGTGGAGTTTCACCATGGCTTAAGCTTTAAAGGTCGTCTTCTCATGTAACCTTAGCTTAAGGCTCAGAATGTTTCAGTTCAGCTTTGAGCTGAGTGAAGGAACATAATTTCAATTTCTTACCACCTGAAGTGCCCCATTATCAGATTAAATGCAAAATACAAACAGCAGCACTCCACTGTATACTGACTTGACTTACGGTCCCTGAAAATTCAGAGAAGCAAAAATCAAATTAATATGCATGGACATATTAGGAAAGAAAGAACATAAAATAAATCGTTTGTGGTCCCTCTTTTTTATTTTTTGTACTTAGCATCCAACAACATTAACTGGATTTTTTTAACCTCAAACTTGTGATTAGAGGCAGGATAACTGATATTTGAAGTGACTGCTCACAAAGAAATAGAAGTTATAATGAAGGTTATATAAATAAACTGAAACTTTTAAGGAGAATAAATTAAGTAATGGAGAATAATTTTATGTAGCTAGACAACTTACTCCACCACAACTACACAAGTATATTGCTAATGAGCAACTTCACTGTTCAGTAGAGTATCCAATTAAAGCCAGCTTCAGTGAAGATACTGATGCACTGTTAAGGGAGGGGGCAAAACTCTAAAGCCCCCCATAAATCAAACATGCTACTGCTTCCAAGAGAAAGGTTTCCAGGATTAAATGACATCCAAATTCTAAAGCACGTATCTCCCAAATTGTAACTGGGCAAAGGCCATGGCCTAAGCCTTGATACGAGCATCCAATAAAGGTTCACAAATACATTTTGTAATCACCACAAGACAAGACTTGGGAAACCCACTTCTGAGTGTTCCAGCCAACTTAACTTACAAGCAATGGAAAAAAAAAAAACATCAAGCACACTCTGAATTTTCTTAAAACAGCTGTGCAACGGACAAATAACTACTGGGCTGTGTTTTAGGATAGCTCCACAAAGTTGTTATACCATGGAATAACAGGCTAACCAACATAGTAACTTCTGATCTTAGCCATGTTTCCCAGGAGGATGATGGTAACTGAGAGTCAAGCAAGGGCCTGTGGGACTACCAGCCCTTCCATTCTCTCACCACATTAACCCATCCTCACCAACTCATCTGACGTCAATGGCTGGACTGGACTGGACTCTGTCCCTAACAAGAACATGTGCTCCAGTTCCCCATGGACTAGGCAACTGAAGTGCAAGCAACTACTCACACAGCAAGCTGAGCACAGTCAGCTATGATTAATCTCCTTCCAACTCTGGTTCCATTTATCAATAAAGACTCTGAATCATTTTAAGATTTACTCAGGCTCTTAAGACAGGCTTAGGCTCTTAGGTCTTAAGGACAAACATATTGCTTCCTTAACATGCCTGAAATTATAGGGTCAGAGCAAGTCCTATTGCTTTCCTTCGCCTACTTTTGCAAAATTACATATATTATACATACACACACACACACACACATATATATATAAACAACAGAGACTTGCATAAACAGACAATTATTCTGTAGCATTTTATCTCTCCGTTGAGTAATTCCAGTCTTTGTGGGGCACCAGATAGGTGTGTAAAGCACAAGTATTAAAATGCTGTAGCAGGCAAGCAACAATACTACAGGAAGCACCTCAGTGCAGCTGCACTTCAGACCTAGTAGACAAATTGACAACCTGTCCACATGAGTAGAGAGCATGGGCTACAGGATGGTTGGTGTGCAAGGCTAAACACAAGAGGTTAGCTGCTGAAAGACAGCCAAGTTACAGAGACATTGAGAAGCACTCACAGACACTTGGCTCCACACAGACTCATGGTAAGAGGAAACTCTATTTACAAGAGGTTTGTAGAACACTCAAACCAACCAACTAATTCTCTGCTGGAGTTGTGCTGTGTGAATCAGTGCATTTCTGTTCAGACAAAAATTAACTAATCCTGAAGGAAACTCTGCATTGACATTCTATGATACGCACAAAAGGATTCCAAACCCAGAGTTAGATTTGGAGATGTGGCTGGTCGGCTGATTACGGCTTTGCACACCACAATCTGTACAGTACCACGCTGATTACACAAAGACAGCACTGACCCTGAAGAAGCAGCCTCCTGTTCCTCTGCTGTGTTTTAGGCACATTCCAAGAAAGAAATAAGCTAACCTTCTGTATGCTTATCTTCAGAAAATAAACAAGGGAATACTTTCTTTGCATAAAAGATGTATAAGATTCTTTTGTGAACAAATAATGGAGGGAAATAGTTACCTATTTGTCTGCTTAATAGCAAAATGAAAGTTTGATAATGTGTAGATTGCCTGCAAAATAGTTTTCATTTATAACAAAAGGGCTCCTGAAAATTATAACCGCATAGTAAAGACTGAGTGAATAAAAAGTAGGATGTATGTTCTTGAAAGGTATCATTTTAATTGCAGTTAAATTACTTTAGTTTAACAGGGAAGTTTCCATCAATCTGCATTTGAAGAGATTAACACTGGTGAAGGATGGGGAAGCAGCAACCATCTTAATTCTCATTTTAGTATTATTCTACAAAGGATTACTATGAAGAGTTAAATACTCTTTTCTGGTTCTAAGCCTCACATATAAATTCCTGTCACAACAAAAGAGATTGGAAAGCATAAAAAATAAAATAACCAGAGTACCCATCAAACATTGTGCCTATTTCTTGAACCATTTAGATTAAGATAACTTTATCTTTACTGTTGAACTTTACTAGTTTGTTTTCGGCTCCTAGGTTGCAACATAGCTGACTGCTGCCTTTCACCAGCAGGCTATTGAATCTTGAATTGAACAAAACAAAACCAAAAGAATACTATCTAAGCTGGTATGAAATTAAACCACTCAATGTAAAGCTGCTATGACATTCTAATTCATGTTGTAGAGATCTGTTCACAAGAAATTTCAGCTGCAGTGAACAAGACCCTCTAGGCTTATGCATACAAAGCAGTTGTTGTCTCACCTGCTAAGCCCATTCTGTTAGGCTCATGAGGAAGAACTGAAACTCCTGTTTTGCCAGTTTGAAGCTGGAAGCCAAGAATAACATTTACACACACACACACAGCTAAAATCACATTCAGAACAAAATAATGAAACAGTCTACTGATCTGAGAGCTAACCACATCACTGCCTGCTGTGCAGAAGCACTTTAAGGAACAGAGAAGGTAGATGTGACATAGAATCATAGAATGGTAAGGTTGGAAGGGACCTCAAGGATCATCTAGTTCCAACCCCCTGCCATAGGCAGGGACACCTCCCACTAGTACAGGTTACTCAAGGCCTCATCCAATCTGGCCTTGAACACATCCAGGGAGGGAACATCCACAACCTCCCTGGGCAACCTGTGCCAGTGCCTCACCACCCTCACTGTAAAGAACTTCCTCCTAACATCCAGTCTAAATCTCCCCTCTGCCAGTTTAAGCCCATTGCCCCTTGTCCTGTCATTGCAGGACCTTGTAAATAATCCTTCCCCAGCCTTCCTGTAGGCCCCCTTCAGATACTGGAAGGCTACTATCAGGTCCCCTCGAAGCCTTCTCTTCTCCAGGCTGAAGAGCCCCAACTCCCTCAGCCTGTCCTCATAGGAGAGCTGCTCCAGCCCTCTGATCATCTTTGTGGCCCTCCTCTGGACCCGCTCCAACACTTCCATGTCCTTCCTGTGCTGAGGGTTCCAGAACTGCACACAGTACTCCAGGTGGGGTCTGACGAGAGCAGAGTAAAGGGGCAGAATCCCCTCCCTTGCCCTGCTGGCCACGCTTCTCTTGATGCAGCCCAGCACTCGGTTGGCTGTCTGGGCTGCATGTGCACACTGCAGGCTCATGTTGAGCTTTTCATCAACCCAGACTCCAAGGTCCTTTTCCTCAGGGCTGCTCTCCAGCCATTCACCCCCCAGCCTGGATTTGTGCTTGGGATTGTGCCTACCCAGGTGCAGGACTTTACACTTGGCCTTATTGAATTTCATGAGGTTGGCCTGGGCCCGACTCTCCAGCCTGTCCAGGTCCCTCTGGATGGCATCCCTGCCCTCTAGCAAGTCGACTGTGCCACACAGCTTGGTGTCATCTGCAAACTTGCTGAGGGTGCACTCCATTCCTCTGTCCATGTCACTGACAAAGATGTTAAAGTCCATGTCACTGACAAAGATGTTAAACATGGTGAACAGGACTGGAAGTACAGTGCCTCAGAGTAAAATATGTGAAAAAAGAACAATTAAAAGTGTCTGCTGTAATATTTTTGAGTTTGTTTCAGGGAAGTAGATTGGATCATTTCTTCTGAGATGATATATTGGCACATTAAGCCACAGAAAACCTGGGGGAACAGACTGCTTCTAGAAAACAGTAATATGGAAAGAAAGTAAATCACTCCAGGGCTATTTTTGCCAGCTGTACAGACCACCCCACTGCAAAATACTCTGGGAGTTGCAGGATCAGAAATCTGCTGTGTACAGATTTCGCTTTTCCCAACCAGCCAGGGCTATTCATGGAAAAGAAGCCAACAGAACCATTAGCCTATTATTTTCTCTTGAAAAGGAAGATGTTCTGTACTTACTTCCATTTTACAAACACTAGAACAGCATACAGCCCAAGGCATCTTGAAGAAATGTCTGATACCTGTTTCTAAATTTCATGGCTGCAAAGTCCTTGTTACAAATGTGACTGAGCTTACGCTAAAGGGACAGCCAAAAATCCCCTGGCCAAAGTACAAAATATTTATGGGACTGAAAGAACCAGGTGTAAGCTGTTGCACTTTAAAGAACAACATTAACAATGATGCCTGTAAAAAACTATACTAAAACTGATTCTGTTCTAACACAAAAAAAAACGAGCAAAAAATCCAGTATGCTTACCTAACTTGTCTCAATCATATATACACAATCCCAGCCACATCTACATTTTTCAAAGATGTTAACTTTAACCACGTGCCAGAAATATGATTGATCTAGAAATTTATGAATGATCCAGGAATCAAAGCAAGAGATTCTATTAAAAAAAAATCCTACTAGGTATAGTCTCTAAATCCAGTATTTTGTTTACTGATGTTTTCTGAAAGCTCAAGACATCCAAAATCATTAATTCACACAACAGATGCTTCATTGCCAACATAAAAAATACCTTGAATCAAAGGCAAAAAAAACCCCTACTCTCTTTATATTATATATAACTACTGAGAATTCATGCTACTACAAAGAACCTTCTTGGTTCAAGTACTCTTGCTTCAAACAATACTCACTGATCAATACAAACCACACACTGTGCTAGCTGTCTCACTCTGAGCTTACAACAGTTGTGAGGCAATTATTTCAACTATACTGAAGATTATCTCTTCAATAACTGAAAATGATAAACCATTTGGAGTAGAAGGAAGCAACCATCTAAGGAAAATGCGTATCAAAATCTGCAGTGTGTCCAATACAGTATTTCACAACCATTCACACAGACTTTGCATCACTAAGGAGGGTTCTAGAAGTGCACATCAGGGATCATAGAAGAGTAGGGGTTGAAATAGACCTCCAGAGATCACTGAGTCCAACTCTCCTGTCAAAGAAGAGTCACCTAAGGCAAGTCACACAGGAATGCATTCACATGAGTCTTGAAAGTCACCAGAGAAGGTGACCCCACATCCACTTTGGGCAGTGTGTTCCAGGGCACCCTTATAGTAAAGAAGTTCCTCTTCATGTTGAGGTGGAACTTCCTGTGTTCCAGTTTGTATCCATTGCCCCTTGTCCTACCACAGGACACCACTGAAGAGAACCTATCCCCTTCTTGACAGCCACCCTTCAGATATTTATAAATATTAATGAGCTCTCTTAGTCTGCTCTTTTCCAGACTGAACAGCCTCAAGTCTCTCAGCCTTTCCTTGCTATATTAGAACTGAAACTGGTAAAAAGACATGCCTGCTTTTAGAAAGGCAGAATAATGCAAAAACCTAATATCTAAACTTGATATTTCATGCCAACCTGTGACATCAAAGTAGCAGTATTTTTTTAACATGCACTTCTCTTTGAGACATTCCCTTTGAGTTTTCAGAAACTGCCTACTCTTGAGAACCAAGTGAAATAATAACTGAAAACCTGAAGATATTAAGTGATCTGTACCAAAATTGTGAAAGTAGAAAATTATGTTAACAATTCAAAACAGTTTCAGCAAAACATCAGTTTAAAAAAAACAAACCAAACAACTGAAAGATGTGATAATAAACTAGAGTAAAAACATTGCCAATATCTGAAGTTTGATAAAATTAAACACATCATAAACACAAAGGCAAACACAACATCTGCAGGAACATTTCATCTCCCATCTGATGATATGACAGATTTGAAGATATGAATGGACAGTTCTGCCATCACTGCTGTAGTCAGGCACTGCAACATCTACCTTCACATTCCCCCTTCCCACTCCAAATTTCCTTCCATGGTCAAATGACCAAGCAGAGCAGAATGCCAGATCAAGTCATTGGGCAATGATGAAAAAGCAAGCAGTGGATTTCTTTATAGGTTGTTTCCCTTTCTGTCAGATCAACATCAACCAACTTTCTGTATCTGTGCAGCTGTTGCATCTGAAACAGAGTGGGAACACACAGCTGGGAATTAGGGAGAAGCTTTCAGCTCAGTGAGACTAAATTAACAACATTTTGCTCACGCTAACTGTGATTATTAGCATTAGCCACTTAGCAAAGAGAGCTTGTCCAAAAAATGGTTAGAGAATTTTGGTTCTCATAATGGACTTTGCGAGGTATCAGCTCAGGCCAGCAATGCAAATAATTTCTACTTTGTCCTATTAACATTTCCCCTTCCCTTTTTCAAGGAGAGGTCTTCTACTGATTAAACCAGTCCAAAGACTCAGCAACAGAAGAGATGAGATCCCTACCTTCTGCAAAAGAATGGAAACCAGAACGTATGAGGTGTTTTCTGCTTAAAGTGTGAAGGGCTGCTCCCAGCAAGCAAACAGAATGAGATACAAAATCAAAAGCTAGTATGAGGCAAAGAGGAGAGGAAGCTTGTCATTAAGCCATTTCCATTACAACATTAGGACTCATTTTTAGATCTAAAATTAGATTTTAATTTCCTGAGAAAATTCACATGACAGGCATCATCTTGAATATTTTGGAAGACAACACAATAAAACAGCCCATGGCTTGTACAACACAAGATTAATTCGTTCTTTACACACTCTAATGTTTGCTAGTACCATGAGAATACTGGAAGTTAAATTGAAGGAGAAAGCCTCCCATCAAAACATCTAATATCAGGCAGATTTTCTTACAGTAAGCTCAAACAAATGCCTGTGGAGGGTCAAGATTGTGCCCCAATAGATTTACCAGACCAGCTCAGATGGTTTAAAAGCAAAGGAAGGTATGTGTTTACAGCAAGCTAAATTTACAAGCATATAATAAAATGTACATATACAAAAAAATATATTTGTATATATGCATTTTATTATGTAATAGTATAAATTTATAATATATTATAAAAAAATTTTTATATAGAAAAAAAAAATCCCCCCTGGACAAAGTCCAGAAGGGGCTAACAGACACTCCTTACACCCCAGTAAGAAAACCGAAAAGGCTGCAGTAGTTATTACTCAGCCAAGGATATTGCAGAGATCAGCGCAGGGGAGCTAAGGAGCAAGCGATGCTGAGAGGCAGAAAGGCAGGAGAAGGAAACTATTTACAGAACAGATTATACACTAATCCAGCAAACAAGTGAAACAATGTAGATTTATCTTACTGTTGTTTTTCCGCAACCAATACAATTCTTTATTTAAAATTTCAAATTAGAGTCTTAACCCTGTAACTGTCACAATGCCCATCTTTGGTGTACACACAAGTTCACTCAATCATTTTCTTGTTTTGTAATATCTGAGAAATAATCTGATGGCTCCGATAGGCATAAGACTGTAGCACAAGTATTATGAATCATCCTACTGACTCCTAATTATGTCTTTCTTAAGTTACCATTTCTTGTACCAAAGATTATGAAGCAATCAAATTGAGGAAACGATTTCAATGGGATGAGAGGTGGCTATAGTGCTCCAAATGACTGTGTTTACATTTTCTTTAAAATGAGAATGAAAGCTGTTTCATCACCAGCTGTGGGCAATTCACATTCCCAAATCATTGAAATCAAGGTCTTAAACTGTCTTTCTTTTTAAAAATGAACTTCTTTCTTCTTAGAAAGAAGTATTATTTAAATTCATTTAATTTAAACCTCAGCACAGCAGAGCTATCAAGACCTCCACTGGTAACTACTGCAATCTAGTGGTGAACACCTAGTAAGGTGCATACATTAAAACTAAAGCACCCAAAGAGGCGGTCTTTCCTAACTTCAAGTAGAGGTTGATTTTCCTCAAGAGCATGAACTGTAGTATGAACATGGCTGTCTGGAGTCACCTAAACTTCAAACTCATCGCTAAAAGAAGAAGTAGCTTTATTGAGTTGTTTCTCAGAGGACAAGCTGTCCCAGATTAGTATTTTTCATCTGCACAAAGAACCTTGTGAGTTCATGAGAAATTCCTTCTTTTTACTAGATTCCAGTCTCCAAAGTAGAAACAAATCCAGACTCATACCTATTTCCTCAAGCATACATTTAGTTTGTTTCAAGGAATCTTTGTTCTGGTCAGAAGAAAAATTTAAGGCCAGCGAGTCCAACCATCAACATAAAACCACCATCTCCATATATTTCTTGAACACCTCCAGAAATGGTGACTCCACCACCTCCCTGGACAAGCTATCCCTGTGTCTGACCAATTCCAATGAAATTCTGAGGAAATGAGCTTGGTTTTCAAAGCAGTTCCTGAAGCAACTGTTTTTTGGAAACAGATTTCCACCACACTACCACCCAGCCTCTGCAGCCAGGTTGTTGGCACTGTGCAACTATAACCACTTTACTTCCATAAGTATGTTTTACTACCCTACCTTTTCATCTGTTTGTAGAGATGGAAGGTTCTTTGAGCAGCAATATGCTCCCACACTCCACAACAGTAACTGTCACGCTGTGTAAAGCCACAGGCCCCCTTAGCCCACTATCAGCCCTGACATTGACCAGCAGTAAATACCCAAGACACGCGCACACAGAATTACTGTTCACTGCTGTCAGCAATGTGTAGCTTGGGGATTTCAGGAGGTGAAGATGTAAGAAGTACAGATCACTGTGTTAAGACTCAACTGCACACACTCTACAAACATCTTTCACCTGCACTTACCGTCCATCAGTGAGTTTGATCTATTTTTATGTTTTCATCTTAGGCCTCCAAAAGATCCCACGGCCCTGAATCACATAAAATAACCATAGCATGGCAAAATACAGCGCTTTTTTTGTTTCTTTTAAACCATCTGCCTGATAATTTTACCAGGTTGCCCTGATACTTTAATTCCAAGGAAGAGTACAAAACCATCTTCTAATTACCTTCTTCTTCCTCCCTCATCACAATTTTCTAGACCACTGACCCCCCTCCTTTTACTCACTCTTTATCCAGGATGACATTCCAGTCTACCACCCTTGCCCACACCCCTGTATAGAAGCTGTTACATGTACTTCTATCTTTTCTGGATTTTTCTTACTCCTGCTCTGTTACCTGGGTGACCAGAACCCTATAAGGACACTAAGGAATTGTGTAGTGATGTATGGAACACAAAACCACATTTTCAGGACCCAATACTGCAACTCATCATACTGACAGTTTCCAACGCAAACCAACCACCTTCACATCTGCTTGCTAGGCACTGAGAAATTTGACATGTCCTGGATATTACCGTCTTTTGCCTGCTTTGCTTAGAATGAAAATCACATATTCCACATACCAAGTAAGTGTCCATACTAGAAATGCCCTACAATTTGAAAAGACACTTTATGCAAAGTTGTGCTGCAAAGTGATACACAAAAACAATGGGAAGGAGATGTTGGAAGGATGCAGAACTACTACACTTACTTTCAGCACTAATTTCCAGCACCAGAAGAAACAAGAAACAGAAGTCCTCAGTCACCAGCAGTAGAGTGAAGCTAGAACCAGGTTTGAAGTGCTTGTGAGACATTTGGCAGGTGAAGAACAGGCTGTAAAGAAACTTTCCTAAAGAGGTTGCAGAAACAGAGAACTGTTGGTTGGCAGCTCTTTGTGCACTGGAGTCATGACACTGAAACGATGGAGTGTGTCCAGACAAGGGCAACAAAGGTGGTGGAGGATGTGGAGAACAGATCTTGTGAGGAGCAGCTGAGGAAAGGCTACCTGAAGGGTGGTTGTAGCCAGGAGAAGGTTGCTTTCTTCTCTCAGGCAACCAGCACCAGAACAAGAGGACACAGTCTCAGGCTGCACCAGGGGAAGTTTAGGCTGGAGGTGAGGAGAAAGTTCTTCACTGAGAGAGTCATTGGCTACTGGAATGGGCTGCCCAGGGAGGTGGCGGAGTCGCCATCCCTGGAGGTGTTCAAGGTGGGTTTGGACGCAGCACTTGGTGCCATGTTCTAGTCTTGAGGTCTGTGGTAACAGGTTTGACTTGATGATCTTGGAGGTCTTTTCCAAATCAAACAATTCTGTGATTCTATACATACAGAAGATAAACATAAGGGAATGGCACCACCTCATCTTTTGCAGTCTCCTCTATCAGGGTCTGAACTTCAGCACTACTCAAGAGAAAGTATTTCATGGACACTAAAGAGTTTTTCTGCACTGTAAATGTCAACTTAAAGATAGGAGATGGGTTAGTTTTTGTTCTGGCTCAAATAGTTCACCCATCACTTATTTTGGGCTACTCATCAGCTTGTGCTTGAAGCAGTTGCAGTCTGTTCCACAGAAAACCAGAACCCAGCTAATGTTCATATTGCAGTCACATCACAAGTCTGAGTAGTTAACAGACTTAGTTCATCCTTCCAGTAAAGGTTCACTGAAGTTAACTTGTTCTCCACCTGCACACATGCATTTATAAATAAGCCATACAAAGGCTGTGGTTGAAAAGGAGCAGATGATATATTCTTCGTAGCACATCTAACCTGGCAGCAAGTAAATGAATGCTATGACTTAATAAGTTCCCAGTTTCATTCCAAACAAGCACAGGTGACTTGGCTTAGCTCCTGGCCAAAAATTCCCACTTTTGGGGAGGTTTTATTACACAGGCATGAATTCACTGAAAATTAAGTCAAAATGGTTACTATCAAAGTTAAGAGTGATTAAGATAAGCAGTAAACGAAAGGAAACATGGAGTCATAGAACAGCTAAGCCATGAAATAAGTGCTAGAAGAAACATAACTCAGACATGATTTTCAACCAGATGGAAACTCCTGAGGCAGCAGCAAATAAATCAAAGAGGCTACAAGTTCAAAAGCTAACTCTGTCTGTATGATTCAAAGACTGCATACTGTCAAGTATCAACAGTACACAGTATTTATGCAATCATCTGGCCAAAGGGTTACGGTAATAAATGGTGACAAGCTTGCATAGTAAATATGGTGAGAAATACAGACGCAACTTTGCCCTTCGACACGTGCCTGTGAGTCTCATAAACGTCAGGCAGGGCTAGATGCATGCATCTGCTGTCAGAATTTTGCTCACAGACACTATCAAAAAGTCTTTTGAATCTATTTCCTTCATTACTATTCAGGTTTCCCTCTCAGCAAGCGTAACTGGATACAGCAACTTCCTTAAGCAGTCCAGGAACTCGCTATTTTTTATTTATTATTTAGACAATTATATGTCATGATTTTTCCCCCCCCCTCCCCCCCACCCCAGTATATGAAAAAGGTTACTATCCTGAAACACAACAGAAATGATTCTCTACTGGATCGGGCATTGAAGGATACTCAGCACACATTTGGGAGTTAGTTCTTTATACGATCAACATCTAGTTTCTTTGTCATGTAACCAATGCACATGTACACAGAATCATGGACTGATAGAACTACTGAGGTTAGAAGACACCTGTGAGATCCAATTGCTTGCCTAAAGCTCACAATTGCACCACTACTGTTAAGGTACTACCACTAGACCATGTCCCTCAGCACCACATCCATGTATCTTTTAAATACCTCCAGGGATAGTGAACTCACCATCTCCCTGGGTAGCCTATTCTAGTGCCTGAGAATCCCTTTGTGAAGAAACATTTCTTAATGACCAATCTGAATGTTCAGTAGTGGTTTTCTCGACACAGAGTATCAAAGAACTCATGAATGGCTGGAATCCCTGCAAACCTCAACTACTACATGATGGGCAGTTGTGTGCTTATGAGGGCCTAAAGGCCTCACAACCTGTGGATTACAGCTGCCTGCAGCCCCATGACAGTTACTGCTAAGTTCTTACCTAGTGCAAGGAGCATTCTGTCACCAGTGATAATAAACTGAGAGGAAGCTTCTTCACTTTTAAAACTAGATAAGGAAAATTACTTCTTTGTCCCAATTGTTTGTTAATGATGACAGAGAAATACATCTGTTGAAAGATTTATCTTCTTTATAGTTTCCCCAGTGATACTTTAGGTGGTTCCACAACTACAGATTGAATTTCTTTTCATCTGGAGTGCATCAGGGTAGTAGAAACAAAATGATATTTCCACCTCCCAAGAAGCACCACCTCAGCCCTGACAGAGACAGCATGCAACCATTTCACCTCAGCTGAAGCTACTGTACCATTAGAACACTTTCTGAAGCTGCAGGTGTTGACAGCAGATTTCTGAGAGGAAACAGCATCTGATACAGTACTTCCTTTAAAAAAAGACTGTATTTGCCAAAGACAAAATTCTAATCTAATTCTCAGAAATACAGCCAAGCTTTTGAATACACATTGTCTTGATGCATAGAGTAGGAAAAGAACATTTCATAATAAACTCTATCTTCCAAGAGCTGCTCAGAGAAATATTTGAGACAGGAAACTTTGGGATGAAGTAATAAATATAAAAAACTAGAACTGCAGGAGAGAAAATAAACCACCTGAAAGTACAATAGGGGCAAATTATATGCCTAAAGAAGCAAACACTCACATATTCTCTAAAGATTTTCTTTTTTGGAAGAAAGACAACACTGCAAAAGGTCAGGCAAGCCAATAAACATTCTCCCTGTCCAAAAAAAGCCTCAATTTGTATAAATTGAGATTTAATATGGCCTCCAGAAGATACCATTGTAATAATTTAGTCTCATCTCCTGTCTAAAACTAGTCAATTTCACTGCTCATTTGTGCATAAAAACTACAAGTGGCTGTTGGAAAGAGACTCTCACTAGAGAGAAAACCGTCATTAACTTGAAGACTCTAGGTGATGGAAAGTCAACCATGCTCCATAGGTAAGCTGCAGCTAGCACTAGTCTTATTGATACAAAGGTATGTCTTCCTGCTAGCCCATTTGTCTGGTTTTGGCTTCCAGAATTCCAGATCACCATGCAGCACTAGCTAACAAGCCTGTGTTACCAGAAATCTCACCCCATGTATAGGGAGGTTATACTTAGGCAGAGACTTAATTATTTTCAATATGCACTTTGGCTGAACTTTATAGCTTGAGCTTCACAAGTGTTTACTCAATCTGGTAGGTCTTTTTGAAGTGTGTAGTTTAAAACAGAACAATATGTTTCACCAACAGCATCATAAACACTTGCACACAAATAATACCACCTTGCTCTATCTAAATGCAATGTCTAGTGTTCAGGGAACTCATCTGCTCAGCTAGGTACTGCAACATGCTGTTTATGTTCAGCTAAAACCCTGTGGCCTCTTTCGTTATGTTCCAAACAGTTCCCTATTATGAAAAAATAAAAATCCTTTTTCTCTTGGATGTATGGCTGAAAAGATCATGTTAGGCTTTGCACAACATTTAAACACGCAGAGTGATTTAAGAGCATACAGTATCAAATGAGCAAAACCCAAAGAAACATAGGCACTCCAATTTCAGACTGCAAAAAAAGAACTTGAAATCTCAAATGGGACATCTCAGATCCTTGATCACCAGAGAGAAGCAATGTACACCATTCTAGGGACTACCATATGGCAGCACCCAAGAGTGTGGCATGCGCAGACCCCAGAATTTTGATCCAGAGCTCGGAAGCATTTCCCAAAAAGTTCAGCTATTCC
The DNA here is from genome assembly GCA_013396675.1 of Eubucco bourcierii. Taxonomy (NCBI): domain Eukaryota; kingdom Metazoa; phylum Chordata; class Aves; order Piciformes; family Ramphastidae; genus Eubucco; species Eubucco bourcierii. The sequence continues at coordinate 179,557 of VWZE01000508.1, read as the reverse complement.
AAAATACTACAGAGTGATCAAAGTTTTGAAGCTAAACTCCATCTATTAGAGAAGTCAATAGAATGGTACTAGGTCAGAGCACTACATTCCAGTGACTGTTTACATGTTGACATCTGTGTTTTCTAGGTAGAAGTACCAGAAGAACATGGTTTGGAAGCTATGACTGCTTCCTCTACTCTGTCATCCACGCGTTCACTGTGCTGAGTGCCCTTTCCCCACAGGCAGCTGGTGCCACCTGTAACTTCCATGCAATCTGAACACGTGACTTCCGATTCCCTTGGACCAAGGAAGAATTTTGTTCTATTCTCCTTCCTTTTTTGAGAAGACAGAAATTAAAACTACATTTTCCAAAATGTCCAGGTTCGTGGTGGTTTTGCATACTGACCACACTCACTGCTGCAGCACTTAGAGCTGACTCCCTCATTCTGTTTTCCTATAATCGTAACAGGTTAAGGCAAGAATGGCCAGAGAAACTACAACTTCAGCTGCCCAGGGGGTCACTCAGAAAAGGACCCTCTGTATGGTGAACCATGGGTCAGAGTTCTGTATATCAGACTTAAGACATGCCCATGTCCTATACTACGCTTCCTATATTAGGAAGGAGCAACTCTTGGATCTAAGACAAGGTGCAGGAACACCAGCATTATCAATAAGTGGCTCAAGGACTGGTGCCTGAAGCAGAAGTTTGGGTTCTTTGACCATGGGGCACCTGGTCTGCAAACGCGCAAAAGAATTCTAGCCCATGAGTTGGCAGCCCTCATTGAGAGGGCTTTAAAAACTAGGTTTGAGGGGAGAAAGGGATAAAAACAGGTTCTCCACAGAGGAAGCTGAGGGTGGTAAGCTAGTGTCAGGGGTGAAATCAGCAGCCCAGCTAAAGTGCAGGTATACTAATGAACGTTGTATGGGCAATAAGCAGGATGAGTTTGAAGCCTTGGTGCAACAGGAAGGCTATGACATAGTCGCCATCACAGAAATATGGTGGGATTCATCACACTACTGGAGCGCTACAATGAATGGATACAGGCTTTTCAGGGAAGATAGGAGAGAGAGAAGCGGTGGAGGGGTGGCCCTCTGTGTTAGGGAAACTCTTGATGCCATGGAGCTTGTGACTAATGATGAACGGATTGAGTGTCTGTAGGTAAAAATCAAAAGGCAGACCAATAACAGCAAGATACTGGTTGGAGGTTGTTGCAGGCCACCAGGAAGAGGAGGTGGATGCATTATTTAACAACTGCATGTCTCAAGCTGGTTGGCCCTTGTTCTTGTAGGTAACTTTAACTTGCCATATATCTGCTGAGAACAATGCAGCAGAGAGGTGGAAGTCTAGAAAGATTTTTGAGAGTATAGAGGATAGCTTCTTGACACAGCTGGTGTGCCAGTCTACCAAGGGTGAGGCTCTGCTCCACTTCTCTATTCATAAACAGGAAGTGTTGGTGGGAAATGCAGTAGTTGGAGGCTGTCTGGGGAGCAGTAACCAAAAAATAATGTAGTTTGAATATGCACTGAAGCTAGGAGTGGCATCAACAAAACATCCACGTTGGACTTCCAGGGGGCAGACTTCGGCTTATTCAAAGAGTTAACGTGAAAGGTACCTTGGGAAAAAGCCCTTATAAACAGAAGGGTCCAGGAAGCTTTGACCCACTTCAAGAAATAAATCTTGAAGCTTAAAGAAGAGGCTATCCCAATGTGCCAAAAGCAAAGTCATCAGCGAAGACAACCAGCCTGGATGAGTAAGGGACTCATGAAGGAATTAACGGGGAAAAACCAGGGCATATCCCCTTTGGAAAATGAGGGAGGTAACTCAGTAAAAATTTAAGCATGTTGCCAGGTCGTGTAGGAAGAAAATTAGAGAGGCAAAAGCCCAGTTAGAACTTAGGCTGGCCACTGCTGTGAATGATAACAAGAAGTGTTTCTATAAATATATTCATGACAAAGAGGGGCAAGGTTAACATCCACTCTTTACTGGACAAGCAGGGGAATGTAGTAAGTAGAGATGAGGAAAAGGCAGAGGTGCTTAACACCTCCTTCACCCCAATTTTCAATAGTAAAACAGGCTGTCCTCAGGACAGTTGCCTCCTGAGCTGGTAGATGGGGTCAGGAAGCCAAACAGCCCTCCTGTAATCCAGGAGGAAACAATTAGGGACCTGCTGAGTCTCTTGGATCTTCACAAGACTATGGGACCAGGTGGGATCCACCCTAAGGTGATGAAAGAGCTGACCAAGCCACTCTCTATACTTTATCAACAGTCACAGCTCGCTGGAGAGGTCCCTGAAGACTGGAAGCTGGCCCACGTGGTGCTCATTCACAAGAAGGGCCCGAAGGAGGACCCAGGAAATTACAGACCTGTCAGCCTGAGCTCAGTGCCATGCAAGATAATGGAGTGGATCATCCTGAGTGCAATCACAGAGCACTGACGGGATGGCCAGGGGATCAGACTCAGTCAGCACAGATTTAGGAGGGGCAGGTCCTGCTTGACCAACCTGATCTGTTTTTATGACCAAGTGACCCACCTGGAGGATGTGGGGAAGGCTATAGATGTAGTCTACCTGGACTTCAGCAAGGCCTTTGACACTGTCTCCCTCAGCAAACTCTGGCAAAGCTGGCAGCCTGTGGCTTGGACAGGGGCACTCTGTCCTGGGTTAAGAACTGGTTGGATGTCTGGGCCCAGAGAGCAGTGGTGAATGGTGCCACAGTCAGTTGGCAGCTGTCACTAGTGGTGTTCCCCAGAGATCAGTGCTAGGCCCTGTCCTGTTTCATATCTTCACTGACTATCTGGATGAGGGAATTGAGTCCAGCAGGGAAAAGATAAGGGAATTGAGCAAGTTTGCAGATGACACCAAGTTGGGAGCAAGTGTTGATCTGTAAGAGGGCAGGAGGGCTCTGCAGAGGGACCTGGACAGGCTGGATAGATGGGCACAGTCCAATGCCATGAGTCTGAACAAGTCCAAGAGTCAGGTTTTGCACTTTGCCCACAATGACCCCATGCAGTGCTACAGCCTGGGGACAGAGTGGCTGGAGTGCAGTCAGGCAGAAAGGGACCTGTGGGTACTGGTCAACAGCTGACTGAACATGAGTCAGCAGTGTGCCCAGGTGGCCAAGAAGGCCAACATTGTCCTGGTCTGTATCAGTAATAGTGTGACCACCAGGATCAGGGAAGTCCTTCTGCCCCTGTACTCAGCACTGGTGAGGCCATACCTTCAGTACTGTGCCCAGTTCTGGGCCCCTCAATTTAAGAAAGATGCTGAGGTGCCTAAATGTGTGCAGGGAAGGGCAATTAGGCTGGTGAGGGGGCTGGAACACATCCCTGAAGGAGAGGCTGAGGGAGCTGGGGGTGTTCAGCCTGAAGAAATGCAGGCTCAGAGGAGACCTTACTGCTCTCTACAACTACCTGAAGGGAAGTTGTAGCCAGGTGGGAGTTGATCTTATCTCCCAGGCACCCAGTGGCAGAACAAGAGTACACAGCCTCAAGCTGCACCAGGGCATGTTTAGGCTGGATGTTAGGAAGTTCTTCACAGAAGGAATGATTACCCATTGGAACAGGCTGCCTAGGGAGGTGGTAGAGTCACCATCCCTGGAGGTGTGTAAGAGGCAGCTGGATGAGGCACTTAGTGCTGTGGTTTAGTTAATTAGAAGGGTCAGGTGATAGACTGGAATCAATGATCTTAGATGTCTTCTCCAACCTGGTTATTTCTATGACTCTGTGCTTTAGGGAAGACAAAAGCATCTCTTTTCAAGGGAAAATTCCTAGTTATAAAATTACTATTGGTAAAAATATATCAACATTAGAGTAGAAAAACCCAAACACCCAGATTTGTTTGCCCACAGACTTGCAAGATTTGGTTAGAACTGAGAGGATGACATGTAACACAGCAACAGTAAAAATATGATAAAATTATAGATGGCAAAAAAACCCCAAAAAACAATTTGTGCTTAATTAGGAACTGTCATGTTGGTAGAAGCTTACCAGAAGAGTTCCCTAAGGAGTTCTTGAATTTATTCTATTATGTATTTTCATTAATTACCACAGCCTAAGAGGAGGACTATAGGAGGTCTGCTACGATACAAACTTAGAGGTCATCCTGAGTATTCTAAGAAACCGCAAGGAGACCTCACCTGGAGTTCTGCTGTCCCCAGCACAAGAGGAATACCAAACTGCCAGAGAAGGATCACAAACACAATCAGAGGGCTGGAGAACCTCCCCTATGGGGACAGACAGATAGTTGGGGCTGTCCAGCATCGAGAAAAGAAGGCTCTGGGGAGATATGATAGCAGTCTTCCAATAGATGAAGGGGGCAACAAGGAAGATCATAGAATCATAGAATGGTAAGGTTGGAAGGGACCTCAAGGATCATCTAGTTCCAACCCCCTGCCAGAGGCAGGGAAACCGCCACCTAGGACAG
>VWZE01000508.1:128034-174491 GCA_013396675.1 Eubucco bourcierii | reverse complement strand
TCGACCATCCAGCCAATTCCTTATCCAGCGAGTGGTCCATCCATCAAGTCCGTGTTTTTCCAGTTTGGTGACCAGGATGTCATGTGGGACAGAGTCAAATGCTTTACTCAGGTCCAGGTAGATGACATCAGCTGCCTTTCCCTTGTCCACTGTCGCTGTGACTTCATCATAGAAAGCCACTAAATTTGTCAGGCAAGCCACTAAATTTGTCAGGCAAGCCACTAAATTTGTCAGGCAAGCCACTAAATTTGTCAGGCAAAGCCACTAAATTTGTCAGGCAAGATGGGGAGGGACTTTTCACAAGGGCTTGTAGTCATAGGACAAGAGAGAATGGATTGAAGCTTGAGGAGAGCAGATTTAGGCTGGAGATTAGGAATAAATTCTTTACAGTGAGGGAGGGTGGTGAAACACTGGAACAGGTTGCCCAAGGAAACTGTGGATGCCCCTCCCTGAAGGTGTTCAAAGCCATGTTGAGTAACCTTGAGTAACATGGTATAATGGGAGGTGTCTCTGCCCAAGGCAGAGGGCTTGGAATTAGATGATCTTTAAGGTCCCTTAATCTAAACAATTGTATGAATCTATGAAATGGGATGAAATGTAGTGCTAGTAGGAAAAAAAAAACCCAAAACCAAACAACAACAACAAAAAAATCCAAAACCCCAATAAAAACAAAAACATATTTCATTGATTGCGAACACAAAAGCGTAATGAGATGTCAGTAAATTGAAATATTTTGTCTTTCCAACTGTTTCAAAAATCATGAAGCTGATTTTTAAATACTTTCATGGAGAGCTACTCACCAAAATAAAACAAATACTGAAACCAGAACTGGATAATCTCAGAGCTCTGCATAACACCCATTGCAAGCATAATGCATCTTTTAAAAAGTAACAAAACCACAAAATATACATTCTTTCAGAAGAATTATAAAGTTCTCTCTTTAGCCATTATTCATCCAGCCATTGGAATCACTGAACTTCCTCCCAAAGATAAGGGTTATTGTGGTCTGTTTGATAGCATTGCCTATGTACAAAGAGCATACCCTGATGAACCTGATTTCAGTAGTGCTTCAGCTGCATTGCTAACAATCTCCTTGATACTGTTACTTTCAGCTATCTGGTCACACAGGTACTGCAGAAAGTGAGACTGTACAGAAGTACTTGGAAAGCAATGTAAACCTTTACAAGTAAGCTAAATGTTTGGGGTTTTTTAATAAACACAGCACTGACAGAAATTATCTTTTCAACCATTTCCCATATTTTAATCACTCAGGTAACACTGACAGATGATTTTCAAACACAGGCTATGACACCACAACTGCTTTTAGTTAATAAAGAGATCCTTTCAAATGGAACTGTTGCCCAGAGATGTGGTTCAAGCCCAATCTCTGGATTCATTCAGCACCAAACTTGATGGGGTCTTAAAGCAACCTGATCTAGTGGGAGATGTCCCTGATCACTGTGCAGGGAAGTTGGACAAGATGACCTTTGAAGATTCCCTTCTTGTTGTGGAATGGTAAAAAAAACACAGCTACACTAGTTTGGCCACTGCCCCTCCTCCTCCCCACATAGGGTCCAGGAGCTGAATTGAGGGAGCAGACAGAGAAGGCAAAACAGACAGTGGGGCTTGACTCCAGTAAGCCTGCCCTAAAGAGAGCAATCCAGCCCCATGTCTCAGGTGTCTTGTGCAGGCCAAACATGTGCCTTACTGCCTTTCTGAGCATGTATGTGTGGCTTATGTGAGGTACAACACTTTAAATTCATTGGCCAAAATCCTGATGCTTGCGCCTATTAGGCAGTTTAATTTTCAAAATGTGATTAATAGGGGAATTGTTTGAAATTCTAAGTGCAATTCTAGTGATTCTGGGATTCTGTGACACCCTCTGCATGATTTTTCAGTGAATCCCCAGTGGCTTCTGCCCCATTAGCAGCTCATTAACTGGGTTCCTGCCCTCTTGATTCACAGCATTGATAGCTTTTGTTACACAGAGGCCAGGACTCTGCAGTAGACCAGCTTACAGAAACTCCATCTTCCTCTCCTTCCCTCTGCCTTTAGTATTATATTTCTACCCTTTGGATTACAACAGCAGGTTTCTGGAAGTGTCTTTATCCAAGAAACTTCCTTGGGAAATCTGTGTGTCCTTTGTGAGTAATTTTTTTGGCTAGTCTCTATAAGTTTCCATAAGCTAAGACTTTGCCAGTTGTGGGCTCACTCAGCAAGCATGGTTGGTCCACCTTGTGAGCACAGCTGGTACTGTGTCGTGGTACGCTTAAGTAGGCCAAAATGGGCTTATACGTGTCCTGGCTTCCCCAGGCATGTGCTTCTGCTCTCCCTTCTTCTATTTTGGGGAGAAGCACCCATGGGAAAGAGGACAAAGAACCTGGTGCTACTCAGTCTGAGGGTTCTGGCTTGCCCAGACTCGTTTGCATCCTGTGGTAAACAGGGTACACAGGCTCAGCTTGTGTACGCTTTGTACAAGGCCTGTGTTCTGCCCTAAAATGAGTAAAACAAGCCTATGGCTTCACCTAATATGGTCAAGCTTGCCTAACTGTCATTCTGACTAGCTATTCTGTGTCCAAAGGCCCCCTCAGTCTCGGGCTGTATTAATAAGAGGAGATGAGCAGGTGACACAACCTGCTCTGCCCTTGTATTCATGCTTGCTTGCTGCTTGCTACTGCCCTATTATATCCTGAACTGCCTGGAAACTCCACTGCTTCGAGTTTACCACGATCAGGCTCTAAATGCCTCCACATGATTGGCCTGCAGCCAGCATGACATCTGTGCTGAGACTTCACACAGCAAGACATTCTCCTGCACTTGAAATAATCCTACCACGATGGGAAGTCATAGAGATACAAAGATTGTCCAGAGAGCCAGGACCAGGTCAGAGATTGTCTCCTTTCCCCAGTAGTCTAGCAAGTCTGGGAAGAATCAGAAGTCTCAGCAGATGACATGACACTAATTCCCTAAAAGAGTTTGTGTACTATCTGAAGCTGTAGCTAGCCCCACGAGTCAGGAGACAGTTTGTGAGTAAATACTTAAAGCCTCTTGTTATTCACCATTGCCTTCTGCCATAAACAGAAAGGAGCTCCCTGGGTCCATCTAGTGGGCAAGTGGTATATTGACTGCAGGCAACTTCTCTTCCAGTTAAGTTCAATTAATGTTATATATTATTACTAGTTATTTCTAGATCCTATGCTATTATCTGTATAAAGTTTCCATGATCATGTGAAGAAACAGTTATTATTAAGATTCGTGTCCAGGGTGGCGAGAGTTCTGAATATTAATCAACAACATAAAATCCTTGAAAATCATATCTCACATCAATTAATTACCCCTCCTTAACAGTCTGTTGCACATGCTTAGCATTTTCCTGTTTTCTGCTTTCCTACTGTCCAAGTTCTGACTGCCTTAGAGTGTTTAAGGCTGTTTATAAATACCCTTTATGTAAATACTTGCTGCCCACTGAGAATCCCAATGAATTTAACACAATCTGGTGAATTATAAATTAATAAATAATAATTAGTCATACCAGAAATTATTATTCATATTTATTTTTTTAATCACATTTCAACACCACAGCATTCTGTGATTCTGTCAACCACAGAACATAAACCTGAAATTATGCAGAGCTTAAACAGAATGTAGTGTCAGAGGATAGCAGAGATAAACCACTACGGCAGTTACCTTGTTTACTTTCTCAATTTCCTCTCTTTTTTATGTTTAATTAAACTTTAATAACCTTTTAAAATCTGATTCCGTGTTGATCATGTCCTGGATATGAATGGAAACTTCAAAACAATATTTGTTTGAAATCACATAATTATCTTGGTTGGGAAAGCCCTCTAAGATCATCAAGTCCAACCATTAACCTAAGACCAGCATGGTCACTAAACCACCTCCCAAGTGTTTACTTCCTTTTTTTTTTTTTTTTTTTCCCCCACTCAATATAAGTTTCGTATTTCACAGATTTTATTAAATTCCCTCATTTCAGGAACTCTAGGTCTCCTTCCTCCAGCCTTGCTGCTAAGATTGTGATATGACAATACAACTTGCACTTTGCTAACTTTAGCTCAAAGCAAAGAATGAACATTGTGAGCCCTTTGGCATACTGACATGCTATCTAGCAGCACATGCGAAAAAATGTTAATGAAATCACTGAACTGTTTCTGAAATAATTAGAAGCTAAATATTGTTTGCAGAAATCACTAGGGAAACAGTATATGGGATGGATAAAGTCAATAAAATGGCATTGTGTGTGGAAAATTTCTGTCCAGAAAAGACAGAAAAAACAGGTCACAGAAATTACTAGCAAAGGACTATTTACCAGTTCAAATCATCGCAGCAGGAAAAGAGAAGACCAGCAGTTGCTGCTTCTGAAGATCAAGCACACACAACTTGGAATGCTTTAGTTGATAGATGGCATCTATTACATTTCGTTAGAATAAAAAAACAAAACAAAACAAAACAAACAAAAAACCCCAACCACATTAATTGTTAGTCCCCATTTCCCCAAACATTTATGATGATCTACCCTAATAAAGGGACCTAGACTGATAAATGCAAATCTCTTCAAAATAGCTGTAAGCAAATACATGTGAATAGATGGTTTTCAATGAGACTTGACAAGTGAGAAGCAGATGGCAACGTGATAAGACTTCCCTTTCTCCTGTAAGCCATGCACTGCAACAGCTCGGAGAGGTTTATTTTTCAGATTTGGTTACCTCAGAAAATATTTTTAACTGGTAATCACTTGAACATAGATTCCACAAAAACTATTCAATACCTGGCAAGCTATAAGGACACTACACATTTGGTTTAAACAGGGTTGTGGGTTTGTTTGGTTTTTGGTTTTTTGTTGTTGTTGTTGGGGTATTTTTTAATGAAAGTTTTGTTGGATAATTGAGGAAAAAACTTAGCTCTGTGGAAAAACAACAAACCAACACACAACACACATTAAAAATACAGCTGCCTGGATACTCTTCTCTATGCTGTCACGGAAAGCTGATTCTGCCCTTGCAAAAAGCATACCTAGTAAAGCATATTTGTTCCTTGCCTCCAAACAGATTGCTTCACTGTAACAAAGGCTTATTAAGAGGAGTTGCTCCTTGCCATATTCATGGCAAATGCATCTGTGGTTCTTTGCGCCCCTGTTTTCCTTTTGCTGAGTAAGGAAGCAGACAACTGTCTGCTAAACACCAATATGAATGTTTAATGTAGGGAGGGACCCACAGTGTGTGGAGAAAAAAGAAAAACAATGCAAAAGAAATCGATTATGAACAATACACAGAATCAAAGGATGGTTTAGGTTGGAAGGGACCTCCAAAGGCTGCCTAGTCCAACCCCTCTGCAGTCCCCAAGGACATCCTCCAACAGATGGGGCTGCTCACAGCCTTGTGGAGCCTGACCTTGAATAGCTATAGGGATGGGCCCTCAACTACCTCCCTGGGCAACCTGTTCCTGAACTCTCATGGTAAAGAATTTGTTTCTAACACCCAATCTAAATCTACTGTTCTCTAATTCCAAACCATTGTCCCCTGTCCTGTCATTGCAGGCCTTTGTTAACAGCCCCTGTGCAGTCTTCTTGTCAGCCCACTTTGGGTACTGGAAAGCCAGTATCAGGTATCCCCAGACAGTTCTCTTCTCCAGGCTGACCAATCACAGTTCCCTCAACCTGCCCCCACAGAGAGAGTGCTCTAGCTCTCTGACCATCCTTATGGCCCTCCTCTGGACCTGCTCCAGCAGTTCTATGTCCTTGAAGGCTCCACAGCTGGACACAGTGCTCCAAGTGAAGTCTTACTAGAGAAGAAATCCCAACAAAATATTAAACAACAAGTTTTTACCTAACTTAGGCTGAATGAACATTTCCTTGCCTGGAAATGCCAGCTAAGAGGATATTTTACCTTCTACTTTAACAAATCAGCCAGGAAAGAAAGTTGCAAACATTGTGAGCCATCAGAGAGCCTCTCTTGGAACATCTCTCCTCATCTAGGGAGCTGCTTAGGAGCCAGTCTGTCTAAACAACAGGGACCACAGACAAGACCTAGAAGCTAATTAGTCAGAGGTTTAACCCTCGATGTTGCTGTAAGTGCATTCTAGAGCTACCACCAGAACAGATCACTTCATTTGGAAATCCATGCCTCCACACCCCCCACATCCACACACCACTCCCCAGTTGCATTTTTTTAATTTTCAAGTGGTTTGGGGTAAGAATGCTTGGGATTCCAATTCCAGAGCTCACTTTGGTTTCACATTCATGACAACTTTAAAAATATTTGGGTTTTTGCCACATCTTTTACCCATGATAGTATTTCCATTATTTACACCTCAGAAGAAAATCATCTCCCAGAGAGCAGACTCTTGCCTGAATCCCCACAGATCTGAGCCACTACAGGATGTTTGTTCTCTCTCACTGGGCAAAAGCTAAGGGGAAGAACAAAGGAAGGCATGAGACAGTCCCATTGCTTCACTGAAAGGAATTCACAGCAACACTCTCATTGTCAAAACAGCTTCAAAAGCCAATGCTTGTGTTTACAGCTCACATTTTGCCTTGAGAGTCCAGCTATGTTGAGAGAAATGGGGTTTGCTCCTGCAGCTCTTTATCTTGGGATGGCAAATGTGCCCCCTTAATGCAGGGAGAGACCTGCACTCCTGTGATCCTCCTGTAGGTTCTTTCATTACATAGCTACCTGCCTGCCCACAAATGGCATAGATTTTACAACTGAGCATCTTCTGTTTGATTGATCCACCCCTCAAATATTTGCAGATCACACTTTGCCTTTCTAAACACCTCTCAAGGTCTCAACCCTGAGTGAACTTCAGAAACTAATTAGAAAGGAAAGGTGAGCTCTCTCAATCTTTCCACAAGCTGACTTCAGTTATCCTGTGACGACTTTTTTCCTTCCTCTCTTTGGTTAGAAAACAGTATGCCTGTTCAAGTTTTGATCCATTAGTTGGAAAATGAAGTAATTAAAGCAGACAACATCTGTGGACAATGATTTATCAAAGTTTCAGGAGCAGAAGTGTAAACTGAAGTCAACTTCAAGAGCTGGAGGCTTAATACATCTCTAGGGAAAAAAAAAAAAAAAGAAAATGAAAATACAGAGAGAGAGAGAGAGAGAATGAGTCTTCACAAAGCCGTACCTCCTGGCAATTAGAAATGGGAAGATACATATAGGAGTGATGAAGAACAAAGGAAAAATCACTATAGCACCCTAGAGAGGTGATCATTTCAGAAGATTGTATTTATTTAAATCACTGCAGAACAATGTACTCATTTAAGAAATACACTGTTACAGTAACAGTCTGGTGATCTGACTTTATGTGTCCCACTGCAATTAAGCTATGTGGTACCAATCCTGGAGTACTCAACACTTCAAAGTGGTTCTGAGGAAAGCATACAGCACCACTAAGTGAACAACGATGCCTCTTACAATCAAAAGGTAATTGTGAAGGTGATTTGGCGTCATCTTGATTAAACCATTAGTTTGCAGCCTGTTGATAAGTTTCATTAAAAGAGAGTTTTATTTTATCTTCTGCAAAATTAAAAGAGCATTACAGGGAATTATCACTGATCTTACCAAGGATTATATCAATACTTGGGGTGGTTTACAGCAGTAAGCCCTCATCTAAAACAATGACAATCTTGCACACTGATCTGCTTTTAGCAAACAGTGAAGTAGCTAAAAATACCAACAGTAAATACTAAATCTGTGGGTTCGATGGCAAACATACAAAAGTTTCTCTGTTTTAGTCAACAGCTGAAAGACAATTAAAACAATGTTGTATCAGATACAGTTTTCTAAGCACACCCCCTATTGACAGGATATGCAGAGGCTAACCAAAGGCACCTCAAAAGGAATTTCTCACACAGCAGAACAAACAACACGACTTTTTTCTGAATGCGTTTTAAGTTCTACAACACACCTGATTTCAGCCCCTATTCCAAAGGAGTACATATGGTGGCAGCTCTTTAGGAAAGTTCATGGCATTTGCCACACAGCACAGTTGTGGTGGTTGCCCACACTCAACACTGAAACCACTGCTGAAGAGTACCAACACTGCTCTCCAGCCCGGGTAAATTCTAGTGCAATACAGGTCACAGCAGTGCACTCAGAAGCTAAGCCCTGGTCAAGAAGAGAGTCAGCAAGCAGAGTTCTGCCTTTCAATTGAGGTGCAAACTTTTTCTTCCCCCATTCTTCCCAGTGAAAGGATGAGGGGCAATGAAACCAGAGCAGCGGAGATTTAGGTGGGAGGTTAAGAAGTTCTTCACAATCAGAGTGGTGAAATACTGGAACAGGTTGCCCGGGGAAGTGGTTCAGGCCCCATCCCTGAAGACATTCAAGATCAGATTTGATGTGATTCTGGGTAGCCTAACCCAGTTGGGGATGTTCCTGCTCACTACAAGGGGTTTGGACAAGATGATCTTTGGGGGTCCCTTCCAACCCAATGCTATCTGTAAATTTCAGCAGAGCAGGAAGAGTTCCTGCTTGCTAGTAGACACATCAGGTAGAATTACACAAAGTAAATGAAAAGGGCCAAATTTTTATTGTGAAACATTCAGAAAAATATGAGTTTAGTCATTCCCAACTGAAATGTCCTTCAGCTCAAACAGTGAATAACTGCAGCTGAGAAGGAGCAAATAATCAAAGCTAGAGTCAAAAAATAGCAGGTCCACCTCAGCTTCGTCTTTTGTCCACTGCATTTTCTGGAATGGACGTTAGGACACAGATTCTACAAAGAACTCAAGAACAGATTTAGATTGCACATTGTGGAATCAGGTGCAAACAGCTGCAGAGCCACCCTGAGCTGAATGGAAGGGGCAAAAACCCCAGCAAGACAGTGAGAACTGGTTCTTATGCTCCAAGCCAACACAAACTATCACAGGTAACACATGTAGAAGTTTCCAGATTCTGATGTGCTCCTATCAGAGCACTCCACCTCTGATTGAGATGAACTAATATCCAGCACCTGCCTTTAGAGAGGTGCCAACCTCAGTACAGTTAACTTTCCTTCAGGTTTCTATTTAGCAGGTGAACTGAACTGACATAGGAGCTATTTGCACAGCTTTCAAGTGAGCTGCATGTAAATGCCTCAACTGGAAGAAAAGTCCTGCAGTGTTTGATCTGCGTTTTTACATCCTAGTCTAAAAGTGGCTGCGAAATAACTCCTAAATGATGCAATTGATAGAGAGTCAAGACAAAACCACACTGTACAACAGGACACATGCCCATCACAGAAGAGAGGCCTTTAAAAATGTCACTGTGATGTTCCTCAGCTGGCAGATGAGTACAAGAATCTTCTGGCAAAGAAATGAGAAGGTTTGTACTGGAAAAGAATTCCTGCAGTGCACAAGGTTGTGTTAACTTCTCAGTGACAAATTGATGCTGAGCAAAAGGAGCACACAACAGAACTCCTATTCTCAGAGAACAGTCTTAGGCTTTTGTTTTCTTTTGTACCTATATACAAATTAATTGAGACATCACTGGCTCCAAGGAAAAGTATACAGAGTAAAGGCAAGTGCAGAATTCTTGCAGAACTGGTCTTTCTCACAGTGATGTTTGGCATTTAGTTTTTTACCTTGCTTGGGCTATGTTCACTATAAGCAAAATAAGATTTGGGCTTGCAAGTTCAAGAATGACAAGGACTTGATGGAGCGGCTACAGAGAAGGGCTACAAAGATGGTGAGGGGATTGGAACATCTGTCTTGTGAGGAAAGGCTGAGAGAATTTGGGTTTTTTATTCTGGAAAACAGAATAAAAGAATTTCATAAATGCTTATAAATACTTAAAGGGTGGGTATCAGGAGGATGGAATCAATCAAGGTTGCCCAGTGACAGGACAAGGGATAACAGGTACAAACTTTAACACATGCAGTTCCATCTAAACATGAGGACAATCTTCTTTAATTTAAGGATGACAGAACCGTGAAGAGGTTCCATCTCTGGAGACATTCCAATCCAATACTGTGTGACCTCCTCTAGCTGAACCTGCCTTGACAGAGGACTTGGACTTGATCTCCAGAGATCTCTTCCAACCCCTGCCATTCTGTGACAATGTTCATAGTTTAAGAAGAAAAGTCTGGCAGCACTGCTCATTACATTTCTTCTTAGCATTGCTGCTGGTCTTGTCTTACTGCAGCAGCTTGCATACATTTTCTCCCTGCAAGCACTGCTGCCTGCACATCCTAGAGAGCTGTAGGATGTTAGGATGACTATTAACAAAATACAAATGGAAACACATATATGAAGGCACCTGAAGAAACAACAGAATCCACAGTTAAAAGAAAAATCTGTGTGAGTAATGAAGAGCATCCCTGACAGCAGCACAGCTGAGGAGATCTACTGGTCTATTAAGACCAGAAAACCTGTGCTCCAGGCAGAGCACAACACGGCTGACCTGCCAGTGGCAAATCCTGAGGACAGCAGCAAGCCTAGCTCAACATAGCACACACACCATTCCTTCTCCAATAAACAAGAGGGACGCATTTCAAATAAGAAACCTAAGATTTAAGGACAGGGAAGCAAGCAAAATCCTGAAGCAAAGCACCACCCCCTGGCAACTGCTGACTCAGAAACAATATAAAAGGCTGTTTTAACCAGTGCAGAAGAACCCCAGAAACAAGACAAGGACTTGACCCCCAGCTTTAAGCAGATCTTCGGAAGAAATTATTTACTTAAAAATGAATGAGAATGGGAAAATAAATCTAGCTAGAAACTTTGTAAAATAAAATCACTTTCCCTTAAGTTCACATATTCCGTTTTGTCACAATAGCTTCCTAAAAGAGCAACAAGTTTTGTTTTATTTGTTAAAGAGCATGCGACTAAAATTTTCTCACTACCTTGGAGGCTTGAAAGAAACTGGTAAACGTTTACTTTTACTGGAAAAAATAGTTAAGTTTCCTGTGTCTACGGTGTATTATATATTTGTCTTAATTGGGTTGATTTTCACCCCCTTAAATTTGGTCTGATTTTTTAACTTGGACTTTTATTTGTTGCAGTTTCTCATAAAAACCTACGAACAAATTACAAACTGTGGTTAATGAGCTATGCATAAACATTCTCTTTTCCTTTATCATTCTTACCATCTGCTTTGGCTGTTTTATTATCAGCCTGTAAGCTAATAATCTATCTACTTTATACTCACTTGGAGAAAAAAAATTATGAAGAAAACCAGAAGAGTTTTCAAACTCCTCATTCTCTCTGAGCGATGCCTTATGGTCCATTCTGTGCTGTGTTCCTGTTTTCTACACAGCAAATACTTCATTTCTCATTCCATTAAAAAAAACTACAACAACAAAAAAAACCCACAACCAAAAAACTTTGGAATTTCCAACACCAAGAAAATGACAGCACAGCAACGGCAAGATTCAAATCACTCTATTAGACTCTAGTTCCCCACTGTCATTAAGCAAAAATACTTCTTTCCCCATCCCTTCACTATTCCTACTGCAGTCTTCAATGACTACATATTTGATGCAAGATATGAGTACAAATTTGCAGGAAAAAAAATTGAATATTTATGTCTTTTCTATCCATGTGCACAATAAGTGCTTAACCACAGTCACCACAGTCATCTTCTGAGTCACTGTAAGTCTAATACGTGCTTTGATACAAGTTGCTCCACCTCTTCCAGTTAGGTTAGATAAGTTTCTGGACATCTATGTTAAATTTTAATACCTCCCATCACACAAATACTATACAGATGGGACACTAATCTACCTACATTAGAAAAAGAGATAACTTTTGCATAAAAACTTAACTAAACACCTCAGTATTCTCTTCTGAACTAGAGTACTGCATTTCAATTTTCTGTTGAAACTGAAATGTTTCCCCTCTTTGCACACACAAAGACATCCAACTGAATTGAATATACTACACTCCACATGACATACTACTATTACAAAACTTACCTACATGGAGAGGCAATGCTTCCAAACAAATTTTCTGTGTTTACCATACCTAATCATTGCCTAAAAGTAGGCTTTACGAATAGCTGTATCCTTAATAATTCCTAATAATTTAATAATTTACCTAATATTTTTTCATAAAAGCATCAGGAAAAACAACAAACAAGCAAGCAAAAACTGAAAGATAATATAAAATACAAGAACACTGTTTATAAAAAGTTTTCCTGAGCACCATTTTTTCCTAAGGGGTAGAAGTTGCATAATTTTGTCTGTGTTCAGCTAAAGTCACTAAAGACCAATAGGACAATAATGAGAATCGATCCCAATCTCTTTAGAAATTGATGAAAAAGCCCTTAAATTCAGTGCTGTATGGAACATGATCATTACTGAGCAGGTTAAGTGAACTGTGTAATCACGGTCCCGCCTTTCCTGTTTTCTGAGTTGAGGGGTAGATAGCATTTGTTCTTCTCTATAGAAAGGAATAACTGACTTGAAGTTTGGAAGGCCAGGACTAAGAACTAGGTTTTATTTAACAAGCGTGAATTTGTGAAGAACTCTTAGAAAATAAACAATGAACAGTTAACCACTAAGCTGAGAAGCTTCTTCTGGATCATCTACAGATTTGCCAGCAGAGCTACTATGGCAATGCATGAGCTCTACAGAGACCTTAATCCATTTTGTACCTAAAAAGGGCCATGTGAGTGAAATCACTATGCTCTCAAATGCAAGCTCATGGGAACATACCCTGGTGCTGAAAACTTGATATTGAAGTGAGAAAAAAAACCAACCCAAAGAATAGCAAACCTTGGTTCAGCATTCCAAGGTACTTACGTCTGTGTCAGGC
This sequence comes from Eubucco bourcierii, assembly GCA_013396675.1. Lineage (NCBI taxonomy): Eukaryota > Metazoa > Chordata > Aves > Piciformes > Ramphastidae > Eubucco > Eubucco bourcierii. The sequence continues at coordinate 161,740 of VWZE01000508.1, read as the reverse complement.
ATGCTGTGTACAAAAGGTGACTGGTAGGTGCTGTGTTATGAGCCCATGTATTTATGAGCCTTCACTGGCTTTGTTTTCTTACTGTGTTGTGCTCTGATGCACATTAGTGTACTTCAACAAGTACACACTGCATGAACAAGGTTAGCTGCTTCTCACATTTTCTGATTTACTGGTTGCTTTAGAAGTAAAAAACAAGCCTATCTGAACAATTTGTGTTTATATTTTTAATTTACTCTTGGTACATTCCTGTGACAAAAAGAAGTTTATCTTCCCAGGTATAGAAACCTGGACAAACAGAAAGTACCTATACCTGATTCGAGCCACTCTGAAATCCACAGGAAGACCCTGGGCAACATTCATCTCTCCTAAATGAAATGATTTAAAAGTTGTCTGGTCTAAGGCAGTTGCAGAGGCTTCCACGGCCAAACACAATTCTGTCTTCAAGCATGATGCATTACTCTCTGCATGCACCAATCTCTCCTTGCTGATTACAGAAAGGACCCAGATGGGTAGTCGAGGTCAGGTATCCAACTTTTAAGGTTGCTGCAGCTAAGTGAGATCCACCGCTATTGACTAAACCTGAATGGATTCTGGCAAAGCAACACCATGATTCCTGAGCTGCCAGTCCTGTACCTTAACGAGTCAAAACCATTCCTCCTTACCACAGGAGCTTTCACTTAATGGAATCCTAAAGTAGAATGCCATCTAAGAGAATAACAAATACATTATTTGTGTTAATTGTGTCAAATACCCAATAAAACAGGACAAAAAATATCCAGAAACACTTCTAGCATCATTCTAGCATCTTCTTCTTGTACTTATCTAGCATATTGTATTAGTGACATTAACACCTACTGCTTTTCCCTCCTAATGAATTTACATTCATGGCATGCCAAGCTAAGTGCACACTGTTTGCAAACAACGCACCAGAGCATGAAGCTTTCTCCTGGCAACTGCTAGGACACCAGGGTAAGTCATACATCTAAATTTACTCACCAAACTTTTCTTGAAATTGTTTTGTTTTGTAGTGATAAAATACCAGTATGTTCATATCAAGCCAAATAAGCTGCCAAGTAGAATCTTAGAATTGTTTGGGTTGGAAGAGATCTCTAAGATCATTGAGTCCAATCCTCAAACCAAGACTATCATGACCATTAAACCACGTCCCAAAATGCCACGTCCACATGTTATTTTCAACATCTCCAGAACTCCACCACCTCCCTGGTCAGCTTGTTCCAATGCCTGACCACTCTTGCAGGCAAGACTTTTCTTCATCTCCAACCTAAACCACCCTTGGAACAACTGTAGGCCACTTCCTCTTGTTCTATCACCTGATACTAGGGAGAAGAGACCCAGCCTCTTCTCATTCCAATCTCCTTTCAGGGATGCAGTTGTAGAGAGCAATGAGGTCTCCCTCAGCCTCCTCTTCTCAAGACTAAACAATTCCAATTCCCTCAGCTGCTCCTCACAAGACCTGTTGTCTAAGTAGTAAGCAAGATCCTAAGACTTGCCTTTTTTGGTAGTGAGTAGGGTTAGTCTTCTCGGTAACTAGCACTGAGCAGTCTCAGTAATTAGCATGGGTCAGGAGACCACAAGGCCATATTCCAGCCTATTTTTCCATACCACTGACATTGCAGGCTGGTGTAATTCAAGTTTCAGTACTTTGGTTCACAGCAAGGCAGGAAAATAGAGCAATGCCTTTCAGTCTACATTTCTGTCCTCACAAAACCACTGTGAGGGTAACAGCAAAAGGCAGCTCTACAGTCATTAGAAAATGTCTGCAGCTCTTCATGAGGGTGCACAGAAAGTTTTACACCAGGGCAATCACTGAAGCTTTTCCATGGAATCATGCCACCCATTTCTTTGGGAAGTTCCAGCTCAAGAGGAGTTAAAGCTCCAATAAAGCCTACAGCACTGCCTCATAGCTACTGACTATCACAAAATCTACAGAAGATGTATTTATCTGTCCTTTATTTCCCTTTTCTACAGTTTTTAAGGTCTAATATACATTAAACCATCTCAGAAATAAACCTGTCACCTCTGTGATCTCACTTGACACAGGTTTTCCCTTGTTCCTTGTTCCAGACTGCAGCTCTGTGCTGCTTTTCCCACTAGGCCATTTCCCTACAGGTCAGCTTAAAGCATAGCTGTTTAAATACAGACAACCTCAGAAGAAACCTTAGAAGTAGTTTAGAAGCAATCTTTCTGCTGCAAAGTTTTGCTAGTAATCAAAGGCTTCAAAACTTCTCCCGTGTCTGGATATATATGGTGCATCTGTATCACCATTTTTGTTCAAGACAGGACTGTGGTTTCAGGAGAATCCCTTAAGTACCCCATTTATTGCATCCAGGTCACACGAGGCAGAGGTCTCAGCATGCAGGAGATGAACTTAATTTGCAAATATTCAGACCAGATGTGCTTCATCTACTGATGAGGTTGAGTCCAAGGGCTCACAACAGTAGTAGCCCAAGGTATACCTCCAAAATGTTACCCATCTTGGATCCTTATCACCAACTGCTTTACTCTACAAACAGATCTACTTCTTCAGCATCCTACTGCATGCTACTATGGAGACAGCCAGACAATCCTCCCTCTGTTTTCTGGTTTGGAAATCACTCTCATTCCATAATCTTGATACTCAGAAAGGAAAGGAGGCCATTCAAATGCTATCCTAATTTCCTTTTTTCCTGACAAAGACAGGCAATATCTCATCTACTCCTGAATACTAAATAATGCGCTATGAAATATTAGCTTTTATTCTTCTCCTCACCAGGAAAATACTCCTGCAGAGCATTCGGAAAGAGAATAAGGTTGCTTTCCTCTTCCTAAAATAATTAGTAGCAATGGAGCACCTGTCTTGACAGTCAGTCTAGCTACAGGAGAAGAAAAGCCAACAAGTACTAACACCCCAGTTTGGGTGTACACCAGCCATGGGTATAAGCGTACAAACCTCAAGGTTCAAATTGGTGACTGACTCTCAAAGAAAAAAATGCATCAAGCTGAGTAAGACCTTGACAAGCTCTAAGAAGACAGTTCATAAAATTTTATAATGTGAAATGCTTTCAGTATTTATCTCTTAACATGACAAAAATCCCACAGCCAACAGAAATTTTAAATTAAATAGAAGCTACGGCAACCATGTGAAGCTAATCTTTAACCTCTCTGGTCTTGATTCACATAGTTATAATCGTGATAAATGGAATGCCCTTTGAATCAAAAATATCACCATTACTGTAACGGAAAAAAGCAATTAGTTTTTTAATTAATGAGAGACTTGAAAATGCACGAAGGGGAGCATTAACTTCTGTTTTTCTTGAGTTATTAAAATAATTGTATAAAAATATCACATAAAGAAGTCACATCACACTGTAGATCTAGTCCTTAGGGCTCTGCTGAAAACAATGCTTTAAGGTGCAAAAGAAGATATTTGCATACCAAGAAAGATTTAATCATCTAATTGGACTATCTAATTGCTTATCTCTTATTCACTAAGGGTAAACAAAAATTGTGGTTAAAAGAAAAAAGGCAAGCAGTTCAGTACAGCTAATGAGAAGAACAGTACTTTGTGCCACCATTACAGCAGCACTTGCCTCATTGTACCTAGCAATACCTGTTCAACCAAGACAAGCTTCAACACCGTCTTGAAGGGCAAAGGGCTGTACAACAGGCCCCTATTCATACATAGAGCTGAATCTCATCTTATTTTAGGAACTTGGACAGAACCATTTACATCTGAATTACTAATCTATACGTGATCACACTTAGTAGGAAAAATTTCTTTCCAGAATGAGTAGTCAGGGATTGGAACAGGTTGCTCAGAGAGGTGGTGGAGTGACCATCCCTGGAGGTGTTGACATGGCGAGTGGGAACATGGTTTAACGGCCATGGTGCTCTTAGGCTGGCATTTGGACTTCTTGATCTTAGAGGTTTCTTCCATCTGAAAAAAATCTGTTCTACGATTCTGAAGCCAAATAAACATTACCTACTTAGAGACCATGGAGTGACCATTAGGCTCCAGAACCCTGTCCACTTACTCTAAGGGAACTGCAGATTATCAATTAATGCATAAATATTTAGACATAGTTAATAAGGATCAATAAAACAATTGTTTCTGGTGGTTCAGCTCTAAGTATTTCAGTAAATCTCTGCAGTGAGGGGAGAAAACTTTTTGCACGTTTTACATAAATTTCTGCAATGAGATAAAGACCACAGTGAGATAAGTAACACAGCAACTGACTGTATCTTCTACTTCTTCACACTCCAAAAGAGAATCGTTTCTCAAACAAAAGTTACTGAAGAGGGATTTTATCAGAGGTAAGGGCTTTTCTATCACAGACATGCAATACAATCTACACTATTCCTCACAAGTCGTTCTCTGAGGTGGATCTCTGGGCCTTGGGAAGTGAAGGCTCCAGGGAGCCCACAACAAGGCTGAAGAGGGACTGTTTACAAAGGCCTGGATGAGGGACAATGGCTCGAAATTAGAGAAAAGAAGGTTTAGATTGGATTTTAGGAACAAGTCCTTTACCATGAGGGTTCTGGAACAGATCGCCCAGGGAAACAGTTGAGGCCCCAGATCTGGAGATATTCATGGGCAGGCTCAAAAAGGCTCTGAGCAACCTTATCGGGTTGATGATGTCCCTGCTTACTGCAGGAGGTACGGACTAGACCTTTGGAGTTCCTTCCAACCCAAACCATTCTACAACTATAGGAGATTCTAAAGGCAGACCCTCAAAATACTCTGGGTTATTACAAAAAAACAAGCAGTTGTAAAATTATATGGAAGGTTTTTCAATATTTTCAGGAACTATTTCTAGTTAAAACAAAGATTTGTAAAATGTCATAGTCTACTTGGGCAACATAATTCTGTACAATAAGCAAAGCTGAATTTCATTAGAAGTATGGTAGCTGAGTTTTACAGAACCTCCCATGCACTCAGCACTGGTTAGGCCACACCTTGAGCACTGTGTCCAGTTCTGGGCCCCTCAACTTAAGAAAGATGTTGAGGTGCTTGAATGTGTCCAGAGAAGGGCAACGAAGCTGATGAGGGGGCTGGAGAACAGCCCTATGAGAAGAGGCTGAGAGAGTTGGGGGTGTTCATCCTGCAGAAGAGATGGTTCAGAGGAGAGCTATCTGAAATGAGGTTGTAACCAGGCAGAAGCTGGTTTCTTCTGCCAGGCACCCAGTGACAGAACAAGAGAACACAGCCTCAAGCTGCTCCAGGGCAGGTTTAGGATGCATGTTAGGAAGAAGTTCTTCACGGAGAGTGTGATTGGCATTGGAATGGGCTGTGTGGGGAGATGGTGGAGTCCCCATCCCTGGAGGTGTTTCAAAACAGTCTGGATGAGGCACTTCGTGCCACGGTTTAGTTAACTAGAAGGTGTTAGGTGGTGGGTTGGACTTGATGATCTTGAAGGTCTTTTCCAACCTGACTAATCCTGTCATTCTGTAATGTGGACCATGTATTCCCCGATGCAATGTCACTAATTCCATATCACAGACTTACTTTAATATATGCAATTTTTTGTGTTCAAACTGAGTTCAGTTCACCTAGAGTACATGCTGATACAGAAGTATAGACTTATTCCCTGAGCCCAGCTATAGGCCAACACTCATGCCACTGCAGAATGACCTGTCCATCTAAAAGAGCTGTCAGCATTTTTATCATTTGAAAAGAAGGGACAACAGGAAGCTTTGTGTAAAGGAGAAAGTACTCCAATGTTTAGCAGCATACAACTTTCCTAAAGTCAAGAAGATATTTCAAGGGCTCTAAAATTAGAAAGGAAAATGACAGTAAAAATGCCACGGCTATGGGATGACTGTTCACTATCAAATGTTAACAATACTGCTCTAATTTTGGAAGCTAGATCAGAATCTAAACATTTATCATCAGTCAAATACCTGTAGATGCTCTCAGTCTGAATTCATTTTCCTGGAGTGGAGGGGAAAAAAGAACAAACAGAGGACTAGAGGTTAATGTGGTATTTAAAACCACAAACAGGAATTCATGCTTTTACTTGCATTCTCTAAATTATTTTATATCTTGCAATACATCCTGGCCTGGGACTCCATCTCTGAAATTACCCTTATGATTTAACACTTCAAAATTGATCTTGTAAAGTCTGTCACAAGGGAGGAAAAAAACCAACAAACTGGATGTCATTGATCACTGATTAAACCTGAAAACAAGAGGTTCCTGCAACACACACAAATGGAACTTATCTACTCATCTGCCACAGCAAAAAGCAGCAAGATTTGAAAATAAGGCCTTGCTTCACTAGCTGTATTAATCAGGCATATTAAGCAGATACACTATGACACAGATCTTAGACTTAATGCTTTTGTGTATGCATCAAGGACGGTAATATTGTATACTCCTCTGTTCCAGACAAAGCCAACCTCAGTGTCCTTAATCTCCAATTATACTGCTGTCCTCTCCCTCATCCTATAAAGGAAAAAGGAGGAAAAATGGACTAGATAATTAGTGATTTCAAGAACTTTTTCACTGAATCTTGAAAGTTAAAACTTGAAAGACAGGACAACTAGTGCTTGCGGTGATGCAGAGTGTAACAACAGCCCTCCCACACTCAAGAACAGAAACAGCCCTCAAGTGCCTCCCTATCCTAAGGTGATCCTCACTGAAGGGAATGTCCCTCCTCACTACAGTCATGTTTTCAGGGGTGGAAACTCAGTGTCAAACAAACTCAACTGCAGATGTACCATCTACTCTCTGTCTAAAATGGTCATTTACTCAGAAGCCTTCAATAAGCACTGCAACTAATCTGTTGCCTTCAATAATTACTTGGGGTTTTGCCCATGGAGAGAATCTGCATTCAGTGAGGTTCACTTCATCTTTTCTTTTCACTCAGTCTCTAATAACATGAGCATGTCCTTCATATGGGGCGGACAGATGTGTACCACATACCAGCCTGTATTGCCTAGGTATACAGGAGCTGTGTGTCTCTCTGAAGGACAATCTAAGAGTAGCATTCTTTCAGACAATAAGAGCAGCATTAAAGAATCTATTTCACAAAACAGCAGAGGTTAGAAGAGACCTCTGGACACTGAATCAAACACCTCTGCCAAGGCAGGTTCACCTAGAGAAGGTCACACAGGAACATGTCCAAGTGGGTTTTGAAGGTCTCCAGAGACAAAGACTCCACTACCTCTCTGAACAGCAAAGTCCACAATCCTCAGAATGTTATCAAAGAAGTTCTGGCAACTGAATGAGAAACAAAAAGGCACCAGACCCACCAAGCAATCAGCACAGTCATTAACCTTCAATTTCACAAGAGGAAGAAACTAAAACCCACTCCAATCTCCCTGTATTTCCCACGAAGATGCAACAATGCATTCATAATCACATCACTAGAAAAGCCAAGTTTCCTAACTAGTTCTTCAAAAGCTTTGAGAAATTTCCTCCTGACTCTTGCACCTACAAGCAGTCTAACATCTACTGTCTGAATTACTCCAATCATTGTACATGACAAGATGGACAGAGTGTGAACCAGAGGGGAACCACTCAAGGAACATGAGGTCCAAGTGCAGAGCCCTATTACATGCAACTCCATAGCCATATACGTCAGGCTTATGGAGTAAAAAAGTGCATTGTGAACCTGAAGCTTGTTCTGCCAAGTCTGGATTGTAACAATGTACACAGTGCCTGTAAGACAGTATGTGTATCTCTTTGTAAGCTGGGGATAAAGGCAGTATGCAGAAAGAATGTGCTCTCTCAAAAGCAATTTACTCTCTTTTCAAATCAACAGTTTTGAATTGCAGCTACCATTAAGTTAAGACAGCTACATGCCACCTGTTAAAGCTCTGAAAAGCAGAAATTATGCCCTGCTTCTACAAGGAACTCCTGCCTGAAGCCAAGGCAGGCTGGTGCTGCTGAAAGCCTTTGGCAACCTGGCACAATCCAAGTGGAACTAAAATAGAGCTCTGAAGGTGCACACAAAGGAGGACAAGATTTCCTTCTGCCTTACCTCCAGTACTGTGTTCAGTTTTGGGCCCCTCACTGCAAGTAAGACATTCATGTGCTGAAGCATGTCCAGAGAATGGCAACAAAGCTGGTGAAGGGTAGGCCTAGGCTGACTGTTGGACTCAATAAACTTAGAGGCCTATTCCAGTTGAAACAATCCTATGATTCATTGTGCTGGTTTGAGGCTAATTGGAATATTTTAATAGACAAAGTTGCACTATAGGCTGTGAAAGGAAAACATCATGATGTCTACTTCACTCATACGCTTGCTGCAGAATTGTTTGGGAACACTAACCAAAACAATTGATAAGTCAGTCTCTCCCTGTCTCTTGCTGGAACAGCAGCTGCGAGTGGGATCTAGCAGCTTCTGGGCTCTGGTTCCTCTGCTGATTAATCCTCACTAACCACTTTTCTTCTAACCCCCTTGGCCGATCCTCCTAATTTACCTTGCACGTAAGGCAAACCTTGGGGTAAGGTACAGGGGTGGGGAGAAGGTGGAAGGGTGGTTGGGAGCCCCTCCTGGGGTCTCTGATTTCTGGGAGGGGAGTTGTGTTGTTGTATTACCTTTTACTTGTATATTTCTGTAAATATTGCGTATATAGTGTAAATATCTGCTTTACATTGTGCAAAGCTGTAAATAGAGCTTCATCATTTAACTTTCAGCCGACTGAGTGCTAGTCTGGGTCATTTTACAAAGTGTGGGAGGGTGGGGGAACTCCCAAACCTTCACATTCATAGAATCACAGAATATATTTTTTTGGAAGAGACCTCAAAGATCATGCAGTCCAACCCTTGACTGAGCACTCAAGTGTCAACATTAATCAATGTCCCTAAGCACCAGGTCCACACACTGCATGAACAGCCCTAAGCTTGGTGACTCCATCATTGCCCTGGACAGACCATTTCAACATTTGAGAATCCTTTCAGTGAACAAGTATTTCCTAACCTCCAGCCTAAACCTGATCACAGAATCACAGAAACATCCAGGTTGGAAAAGACCTTCAGGATCACCAAGTCCAACCTATAACCCTACTCTACAAGATTCACGTTTAACCATATCTCTAAGCACCAAATCCAAACAACCTTTAAACACATCCAGGGTGGGTGACTCAACCACCTCCCTGGGCAGCTCATTCCAGTGCCTGACCACTCTCTCCATGAAAATCTTTTTCCTAATATCCAATTTAAACCTTCCCTGGTGCAGCTTGTAACCATTTCCTCTGGGCTTGTTGCTTGCCATCAAGGAGAAAACGCTGGGCCCCTCACTTATCCTAGCCTCCTTTCTGGAAGTTCTAGAGAGCAATGAGGTTTCATAGCCCCTGTGCTCCTGGTCTTTCACAATCCTCGTTGCCCTTCTCTGGACACACTCCAGCACCTCAGTATCATTCCTAGACCATTCTCCTGACCAGCTGCATGAGAACCTGTAGAATCAAGTTGGGATTTCTTGTATTACTGATCACATCAAAAGAACCCAACTAGAGCAAAAAGGACAACTTGGAGAACACTCAGATGTAAAGCAACAGGCAAATACCTTGTTTACTGATGACAGTGCATTCAGCTGTACACAACATACTGTTCCAACAACTCCATAAATCTGGGAACAAATGCATAACACACTTGACAAAATTTTATCTTGCACCAAACCAGCTCTAGCTCAGCAAAGCATTAATTTTGTTTATCTGTCTGGAATGCTAAAAATGAACTCTGTATTTCAACATAATTGCAGTTGCAGTCTTCATGAGGTCCTTTTATGTAGCTAAGGTTTATGCTCCCACATTAAGTTTTCATAAAATACTGAAATATGAGAAGAAACGGACTTGTCTACTCACCTTTTTAAAGTTGACTTTAGTCCCTAAGCCACCTCCCCACTGCTACATTTAATGAGAATACTTAGTTTCAGTATTACTTTAAGCACATTCAATCTGACATATCTTCAATTCACAAAGTACAAAATGTGATTATTCTATAATATGACACTGCCTATTAAAATTGAAAGAAATACGATTTAATTTGAATTGTGTTACTAATTTACATCTACATATAGCTTATTAACTGCTGCTGGTTTCTCAGTTGGGTAGGCAAGATAGGAAATGTTTTGATTTACGTAATAATTAGAGTAAGACCAGGGGTTCTTTTCATATTTGAAGTTCATTTCTTCTCCAAAAAGTGACTTTTCAGGCAAAAATCCTGCAGATTTCTTATTTCTCTCCTCAGCATCAACAACCAATTTGGGTTACAACTGAAAGTTCTTTCTTAAAAAAAAAAATAAAAAAATCCTGCAACTCACATCAAAATTCAGCTGGGTTTGTTACTCCTCATATTACTAAAACCCTAATGCAGACAAATATCACATGATTTTAGAGAAGAAAATCACAACATATCTCTGCTTAGAGTTACTGGATTCACTTTTAAGTCTGGACTCCAAAGGGTATTATAAAACAATCAGGAAAATAGAGTGAGTGTGTCCTTCCACCATAGCCTGCGCTGTATCACAAGCAGTGTGACCAGCAGAACATGGAAGGTGATTCTCCTCCTCTATTCTGCTCTCCTGAGACCTCACCTGGAGTACTGCATCCAGTTCTGCTGCCCACAACGCAAGCGGGACATGGAGCTGCTGGAGGGAGCCCAAGGGAGACCATGAAGATGAGAGGAGCTGGAGGGATGGAGCACTTTCCTTGTAGGGACAGGCTGAAAGAGTTAGGGCTGTTCAGGCTGGAGAAAAGAAGGCTCCAGAGAGACCTTAGAGCAGCCTTCCAATGCCCCAAAGGGGTCATACTAGAGAGCTATGGAGGTACTTTTAACAAGGACTTGTAGTGACAGAACAAGAGGAAACAGATTAAAGCTTGAGTAGGACAGATTTAGACTGGGGATTAGGAAGAAATTCTTTACAGCAAGGTTGCTGGAACAGGTTGCTCAAAGAAGTCATGGTTGCCCCCTTCCTGTTCAAGGTCAGGTTGCATGAGGTCTTGAGCAACCTGGTGTAATGGGAGAGGGGTTGGAACCAAATGATCTTTAAGGTCCCTTCCAACCTCAGCCATTCTATGAATCTATGTAAATGTTTCTTTTCCACAGATGGTTTGGATTGGTTTGTTGCATGACAGGAAAGCAGTATTTGGTTTTGTAATTGAGTTTTTTTGCTCAGATTCTCCATGGGAAATAATTTATAATAAGATTCAAAAATTTGTAGTATTAAAACTGGTAATTTGAGAAAGCATTGAACACAGGAACGGAATTAAAGATTACTTTTCCTGAATTGGTAGATAATTTATTCAATAAGTGACCTTTCATCTTTGTGTTTGTGAAGGGAATGCCACCCAGATTATTGAAGACAACAGTCCTGTTCAAGCTTTTAGTGAAGCCTTCTATAAACCAGCACAAGGCAGCTAGTTGCATTTCCTCCTCATTAAGATCTTACCTCAGGATATCTGGCATTCACACTGGATGTGCTGCTAGATCACACACACTGCTATGTTCCCAACACCTCTATGAAACTGTGTCTGGAAGAAAAAGTTTAGAGTATTCCCAAGTACAGGAACCAAACAAGTAAGAGTTCACAACGGAGAAACAGTGCTTATTCTGGATCGTTAAACCAGTAACGTTATACAGAAGCTCTCCTGCACTCAGTGAGCCAGTGAGTGCTCTAAGCAGGCCATGATTGTAGTCTTTTTCCCATTAGTCCTTTTCTCTACTGTTGTCCAACCTTTTGGCTCCCTGCAGCCTACTTCTTTTACAATTCTGACACAGAATGCATCTGTCATTATTTCTGAGACAATTCCAAGGTATTTTCTGTTCTGTCAAAGGTAATATCATTGACCAGAAGCCATCTCACAAGAATATGACATGACTTTCTAACAGAATACTGAGATTTCCAGAAATTTTAAGCCCCTCTTGAGCCATTTCAGTATACACAAAAAATACTGTGAGAACTTAGTCAACTCATCTCTATCAACATTTCTCTTTTCTTTGGAAGACTTCAGCAAGAAGGTTTTCAAGCCAATCAGTCCTATACAGAACCTCTTTTCCAAGTTGTTCTGTAATCAAACAGGAGTATAGATTTGACCTGTTTAAGCTTCTGATCATAATCACAATTATCTCCCAAGAGGCCAAAAGATGTAAGACTCTCTAAACCAAGTTTAAAAACTATTATGACATTACACCATATGATATCACAGTTGGTATGCCATACATGTATGGATCTCAGTTACAAGATCACTCCTGGGATTCACATTTTCTGTACTGTCTCTCCATACAATCCTGTGATATATAATCTCCCCAACTAGACAGAAAAAAAATTGTAGATGCCATTTCTGAAGGATAAATCTAAAATGTCTATCAAATGTACACAAAGTGTAACACCCAAATTTTTGTCCTTTTACATCCCATTCTTGAACAAATGTTTCTTCTATCTTAGAAGTATTCACAGCATTTGTACTTGATGAATATTTGACTTTCCTTTATTATTCCTATGCTTCAGATTAGTTCTTTTTCACATTTTTATCTTCTAGTTTCATACATATGCAATCAACAGTTCCTTCAAGAAGGCATGATATCCCCCACATTTCACTAGTATAAAGAAAGAGGATCTCTATTCCCTGAGAATTACAGACTGATTTTCTCATAAAATCATTTCCTTTTGCATTTAGCTCACTATGAATCATTTCCTCAGCAGACAACCTAAGCTGACAGCAAACATCTTCATCCCTGTGTGAGTCCTGATACCACGGTAATGAAGAGGGGTTGTCCAACCTAATGCCACCTTCATTTGCAAGGCTTAATACTATCCTTCTCACTTCCTACCACCACTACTGCTTTGAACAGGTAAGATGGGAAAGAAAAATGCTAGATCAGATAGCTGCAAAGTGTCTACAGGCCAAACATCTTGATAACTGAGAAGCTGAATCAGTCTGCAGTGGGAGATGGCTTTCCTGATGACAACAGTAATCAAAACTGATGATCTCAAGAAGCCAAAGGCAGCACAGACAACCAGAATCAAGATCCTATTGCCACCCTGTTGGGGTCAGAAATATACAGGTGGGCTAATTTCTGATGTTCAACATAATCTGAATTTTTTAATGTCATTGTATCTTGGTGCTTAATCAAAGGAGTACTGTACAGTGGAACAGCTTGTCCACAGCTGGGAAGATGTGCTGTTTGAGGTCAAAATACCACAGGGTAAAAGTGGATAATCTAAAATAGAATGACTTGTTTTGCTTAGATATCAGAGTCACTTTTGTTATTACTTTTCTGTGGAAGTGCAGGGTCCAAAGACATCGCAGCAGGGAAGAGCTCTGTTCGGCCAGACCTGTCTCAGTACAGTTTTGTGACAGGCTTTTGTATGAGAACCTCCTGACAGTGCTGTTGTCAAGCTTAGGCCTGGGTTTCAGAGTCATGCAGACACAGCATCAAGAGACAACTTTATGAACATTATGAAGCGTATGGGATATACCAGCCAGAACTCACACACTGTTTATTAAGGACTTCTTCAGTTTGACTTTCCAAATACAACCCAGCCATTAATGTAATGCTATTCATGCAAGAACAGAAAGCTCTGACCTAATTACCAGTATCAAGAGGAAATATTTGTCACAATCTTCAAGGAATCTGAAAATAAATGAATGTGCAAAGACAAAAGCACTTCTGTTTCTTGTTCCAGTTGTTATTTTTTGCATCTATTTCTTAAAATGCTAAAATTTTGTCACAAATCTCTTTCCTTACTGTAGATTTGTATACCACTAGTTCTGAAACAGTTAGCGAAACACAAAGAAACTTCCAAAACCAAGAAAACAGCTTTTTCTGTTTGCTTGAGCAAACAAAAACTCTACCATCACTGTTGTGTTCAACAGCAAATACATGCTCTGGGTTAGTTTCAGCCAATACAGCTATCCCCAAAGGAATATTTTTATTAGAAAATAACTGCTATAAAAACAAACCACAGTTCAGCAGGCAGATAATGTAAAATCAAAGCAATGCTATAAACAGACCCTGTTCTGTTTATCTCCTGGAGTCACAACATAAAATAATATTTGTAACTTTAAAGAACTGTGCAGGTAAAAGAATTTACTGTGATTAGTTTTACTCTGAAACTCTTCTTCTTCACAATTTAGTAGCAATTAGCTTTTAAACACTTATTTTCTTCACAATGCAGGACAGTTTACATAGCAAAATTTCAATGCAATGTCAAAAAACATCATTAAACACACAATACTGAGATAAGTCAGTCTTATACCACTTCAATAAACAGAAAGTGTTCGAACCAAAGAACACCCCAGACTCTTAACTGTTATGCAAAAGGAGTTGCAAGGTGAATCCTTGAAGGAAATCCTAACTCACATCATCGAAACAGAGATCTGTAACTCAGGTTCTGACTGGAACAAACACAGAACTTGGAATTCACAGAATCATAAAATGGTTTGGCTTGGAAGGGACATTAAAGAGCATCTAGTTCCACACCCCCCGCCATGGGCAAGGACACCTTCCACTAGACCAGGTTGCTCAAGGTCCTGCCCAACCTGGCCTTGAACACTTCCAGGGAGGGGGCATCCACAACTTTCCTAAGCAACCTGTTCCAGTGTCTCACCACCCTCAGTGTAAAGAATTTCTTCCTAATTCTGAGTTTGGGAAATGTCCGAAATCACAGGAGAAACACAGCAAGCACTAAATGAAAATTAGCTAAGCTGACATTCAAGGAAACACTTTGAGGTTTAGTTGTGTTCCAAACACAAATGAGGTATAAGTTGATTATAGTACATTATCACATTCTGAAGTCATATGATACTGTGAATTCCAAATCTAAGTGCAAGGAACACTTGATGTCACCCTTTACCCCTGCTGTTCTATAACTGCTCATCTTGCAGCAGTATATTTCAGCCTTGAGATCACAGTTTAATAACAGTGAGTGGCCTCAGCTCTTCAACACTGACGTAACATAACAGAATACTGTACAGTAGCTTGCTCCACATAACACTTGACTTTGTTGACATGTGTCAGGCAGTTGTGCTACTAATTGAGACATGACCATTCCAAATGAAATCATATCTTGCCCCGATTTAATTTTCTTACCTTAGTTTCACCTCTGATAAAGCATCAGCTCTTGACTGATCTGCTTGCAATCTTATCCAACTACATAGCCAAACCAAAAAACACACCAACAAAATAAGTTAAAATTATTTCTGCTGTTCCTCATTCGTTTGCTATGACAAATCATTTTCATACATCACAGTTGCTCCAGTGTAAGTTACAAAGACAAGTGCAAGGTCCTGCACCTAGGTGGGGCAATCTCTGACATCAACACATTGGGAGATGAAGAGAGAGCAGTCTCGAGGAAGAAGACTTGGGGGTGTTGGTGGCTGAAAAGCTAGACACGAGCCAGCCCCATGTGTTCACGGTCCAGCTCCAGCCGTGTCCAGGGCTGATCCCCAGCAGTGCAGACAACAAGTGGAAGAAGTGGATTCTGCCCCTCTGCTGCACTCTGTTGAGCTCCCACCTCCAGTGCTGGGTCCAACTCTGGAGTCCTCAGCACAGGAAAGATACGGAAATGAACCAAAGGCTGGAAAGCCATCTGTTGTGAGGGTTGAGGTTGTTCAGCCTGCAGAAAAGGCGGCTCCAGGAAGACCTTGTTGCAGCCTTTCAGTACTTAAAAGAGCCTACAGCAAAGCTAGGGAGGGACTCTATCAGGCAGTGTAGGGACAGGATGTGGGATAGTGATTTTAAGGTGAACGAAGATAGACTTATTTTATTTTTAAGGAAGAAATTGTTCACTGTGAGAATGGTGAGGAACTAAAATACGTTGCCCGAAGAGGTTGTGGAAGTGTATCAGGACAGGTTGTCCTTTCCTATAAGATAGGAGTTGAGCTAGGTGATATTTAAGGTTCCTACCAATACAAACCATTACATGATTCTATTAAAAAACTCATAGTTGTGTACAGAATACTGATTTTCAGCATATAGTCACAACTGCATCACTGCTTGCTGGGGAATGAACTTCACTCAATATGAGCTATCCTTGAAGCACTATTATTATTACTACGGATGTGACCAGTAACTCTATGCTTGCTCTTGTTTGCTCTTTGTCAAAAACCAACTATGCCAAAACCAACCAAATCAAAACGCATCACAAAGACTTTCAGATATTTCATAAATCTAACTTGTAAATGTTAGGTTGTCTCCAGTTGTGCAGCTACAGGGCTGCTTTTCACAGAAAGCAAGCCCTGCTATAGCACTATATTTGCATTGCAGTGTAGATATGCAATGAGCACAACAAAACCAGCAGGCTTGGAACAGATACTGCTGTGTTCATTTATACTGCCTTGACACACTCTCTGAGATTTCTCAAGCTTTCAAACTGTTACAACTGGAGTTGATATACTCACCTGACCACCAGTATTCCCTGTCCAGAGTCCCAGTGCAATGAAAACTCAAAGGAATTTTGAAACACACTTGTTTCTAAGTAATTCTACTGTGTCTCCTAACAGTACGTCCAGCATTTCAAGTAGGCACAGAGTTACAGACAAAATCCTGAATGACTTGCCTAACCCAAGCGAACATACTCATAAGTTCATCTAAAAAATCATCTCTAAAAAAGATGCAGATGACTCTCTTTCTCTGAAGGCAAATTAATACCTCCAGAGGGCAAAGGGAGCAAGGAAAAAGTTCCTTGCAAGACACAGCTCTGTAAAGAAATGATAAGTCATGCAACCATGGTCATAGTGTTTTCTCAGACTTGGCAGTTTTAAAACTGGGAACAAATGGTAAGGAGGACAAATGGTAAGGACTCAACTTACAACACAGAAAGAATGGAAATAATGCTATTTGAAGCTCATGAAGATCTCAGTGTAGACACTGGAGTCTCCTCTGGAATCCTGAAAAGCTAAAATTAAGACACACTGTCCCATGAACTATTCTACTGTCTTCTTCCCTCCACACGCACATGCATACACACAGCCCACATCTCCTGCAGCAAGACAGGTTGAATGCCACTGGAACTTCAAACCTGCTCCAGTATAGTATGTTCCATGGGGAAAAAAAAAAGATCTGTAACAATTAACACCTTTTTTTACTTTTCTTCTACTGTAATTCACTATTCATCCAGTCTAATGAAGAGCAGGGTTTTAGTGTAAAACATGAAAACTGAAAATCGTGTTGAAGCTGTTTCTTATTTGAGAGTATGATAGTAAACGCAAGAAATGTTTCACAGTGTGAATCCAGAAAACTCTATTTTGTAGCACGATTTTTTATTACATGTTTTTACATCCTCTGAGGGAATGAAGCTCCCAACCTGACCTGATTTTGGCAAACACTACTACCCTAAAAGTACGTATTTTTCTTTAATTCCAGACAAGTAAGCAAGATGAATGTGAATGTATCAAGGTAAAAAAACACAACAAAAAAACCCCACCTCCAAAAAACCCTTTTTACAAGCTTATTCAGAGTCTATAACTGTCAGCTTAAAACAATACCAAAAGAAGTCTGTCAGCTATTTCCCAAGTTGCTATGTGAGATTTTCTTTTTTTTCCCCTGAGGTGAACTCAGACTTTCAGAGACTGTGACTATATGATAACCTCCAGAGAGTATGTGAGCTTGGAAAAACTGTAATAAATGTTGAGAAACCATCAAAGTTTGGTATTAGTGTCTTTTCACAGGATATTCTAGGGACTTAGAGATAGGTTTATGCAGGTTAAGAGTAGGAAGTTGTTCCTGAAAATGGCATTTTTACATTTTACAGTATGTCTTTCTCTTCAGCATTGCTTTATTTGCTGTTATGGTTACGCAATTCTCTCATACAGCAAAATTTTCTTTCTGTTTTCTACACAGGACTTGGGCAGTAGACTCTAAAGCTTGTTAACTTCAGTTGTTGGCACTTTATAGTACTTACACCAACTATACCTCACATTCTGTAATAAGAAAATCAAATATTGATTTTCACTTTTATCAACTTACTTGGTTTCTTAAAAAAGGTAGTGCATTTTTTTCATGCCACTATTTTATCTTATACATCTTATGCTTTTAAAGGTACACACAGACCATACAAAATGCAGGAAAAGAGACTAATTAAATACCAGACAGATAACAAAGGAAATCTGAATATTATTTAAAACTCCCAGTTTTGAGCATCACTCCTAATATGTCTCTCTTGCACACTGCTTTGTATACTGCAGTAAAGAAACCCTGAAGTGGTGTGTTTGTAAGCCTTGAGTATCTCAAGTGACAGAAAACACTATTATCAAAAGGCCATGAAACGAGGTCGTTTAATAATCAATTGTGTGTGTTAGATTTATTACCTCAACTTCTTACCTTATTTCAGGATCTGAAATTAATCCATGTCATTACGAGAAACAGTTCATGGCAACAGATAACATGCAAATATGACTTTGAAAAGAAACATTTTAGGTACTTTACTGAATATTACCTATCTTTAGTAAACTGAAAGTGGACAGATACTCAGCGGAAAAAAAAAAGGTACTACTGTTAACTTGATGATACTGCTTTCCCTTTTAGAGTAAACTCATTTTTTAAGAAACATTAACAGAACATAAACCTATGCCTAGTAACTTTTAAGCCAAGTATGTGATCTTACCAAGTTTTGGTTTAAATTTATCCTTCCAAGATCCAACAACATATGCAAATGACTGCAAGATCAGGACACGAATCAAGTCACAAAGTCACATGATTTCTGTACTCACCGTATTGTATCTGTTGATGCTGTAATTCAGTGCTCCTCATTAAGCAAGTGGATGTGCATTCCAAAATCAGGAAACTTTCCTGAAGGCATAAAGATGATGAAAGAATTGCTATTCAGATATCAGATGACATGATAGAGGGAAGATAATCCTGCAGCTTTTTTCCTGAAAAAACAAAGGAGAAATAGGAAACCTAAGGAAGAAAGAAAAAAAATAAAAGCAAATACATTCATCTTTGTTCATGACATATGACAGAACTAGTTGGTGAGGGATCCAGAGCAGATTTAACATGAAGCAAGATGCCGTGCATTGCTTAAACATTCTATGTAATGACTGAACACTAGCTAAGCAATTATTACAAAGGCAAGGTACCAACATAGAATCTCACAGGTCTCAGCATTAACAGAGTTTGTTTGGAAATCTACAGTAAAACTAAAACAAATGCACACTCAAGCAACAGCATTGCAGAATTTATTGAAAGCTAAAATGGACAGATCCTAAACCCAAGATACTCAAATGCAAAAACTGAAAGTGTAGGTAATTTTCTTAGCAAATAAGAGTGCAAACATATGCCAGCATGCATAGCCATGCCCAGAGGACTGTGTCCTTCCCCCAACCTAACAGGTAACCAGTAAAGGCACATCCTCTAATACTATTAAGCTCACTTCCAACACAGTCTGGATTGTAAAGGTTTTACAAGTATTAGAATCCATCGAGTCCCTTTCATTTTTGCCTAGCATTTTACTGTGGAGGACACACAAAACTTAAACTAGAAAGTGAAAACAAAGCTACACATCAGAAACCTACAAAACTGAAAAAACAGCCATATTAAGGAGATGAGAAACAAAGCCCTATCAGGTGAATACCCATTCAAAGATGACATTTTACAGAATCATAGAATGGTAAGGTTGGAAGGGACCTCAAAGACCATCTAGTTCCAACCCCCTGCCATAGGCAAGGACACCTCCCACTACTACAGGTCACTCAAGACCTCATCCAACCTGGCCTTGAACACCTCCAAGGAGGGAGCAGCCACAACCTCCCTGGGCAACCTGTTCCAGTGCCTCACCACCCTCACTGTAAAGAACTTCCTCCTAACATCTAGTATAAATCTCCCCTCCGCCAGTTCAAACCCACTGCCCCTCAACCTGTCATTACAAGACTTTGTCAAAAGTCCCTCCCCAGCCTTTCTGTAGGCCCCTTTCAGATACTGGAAGGCTACTATAAGGTCTCCTGGAAGCCTTCTCTTCTCCTGGCTGGAGAGGCTCTTGTAGCCTGTCCTTATAGCAGAGCTGCTCCAGCCCTCTGAACATCTTTACGACCTCCTCTGGGCCCACTCCAACAGTTCCATGTCCTTCCCGTGCTGGGGGCTCCAGAACTGTACACAGTAACCCAGATGGGGTACATGGACTTGTTTCACTTGGAGAATACCTCTACGATCACCATGGCTATCAAATCAGAATTACGAAGTCTCAAGTCCACAGGTTTCTTGGACACCTCCAGGGATACTGACTCCCACCTATTTCTTCTGTATCTTCTCAATGCTTATTTAATAAACAAAAGAAAGGTTTTGGAAACAGGACTGTGAATTAGGCTGCTTGCAGGTCTCACTTCGCCTTCTCTCTAATCCCCTCTTTCTGTTTCGGATTTTAATAGGTGATGAAGACCTCCTGATTGGCAGGTCTTCATCAAGGTGAAGCTGCCTTGAAACTACTTAGAAACTCAGAAAGCACAAACAGCACCCATCTGAGTACAGTAAATGGGAAGCAGAAAGTGAATTTTAAAGCAAGAATTTGCTATACAGCTTATTTCACAAAGGACTGTTAGCTTAATGGAAATGTACATGTCAGCACGCAGGGGGGGCAAATCCATTGCCTAAAATGTATTTTCCTCTTTAGATAAACTTTAGATAAAGAGTATAATAAAGATTCAACATTAAGCAAGCCAGCAATCCATACAGTAGCACTAATATAAGTAAAAAGGAACACACAACTGCACTGACAAGATGGTAGCCACCACAGCGGGCAGTCTCCTCAGGCTGCTCAGCTGCTTCTCCCCTCACCCTACACAAGGCAAGCGTGAAATTGCTACAGGGACTGGAGAGCGCTGCAGGACGGCTGGAGAAGGAAGCTGACCTATGAGTATGCAGACCAGATGCTGCAGATCATCATCAGACAGAAGAATGCCTTCTTCCCTGAGGAGCTCCGGGATGCAGTTGACAGAGACACTGCTGCCTTGCCATGAGACAGCTGTCCTGTGAGGGTCCAGACAAAATGGCAGGCCCCGTGAGGGTCCAGACAAAATGGCGGGCACAGTTCAGGTGTCCCAGCATAAGGACATCTAACTGTTGGAGCAAGTTCAGAGCAGGGCCACAACAATGATGAGAAGCTTGCAGCACCTCTGCTGTGAGAATAGGTTGAGGGAGCTGGGGTTGTTCATTCTGGAGAAGAGATCACTCTGTCTGCGACCTGAAAGTTGCCTTACAATACCTGAAGGGAGTCTTCCAGGGAGGCTGGAGAGGGACTTCTGAGGGTGTCTAGTCACAGGACAAGGGCGAATAGTTTTAAGCTGAGACAGAGTTGGTTTAGAGTGGATGTCAGGTAGTTTTTCAGTACAAGGGTGCTGAAAGTCTGAAATTGCCCAGAGAGATTGTGGATGCCTTCCTCCCGGGCATGTTCAAGGCCACACTGGATGAGACCTTGAGCAACCTATTCTAATTTAAAAAAAATCCCTTGCCCACAGCAGGGTATTGGAGTAGATGATCTCTAAGGCCCCTTCTAACCTAAGCCACTCAACAATTCTAAGATATAGGTGTGTCCTGACATCCCACCCTCAGGGAGTGTTGGAAGGTCATCAGAATCATTTCCCGACATTTTTCTGACCATGCCCAGATGTCTGGGGTACAGAGAACAGTGTAGTGGAGATCTACAATCAGGCAGAAAACACAAACCACATGCGTGTTTCTGTGTTCCATTCATTAAAGCAAAATTCCTGTCAATGTGCCCTGCATTAGTATCAGACTAACAAGGGAAGGATGAGGATTCATGCCAATTCATCAGCCTGACTCACTTGACTGTGACTGGTATCACTGACAAGCAGCAGCGTAACTGCACTACACTAGTCTGTATGAGAAGTAGTTTCACGTTGAGGGGCAAAAAAGTCACAAGGTTATGGTTGCAGAGCTAAACCGAGGTTTCTAATCTGGGCAGTGCTGGTATGGGAGGTGGTTATTTGTAATCACAGAATGTCAGGGGCTGGAAGGGGCCTCCAAAGCTCATCCAGTCCAACCCCCCTGCCAGAACAGGATCACCTATATCAGATCACACAGGAACACATCCAGCCAGGTTTTTTAGTATCTCCAGAAAGGGAGACTCCACAATCCCCCTGGGCAGGCTGTTCCAGGGTTCTGTCACCCTCATAGGGAAAAAATTCCTTCTCATGTTTACATGAAACTTTCTATGCCTCAGCTTCCACCAATTGCCTCTTGTTCTGTCAACAAGCATCACCAAGCAGAGCCTGGCTCCAGTCTCCTGGCATTCACCCTGCACATATTTATAAACATTGTTGAGGTCACCTCTCAGTCTCTTCTCCAAGCACCACAGCTCCAGCTCCCTCAGTCTCTCCTTGGGAGAGAGATGTTTCATTCCCTTAAGCATCTTTGTGGTTCTTTGCTGGACACTCTAAAGCAGTTATATGTCTCTCTTGAACCCGGGGGCCCAGATGTGGCCTCACCAGGGCAGAGCAGAGGGGCAGGAGAACCTCTCTGCCTACTAGCCACAACCCTTCTAATACACCCCAAAATGGTATTGCCCCTCCTGGCCACAGGAGCACATTGCTGGCTCATGGTCAATCTCCCAACAACTAGGATGATCAAATCCTTTTCCCCTTTGCTGCCTTCCAACAGGTCAGTCCCCAATCTGATTTGGGGATTTTTCTTTCCCAATCTGGGATTTTTCTTTCCCAGATGCAAGGCTCTATGTTCATCCTTGTTGAACTTCATTAAATCTCACCCTGCCCAAAGCTCCAGCCTGTCCTGTCCTGTTTTGTTGCTTTTTCAAACAAACACACACACAAAACAAACAACATCTCTCCTTTTTTCTCCTCCCTGGAGGTGTTCATGGCAAGGCCGGATAAGGCCATGAACAACCCGTCCCCACCACGGCAGCTGGATTGGAACCTGATGATTCTTAAGGTCCCTTCCAACTCAAACCATTCTATGATTCCATGACTCAGGATTTGTATGACAGCATTTTCCTTTTCTCATAAGGCTGTTTTACTGAACTGCATAAAAATACTGATTGCTTATTTCTGAAACATAACAAAATAGGAGCATGTTTGGGATGCAGAGGTGTTCTTCTCCAAAGAGTGTGTAATGCTTAGGTTACACATACAGTTACAGAACAAGTTTAAGTTTTGCAAATGAAGTAAATACAACAATATTCAAACTAAAAATTCAAAATCTGCAGTAACCTGTAATTACATATAAGAATTTACCAGTAGAATAAATGTCTTCCTAATCAAGAAAGGGTAAGGAATCCTTTTGCATGTCACACCAAGTGGAATTCTTTACCTCAAGATGGTAGGACACATGCACATTTGAAAAGCTGTTAACCACACAATCAGAGTAGAAGTCCACAGATGATTAGGAAGTATCAGATTGCTGCCTCTAGCCCAAAGAATCCCTGGGCCACACATTATTAGAGGCTGAAACTAAAGAAAATAAGAATGTCTGGAATTTCAAATGTTACCATGAATATAAAATCCTGCAAAAGGATGTAAGCCCTGGTATGGTCAGCAACCATATGAAACTTACACCAAAAAAAATTTGAGAATCACAAAGGATCGGAATGGAGAGTGCAGAAAAGAGAAACTATCATTTATGGAAAAGAAAAATAAACAGTAGGACAAATCCCATTAGACTTGAAGTGTTATTAGAATCTATCACAGATACAGAAAGTTACAGAGTAAGATTACAGGGAAATAAAGTTATCACAAGGGCAGAAATGCTATCTGCAAACACCTAAGTTTAGAGAACACTCTGGGGACAGCCTGGGAGAGCTGGAGTTGCTATGGGAAAGAGCAGGCATCAGGGAGACCTTAGAATGGCCTTCCAGTACCTCAAAGAAGGCTACAAGAAAGCTGGGGAGAACTTTTTACAACAGTTTGCAATGATAAGACGAGGGGGAATGGCTTTAAATTGTCAAAGGGGAGATTTAGGGAGGATATTAGGATTAAATTCTTTACAGCAAGGGTGGTAAGACCCTGGAACAGGTTGCCCAAGGAGGTTGCAGATGCCCCCTCCCTAGAGGCATTCAAGACCAGGTTGGACAGGTCCTTAGAAGGTGTCCTTGCCTACAGCAGAGGGATTTGAACCAGATGATCTTTTAAGTCCCTTCCAATCCAAACCATTCTATAAAAGGAAATAGGGTTCTTGACTCCTTTTTCTAAAACCAGCAGCCAAAAGACAAACATCAAGGGATAAGCAGTCAATGAAATGAAGAAGTGAGTTAAATGAGCAAGAAAACATATGAGTTTGCTATGCCATTGAGCAGTTTATAAATAACAGGCATTTACATCTTGATAATTTTGCACTTGTGTGCTAGAGTGAAAATTGATTATGTGTCATTAGAATGAAAGATTACAGCAGCTAAGAGTAAGTTTACAGAAGTAGGAGGTTACTGAAATCTCAAAACGCTTTTAATCTAAATAAGGGAATTTTAAAAGGCTCCACTGAGGCCTGAGGAATCTTTTCCATAAGAAATAACTGCATATTCTGTGTAGCATTTAAGGCTGGACCATAAAATGCAAAAGCCCTAATGTACATACCAAGACAAACAGTTGACCATCGCAACCTGCGGGTCACATCCAAGTACTTCAACAATTTGCATGCCTAGGCAGTTGACCACTAAGTGTGCAAGTGATTGTACCTTGCATTGCTGCTAGGACACCAAGCAGGAGCAAGCAATCCAACCCCATCACTATTTTCTTTCTTTAAAATATATTTGCAAAAATAAACCACCATTTTTCTGTACATAACATGGGAATTGATTGAAAAAAATATATAATCTAAAAAAAATAAATAAATAGGGAGTTAAAGGAAATATCACTGGGCCTGGGGGCTGGAAGAGGAGGAGAACATAGCTTGCCTTGTTTTCTGGTGCATCTCCACTAAATAGTGTGATGTTACCTCTGTACATATGGCTAATGCTGTCTGGAAATTATGGAAATTGAGCCTATGGTCCATGTCTCACAAGTACTGCTGGTAATTAAGTTCTTCGTGACTTATCATTTGATTTAAAATACAAAGCAGGGAGAAAATGCCTTCCACCCCCCTCTCTTTTTGGGGAAGGGTTATTCTGAAATGAGTTTTTATGTGGCTGTTTTCTAGAAAATCTAATTCCAGAACTATAAACTGTTTTTACTAGAGATGTTCAACATTAAAGATTTCACATTTTAAAGACCATACTCTAATAGCATATTGCACATAATCACAGATATCAAATGTAATTGTTCCATGCCGCTTTCCAGCAAGCATTTACTGCATTGCACTTTCTGCCTCAACATGGGATTATCAGAAGTCAAACAAGATTACCTCCTAAAAGGTTGATCCTTAAATCATTTAAGGTTATTATATAGACTTGTTTTTTTTAAAAAAAAAAAAAAATTACCAGGAATGGAATGGAATCTGAATGTATAATATTAATCTCAGTGGAATTTTTGTAAGACAAAGTGATGTGGAGCATTAGTACATTGCTCCTGCAGTATCATGTTGAAGGCATCACTGTGGATCACCCAGTTCCAACCCCCATGCCGTGGGCAGGGACATCTTCCACTAGACCACCTCGATCAAGAGCTCATCCAACCCAGTTTTGAATACCTCCAGGGAGGCGGCACAAACAACATCGCTGGGCAACCCATTCCAGTGTCTCACCATCCTCATTCCAAAGAATTTCTTCCTAACACCCACTCAAAATCTCCCTTCTTCCAGTTTAAAACCATTGCCTCATATACTACCACTGCAAGATCTTGCAAAAAGTCTCCCACCAACTCTCTTGTAGTTCCTTTCAAATACCAGAAGGCTGCTTTAATAACTCCTCAAAGCCTTCTCTTCTTCATGCTGAACAGCATCAACTCCCTCAGCCTGTCCCCACAGGGGAGGTGCGCTCGCTCTCTCATCATCTTCATGACCCTCCTCTGGACTCCTCCAACAGTCTGATGTCCTCCTTGTGTTGGAAGCACCAAAACTAGACACAGTACTCCAGGGTGGGATTCATCAGAATCACCTCCCTCATCCTGCTGGTCCCAGTTCTGTTGATGCAGCCCAGCACATGGCTGACTTTAGGGCTGCCAACAACCACTGCCAGCTCACAGTGAGTTTGTCATCAACTGATACCCTGAAGTCCTTCTCCTTAAGACTGATCTCACTGGGTGAGCAGCATTCTGCAGTTCCGACGCTACTTGTATCACCACCATCCTAGAAAGCACTAGAAGCCATTCATAACAAAAGAATGAATTCCATGAAATGAACAGCTTTCTTAATGGTAGGAGTTGGAAGGGACCTCCGGAGATCATCTAGTCCAACCCCCTTGCTAACACAGGTGCAACTAGGTCAGGTTAAACAGGAACACATCCAGGCAAGTTCTTAAAGTTTCCAGAGGAGACTTCACAACCTCTCCAGACACCTGTTCCAGTACTCCATAACCCTTCAGGAAACAAAGTTTTTGCTTAAATTCAAGTGAAACCTCCAATGTTCTACTTTGTACCTGCTGCCCCTTGTCTTATCACTGCTGAAAAGAGTCTAGCCCCACTCTTGTGACCCCACCCTTTACATATTCATATCCATTTTTAAGACCCCCTCTTAGTGGGTTTTTGTTTGTTTGTTTGTTTGTTTTTTTGCAGGCTAAAGAGCCCTAGGTTTCTCCAGTTTCTCCTTGTCAAAAACACTCCAGTCCCCTAAACCATGTTTATGGCCCTTCACTGGACTCTCTCTAGTACATCCCTATCCCTCTTGAACTGGGGAGCCCAGAACAGGACACATCACTGCAGGTGTGTGGCCTCATCAGGGTAAAGAAAAGGTCAGGGAGAACCTCCTTGGCCTACTGGCCACACTCCAACTTCATACAGTGACTGTTTTTATGTGACACTTTTGACATTCACAGGGTCTTACCAACTGAAGATTGCCTTCCCAGACAGATTGTAGCACCAAACTGATGGTGAAAAGAAAGTTTTTTAAAAGAAATAAATAAAATTACATTAAAAAACCCAACCACCCCCAAACCAAAAAACAAACCTCAAAAAACCCCAAAAAAACCCTAAACAATCACCAAGCAAACAACAACAAAAAAACCCCACACAAACACCCAACCCAACAAAAACTCCATCTTCTTACCAAAATCAGTTCTCGTCAGAAAACCTCTGAACACCACCAAGACTTAGAAGTCAAATCCCTCTGCTTTTTGCTCCCATGTATCACAGAAGCCATGCTACTAGTTCAGCCATTTCCCTCAAAGCAGAAAACTGAGCCTCATTTGTATTTAATGGACGATTTTTCCATTGTGGTCCTGAACACCAGCAAAAGAGAGGCCCTCCCCAGAAATAAGTCACATACATACATTTTTTCTCAGTACTAATTATCACCATGTGAGTTAACTGGTTCCTTCTTCCTACTCAAGTTTGGCTCACAAAGAAAGGAAAACCAAACACTTAAAATTGGATGTAGTTTAGACTAGGAAAGAGGGAGTTTAGCCAGCTGAGGCCATTTGGCAACCCTGATCTAAATTCACAAGTTGTTTTGGTCCCAGGGAAAGCTCCAGCTTGCAGCCTGCCTGCACAGAACTAATGTAGTTTCAGGGAAGTAACCTTTGAAAAACCCATTTGGTACTGCAGAAAGAAAGATTAAATCAGCACTTTTGCTTTCTTAAAGACTGCAGAAAGGATAAGAAAAGGTATATAAGACCAGTATGGGTGACTATGGATACAGAGCAATTGCTACTCTAATAGCAACCACATGAATTGTAACCCAGGAGCATGAAAGAAGACAATGAGGAATATTATAAAGGTCAGTAAAATTATGGTAGTAGACAAAAGGTGAACAGGAAATCATTACTCACCACCTCTCAAGATACAAGTGCTATCAGACATCCAGTGTAATTATGAGCAGCAAAACTAAAATGAACTGCTTTTGCAAACCACACAATTAAAATCAGAGAAGTCTTTGTCACAGGATATCAAGGAGGCCAGGAACACAAACGGGTTCACAATGAATTAGGCACTGGAGAGATCCATCTGCAGCCATTAATCATGAGAGCTGAAGTGCTGAGGCCATCAACTGCCAGACCCTGATCATAGCTGACCGCTCTTCACCTGACCTCTCTCGGCCTCTTTCCCTAAACACCAGCTATGGGCTGCTCAGAGACACAACACATGAAGCATCCATCTCACAAGGCATTCTTCCACAAATTCAAGCAAGATTGGAATTAAAGGTTCAGTAGAACCAAAGTGCTGCTTCATGAAGTGTTTGGTTTTTCAAAGGTCGTGATACAGCAAATGGGTATCTTTCTCATTTTCTCACCTGTGTGAAGTTCCCAATTATTCCCCTACTACTTTTACTGTGCATTTTAGTAATGAAAGATTTAGCAATTTATTCAAACTAATATATGGTTTCCACATGGAGGTCAACTTAATGGATGCCAAAACAGATTTAAATTTAGTGGTTACCTGCACATTTCACAGACACCCTCTATAGCCTGCACACAACTAGAATTCTTGTGAAATAATTTCAACAGCACCCACCTTTAGTTCAATGCAACCTTTAGAATCCAGTGATGGAGAAGCAACCAAAAACAAGTGGCTGAAACAAATTACACTCACAATGCACCACACTAACCAGCAGATGTTCTGAAGTGGAGAAACAGGAAATCACACTGGACATTCAATTAATTTTATTTCACATTTCAGCCTTGTGCATAACTCATCCCAGCCGTGCTATTCAGCGAGCAGGGAACCGATACTGCACCTGCACTTCCATGCAAGTGAACACAGCAAATGTTTCAGTGCAGTCTTGCTCTTCTCCAAATCAATGGAATTTCCACTGAGGTTGACATCAGCAGCCCTTCAGATGTTCAACAAATTAAATTATCCAACAAGTTATCAGAAAAGATGGGAAAGAGCTGTGCCTATCAGTCAAGACAGCATTCCTTGTTTAAGCACCCAGAAACACTGAATGGTTTGGGTTGGAAGTGACCTTTAAAAGGTCATTGAGTCCAACTCCAAATCGCTTCAGTTTAAGTATTTGAGATTCATGAACATTTAAGGTTTAGTATTACCTGAATACTCCTCAACTCTATCATTTTCTATCTCAAAGCATGCTTAAAATGCACAACACTGAAGCTAGTACCATCACAAACATAATCAAAGCTAACTATGCAGTTCACTCCTCTTCAGGACAGGGCTTGAAATGCTCAAATAGCTTTATCGCAATTCACATACCTAAAAGCCAGGTAGTCAGGTGAGTATCTAACTAAACAGGGGGATCAAATAGCAAGTGAAGATCTGAATTCAGTCAGAATTTGGTCTGTGCTATTGGTTCAAGTTTAAAATACATGTCTAGGGAAACACTGTACACAGTGCACACTCTTTGGAGCACAATACCAAGTCGTGGCGGTAGGTGAAGCAGCCAGCAGAACTGTAGTAAAGGAACGTTCCTCAACATAATGTTTCAATTCTTCCAGAAATGATGTGCTTGCTTTTTCTTTTTTTAGAATACAGGCTATTAAAAACACATTAATATTAAGTAATCCAAGAGACATACATTTTAGAAGGAATACTTTAGTACAGATCATTATTTCAATTTCACAGCAATTCATTTGAGAAATGTTCCTAATTAATTTAACATTCATTTTTAATTGCCCAAAGATTAAATGGATTCATCTCTCTTTTGCTACCTAAGTTTAGATGAATAGCTTTAAATGTCCTCTATTTTTATGGCAAGTTGTTTTGTCAGTTTATTTTAGTTAAAAAAAAAAAAGTCCTTTTGTTTCTACAGGAAAGAGAATAAAGGAAACCTGTGGAAGAGACGCAAACAGAACTGAGTAATAAATCTATTTTTTTTAAAGGGCAGATCTTATTCTCCTGATGAGTGATTACCAGGAAAGTTTCTCAGTAAACTGAAACTAGAAAGGGAGAACAAAGAGAACTACTTACTACATCTTATTCAAAAGAACCCTAAATTCCATTCTCTGAAAGGAAAGCAGTTCCTGTTGAAACAATAGACAAAAGGATTTAGAACCAGCATGCTGGAGCACTGGAGGAAGCGGTACCTTATTCTGCTTCAAATTGTTCCTGAAATCAATGACCACACCATGGACATTCTTTCCTCTGGCCTTTCCAGCTTCACAAGTGACTATTAATTAACTGAGGAACAAACAGTACTGGTGTTCAATCCACAAGTTTCAGGGAAACAAATAATTAATTATTTTCTATCTCTACATTTTCCCCTCTTTCTTGTGACTGTTATCAAAGCATCACTGTATTATTTCATTTATAGTGTTCCAGAAAACATCATGGACTGAATGAAACATCAACTTGAGTTACTTGAAAATGGAGCCATGTCTTCATCTAAGCCAGTCTGGCTAATTATCCACTTCATTTTCAGTTCTGTTGCATAATGCTCTTGACACTTTGAATCCATCCCAGGTATCTGTCAACCATCACACTAGCAGGTCGTGGTCTATCTTTCCCACTGTTGAGCCCAGAGGATCCTCAGTCTTCTCAATATAACAGAACAGAGTCTCCACAAACAATCTGGGTTCATATTTCTGTCTCAAGTAACTTCTGCCAGGCTAAGTGCTTTGACATCACCAGTGGCAGATCTAGCATAGATTAAGCATACAAAGGGTAGTGACTGTGCACTTCACCTTGCAGAAAGCCTCCTCACTCTCCACATGCCTGCCAGCACAGTTGTTCCATCTACTTGCATCTTCAGAACCTGACTTGAACGTAACTACAGACCTCTACCCAGGGCTGTAAAAGGCATGGAATTTAGAATGGTGGGCCTCCGTAGAATTGCC
The DNA here is from genome assembly GCA_013396675.1 of Eubucco bourcierii. Lineage (NCBI taxonomy): Eukaryota > Metazoa > Chordata > Aves > Piciformes > Ramphastidae > Eubucco > Eubucco bourcierii. The sequence continues at coordinate 131,015 of VWZE01000508.1, read as the reverse complement.
ATTTGGTTCCATAAACAAGCACCAGCCCAGCTGTGGTGCTTTGGGGGATTTTGTTTAACACCACGTGGAGATCACCAAAACCTGTCACACGCTATGCAACTCTGACCTCATAACCCAAGTTTCCAGGTTCTGCTTTCACTATAAAATCAGCTGCCCTGAACTCTGTGACAGCTGGAAATACAAAGTGGAAGTTCAAGTTTTCTGAAGCATTTCAGCCCTTTCACATACCTTACCCCATCTTCCCCAAAAATCAGTGTTCACCCAATCACAGCAAGTAGCATGCTTTCCTAAGTTAATTTATAGAAAGCTGCATCAGCAAACAGAAGTCATTACTTAGAAAATAAATAATCATTGTTTTAAACCAGTTTAAACCTATATGAAACCTGATAATTTACTTCCAGGATCCATTACAGAGCTTGCCTCAGCTCAGTGAACAAGCATAGGACCTAAGCCATAAATTGCTATTTGTACAAATTAGAAAAAGATATAATTTTATTAGGCATTAAATTAACTATATGGAAAGAATGAGAAAACATTAGGTTGTCTCTGATTTTATTTTTTTCTAACAGCACTGCATTTAAACGAGCACTATAATTCTTAGTCTTTAATTCAAACAAACCTAATAGTGCATGATTCACTTTGAACATGATAAAAACATAAAGCATACATCAATGGCTTTAACATTTACTGCATTTCTATCTGAAGCAAAGGAAATACTCTGTGGTTTGGTTTTGCTTCCTCAATAACACTATCCTAGTCAAAGCTCACAGGAGATTTTTGCCAACAGTAAATTTCACTCCTTTATTTTATCCTAGGTCCTTGTTGATAGAAGAAACCATGGGGTTACAGACATTTCTGTTGGTCACAGCAAAGAAATGCCAGTTTTGTATCTACTTCCAGTTAGACTAAATGTTAATGAGTTACAGGGAAACAATACAGAATGTGTTCATACTGTTCAATGCAGCAGCATGAAACACTAACAGACCAAAACAGAATAATTAAATGAATTTGAAAGGCAGCAATTTAGCAGGTTGCTAATTCCGTCATTTAAATTACCTTCTAGGTGTGAGAAGGGAACAATGGATAGGGCAGCAGCAGCAAATTACACCAGTAGTATCTGTACCTCAGCAAGGGCCAAGGAGTTAGATGCTATTTATACCCATCTAAGACTGAAAAATATTTTTCAAGTGAAACAAGAAATATCCAGATTTGTTGCTAGTTCCACTTAATACAAATGTGAAATTCACACTCTTCTATGACAGCTTAATCTTCCTTTATTCTCTGTTTTGTAAGTCTGATTAAAATGCAGCTCAAACCAAGCACAACTACAGGGTGGGAAGGAGGTCACAGTTCTTACATAAACTTTTTTTCTTGACATTTTCTTTACCAAAAAGACCCTGACCGTAACTTCCTGTATGCAGTCTCTTGTAAATCAGTTGGATCTGGTTTTCCAAGACAGAAAAGGGATAACAATAACATTGGCAGGTTTTGGGAGCACAGCTTTGTTTCATTAAAATCTTGTCTGAAGCTAATTATCAGAACCTCTTACCCTGTGCTGACTCCAACCACTGGGCAGAGAAAACAGACCCCAGGCTCCTATGATCTTAGAATACTCTTGTCAGAGCGACTATTTTTATAGCATTGGAATTTGACAGCATTCTTATACCATTCAAAAGGACAGTTATGTAAATGCACTCCCAGGTGCTCTTCTCCACATCACCTTTTAGATAAAGCCACAGCCATCAACCACACTTCCTAACACAGCACCCAAAATCTTTAGATCTGGCACACTAACTCTGATACCAAATGTTTAACAGATTCACAGACTGCACTGGATGGGAAGGGACCCTGAAAGGTCATCTTTTCCAACCATCCTGCAGTCAGCAGGGACATATCTCCAAGTAGAGCAGGCTGCCCAGGGCCACATCAACTCTCGTCTTGAATATCTCAAAGGATGGGGCCTCAACATCTAGGCAACCTGTCCAGTATCTTACCACTCTCATTCTAATGTCCAACCTAAATCTACCCTGCTCAACTTTCAAACCATTACCCCTCATGCTGTCAGCACCAGTCCTCATAAACACTCCCTCTTCAGACTTCCTGTAGGACCCCTTCAGATATTGAAATGTAGCTAAAATATTTATGTGGAGCCTTCTCCAAGCTCAAGAGCCTCAATTCTTTCAACCCATCCTCATAGGAAAGGTGCTCCAGCCCTCTGATCATGGCCCTCCTCTGGACCCACTCTATCAGGTCCTTGTCCTTTCTTTACTGGGGACTCCAAAGCCGGACACAGTACTGCAGGGGAGGTCTCACCAGAGCAGAACAGATATGCAAAACCACCTCTCTATCTGCTAGCCACATTTCTTTTGATATAGTAAGCATAGGTAATACTTTCTCTGAGCATATCCTAGCACTGGCCAAATAGCTTTAGTCAGTCTTTGGATTCTTTTGTCTTCAAGACTGAGGTTTCTTGAATGAAGATTCCTCTTTTGTTTTAGAAAACACCATTATGCTACTTGACATTTGCAGATACCTTCACACGGTGGGACTCAAACCTAGACTTGACAAGTGCTAGTCAATTTACTAAGCTAAGCAATTTTTGGCCACCTTCCTGAGAAAGCTTACTCTGCCTGAAACCATCTGTAACCTCTCCTAACACAGTAACCTCTCTTTTTAGTTTGCAATTCCCATTTTGAATTTTTCAGCTTTCATTGTGGTCACCTCCTTGTCAAGCAAGAGTAGAGCCACCCATTGTTTTCTATGTTACTGCTGTTGGCCCCAAATCAAAGCCTAATCTGCTTAGATACTAGCATTTGCTAGACTTCCATAACAGAGATCATTGATGACCTAACTCAGCTATTGAACACAAACCAATATTTGCTTTACTTTTCAAGATCATTTTCCATCATCTTGATACAAGAATTTCCTGTGCTCAGCAAGCTTTCTTCCCTGGTAGAACAACTTTGCTTTTTTTTTTTTTT
>VWZE01000508.1:83169-123790 GCA_013396675.1 Eubucco bourcierii | reverse complement strand
AAACGTTTCTCCTACTCCTACTTCCTGTCCACAAGCCTATTGAAGAGGCACTCCAGTTCCTGTTTGCTCTCTTGCTCCCACCTTTGTCTTTGCAACATCTCCTCGCTGCTGTTCTTCCCGATAAGCAGATGGCCAACCCTGCTACCTCCTGCATCCAAGGACAATCCATCTCAGTCCAGACAATCCACTGCCATGTAGCGTGGGTTTATTTGTTTTGTATTTGTATCTGTTCCCTCCCCTTATATGTCTGTAGTCCTCCTTTACCTTAAATACATTTTCCTTATTGTTAAAAGTTCCTTTTAAGTTCCAAATCAACTCAAGGCTGATTTTTTTGAGTGTTTTACCCCTTTTTACTCTTCTACCTAATTTTGCTATATGAGGAGAGGGGAGGCATCCTAAATTTTGTTCCACTAGGCTTGTGGACTCTGGGAAGCTTAAACGATAATAGGAGGGAAGATTTAGGTGGAAGATTGGGAATAAATTCTTTACAGTGAAGGTGGTGAGACATGGGAACAGGTTGTGCAGCAAGGTATTCAAGGCCAGGCTGGATGAGGTCTTGAGCAACCCAATATAGTGAAAGGTGTCCCTGCCTACGGCAAGAGGGTTAGAACAGGATGTATTTAGGGTCCCTTCCAATCCAAACCATTCCATGGTTTTATGATGTCTGTGTGCCGGCATACTTAGAGCTTAGTTCTGCTGTTACAAGCCTGCAAAACTTGACGTTCTCCAAACAGTCAAGGCTACTTAGATCAGGATATATTCAACACTAGTTGTAATTGTTTCCTTTAATGTTAAGTTACCTGCCACATAAGGTGAAATCAAATGAACCTCTTACAGTGAAATGAAGAATTGAACTTTGCAACTAAAAGAATCAGAGAAGGGAAATGGAGTGGAAGGAAGAAGCCTCTATAGAGCAAAAAAGACGAAGGAATAAACCCTGTGGTTTGCTGGACTTGATGATGTGTTGTTAAAACACCCCCTTCCAGCCGCCCATGTGTTTTGACTGAATGCTACCTTTATTCTTTTGGAGACACTTCATTTTGTTCAGTCCCTTTTTGGACTTTACAGCCATATCTTTTCCTGGAGTTAGACCAGAAGTTCACATCTTTAAACAGAATGTCGTGCTGTGCTTAGAGGCTTCTAAACAATTTAAACATTGAAAGAGAAGACAGAGATCTATCTAGGAAAGAAAAAAAAATGCTAGATCCACATTTTTTAATGACAAACCTAACCAGAAATTTAGTCTAAGGACAGCATTCTAAAGTCTGATGTTCAATGCTAAAGTCTGATTTCCTCATTAATTTGCTTTACATCTTAACATTAATTTTTCCTCCTGAAACTTTCAGCTCTACCAACACACACTATTTATTTCATTGGACCTATAGCCCTGTTTTTTTTCCATCCTAGCAATACATATTCTACATTCCTTTATTTCAGAAACACATACACAATCCAAGGTCCCTCAGCTGCTCCTCACTAGACCTATTGTCCAGACCCTTCATCGGGTTTGTTGTCCTTTTCTGGACATGCTTCAGCACCTCAATATTCTTCCTGTAATGAGGGGCTCAAAATTGTACTGAGGAATAGAAGGGTGTGATGACTTCCATGGCCCTGTTGACCACGCTCTTGCTGATAAATACTAGGATGCCATTTGCTTTATCACAGTATCACACAGTATCACCAAGGTTGGAAGAGACCTCAAAGATCATCAAGTCCAACCCATTACCACAGACCTCAAGACTAGACCATGGCACCAAGTGCCACGTCCAAACGCGCCTTGAACACCTCCAGGGATGGTGACTCCACCACCCCCCTGGGCAGCCCATTCCAGTAGCCAATGACTCTCTCAGTCAAGAACTTTCTCCTCACCTCCAGCCTAAACTTTCCCTGGCGCAGCTTGAGACTGTGTCCTCTTGTTCTGGTGCTGCTTGCCTGAGAGAAGAAAGCAACCTCCTCCTGGCTACAACCACCCTTCAGGTAGTTGTAGACAGCAAGAAGGTCTCCCCTGAGCCTCCTCTTCTCCAGGCTAAACAATCCCAGCTCCCTCAGCCTCTCCTCAAAGGGCTTGTGCTCGAGGCCTCTCCCCAACTTCGTTGCCCTTCTCTGGACACGCTCAAGCACCTCAATGTCCTTCTTAAATTGAGGGGCCCAGAACTGGACACAGTACTCAAGGTGTGGCCTAACCAGTGCAGAGTCCAGGGGGAGAATGACCTCCCTGCTCCTGCTGGCCACACGATTCCTGATGCAGGCCAGGATTTATCGGCCACCTGAGCACGCTGTTGGTTTGTGTTCAGATGGTTGTCAACAAAGGGATGAGTTATATTCAGTACATAAGCCATGCATGGGTTCTTCACCACTTTGACTCAATTATGGCCATGTGAATACCCAAGAGCAACACTAAACACAGACATTTCCTATCTATCTGCTCTGGTGGATAAGATCATTGTACAGAGTTATTTTTGACCAAAAATGCTGTGAAGAAACAGACCAAGAAGGCCTTGAAATTTTGAAATACTGCTGAAATTTTAATAGTTAGGAGGATCCATATATAATTTTTATTTTCCTGTTAGAAAAAAAAAATAAGTACAAGTCAAGCCATCTGCTCTTAACTGCAGCTCACAATTACCAACATTAAAAAACCCCCTAATTCCAAAAGCTGTGGAGCTGAAAAAGTTCTATTGAGTAGATTAAAAGTTGAACAGAAGCAGGGGGAGGTAAATGCCAACAGAAGATTAACTCTAACTTCTATTCAAATATACACATTTCCACTGTGCTGAAAATCCAGTTGAACAAGTACTCTCTAAAGAAGAGAGTCTCACATTGTAAGCATGAAACAGATGACTACAGCACTGTGCACTGAAGAAAGTGGTGGAGTTGGCAAAGAACCTTGTTGGTAACTATAAATAGTTTGGGTATTTTTAAGTATTTCTTTGCCATGCACAGAACAAGAGGCATCTTGGTCTGCACAAAATTTTCTGTGAGTATCGTACAGTAAATTTTACAACTAGGTGCCTATCAGTTTCCACACAGATTTGGAAGACTCTGCTGACTTGAAGCTAACTTGAATATTTTAATGACAGAAATTAAATCCTCGGCTGTGAGAAGAAAACAACAGTGACCTTTATCATTCATTCTTCTGCTGAGAGATGCAAGTAGTCAAAACATAGCTAAGGCACTCACTTCTTGTACACTTCTCACTTAGCTCTCAATTCTTTCTTCTTCTCTGTCAGTCTGGTTGCATCGTGGTTTGGCTCTTTTGCACGAGATGCATGTAACCTGATCTAACCTTTTCCTCTAACCTCCTTGTTCTCTTTTTGACATCTCACCTCAGATTTCTGTAGATGTACCACTTGAGCTACACAGAGATTTATATGTTTATTTCTGGGGGGAAAGTTGGGAGGAGAGGGGAAGGTGGGTTGGGAGTCTCCTAGGCAATCTGACTATTTTGGAAGGGATCTTGTGTTTCTGTATTACTTTTAATTTGTATGTAACTGTAAATATCTGTGGGTTTTATCTTTATTTACATTTTTTATATATATTAAATATATAAATTATATATAAGTGTGTTTTTATATATATATATATACACACACACACACACACACACTTAAGTCTTTATACACATGCATATATATGCTAGTAGATTGTGCTAAGCTGTAAATATAAAGCTTCATTCCTTAATTTCGAGCTGACTGAGTCTAGTCTCGGTAAATTCCTAACTGGGGCAAGGGGAGCAGGTAATTCCCCAAACTCTACAACGACTCAACAGAAAAGACAGCTTAAGCTGATGTCCACAGCTTCGGCTCTCACAGGCTGCACTACACCACATCACTCTACACTTCTACCTTTGCTCTAGCCTGTAAAGAATGTTGATGTATTCTTATGCTATGGGAAGATTTGATGTAAAGTAGAAATTACCAAAATACTGAGGTATAAATTCCCAGAGTCAGGGAACTGAGACAAAAGGCTGCAGTACTTCTCTTACCCCACCTTACAAAAAAGACGACACAATATCACTCTTCAGCACACAACTGTCTAACAACAAGCAGCATGCACAACACAACCAGGGGAATACTGAAAAGTGTTAATGGCTTATAAATAATCAGGTCAGATTACAGAAGTGCAAAACCAGATATTAATTCAATCTACCTTCTGTTTAATATTTAACTTCACGTGTTTGTCCACAGAACACCCTGCAAATTCTCTCCCTGCAGAGGACTCCCCAAGTCAAGGGCAGAACACCTACAGTTACTCTGTGTCAGTCAGATTCTCTTCCAGTACAGCAATAAAATTAATTTAACATTTGTACCTTTACCCTATCATAGTCTCAGGTTCAGGTATTCAAGAGGTAGATTGACAGGCAGGGTGAGAGAGGGAACAGCTTCAGCAACTAAATCTTTCACTTGCCTGTGTTTTGCCATCATTACTTGCAGAACAGTAACCAAATCCAATGGGGCAAACCAAGCAGGCAAGAATCCTTTGCTCTAGGCAAAGGAAGCTAGATCTAGCAACCCATCTGGCCTAACAACACAGTTTCCAAAAGCTCACCATCTGCTATCCCTTAGAGAAAAGTAGAAGGAATGGAGCATAGACAGGAGCAAACCAATTCCCATCATGAGGTAAATACAGGTATTGAGTAGAGTTGTTACTGAGCTGTATGTTCACTCACATAATTTAAACTAAAAAGAACAATGATTCCAACAGGAGTGGAAAACAATCATAGTGATACTGAGAGAAAAAGAAAGCTACTACTATTTCAGATAGAAGGGATTACAACAATTATCCAGTCCAAGTTGGCCTAGCCTGACCAATTCAGGGTTGACCAAGCTGAAGTATGTTATTAAGGGTATTGTCCAAACGCCTCTTGAACACTGCCAGGAAATAGGCTTCTTTTTCAAGCAGGGGAAAATTGCGTGCTTATATTGGTCACAGTCCTCTTCTCCAGTTCCTTCTAGCAAGACATTTTGATAAACAAGGAATTTATAAAAAAAGACTGACTCCTCCTCCCAAAGGTGACATTAGTGTTTACATTGATTTGGAGTGGGAAAAAAAACCAAACAAACCACATTAGAGTAACTGAAAATAAGGTAAGAAGGTGTCTAAAGTAAGTGCTGTAATAATCAGTTTTCCCCAAAGTTAGTGGAGAGAGGTATTTCTAAGATGACACCAGACACCTAATTTTTTTTTTTTTAAGTCAATACACTTCTGACAACTGAAATCAACTGTCCACAGAGGCCATGCAGCCTTTAAATATAACAGCACACTGTTGAAACAATCAAGTAGCCCCAGACGTAACCTATTGTTTTCCAGGTGTTCGTAGCATTTACATGCTACAGAAGTTACAAACAAGACCCATGACACAGTAATTCACAAAGCTGCTCAATATTCTATTGATCCTCCACAGGATTCTCCCTGAAATGGTACTGGACTGATGGAAATAAATCTTCCATCTGGCCAAGCCTCCTCCTGGAGAATCAGATGTTCTAGTGACTTACCTCATGCACTGTAGGCAAGTTCCTGCAAAAAACCTAAAGGAGCTGCAACTTGGGAAACCTATGATCTGAGAGGCTTAAAAGACACTGAATTTACAGACTGTTGGTAAAGAAAAGCAAATTAGCACACAAAGGAATTTTTTTTTAATATGGTTTTGAAAGCAATGCCATGGTGGAAACCTGTCTGACAGAGTAGTAAGGAAGAATAAGCACTTCTCTTGTAAACCTGTATCTATTACCTGACAGTACATCCTGAACAGAAAATACCAGCACAAAACTTGATGTATTTTAATTTGAAGAGGACTTAAGCACACACACAGTGTGCTAGTTTGAGGTTAATTAGAATATTTTAATGAGAGAAATTAGATTATTTGCTGTGAAAAGAAAATATAGCCATGTCTAAATTACCCATTTGTTCTGCTGGGACCTATAAAAGCAAGGACACAAACATAGTTAAGATATTCTCTGTCTGGTTTTTACCATATTGACTCTTCTGCCTCATCCTGCACATTTTCCAGGTAATCATTCTGCTTCTAACAGCCCTTGCTGACCTTTCCAGCTCACCCTGCATGTAAGGGAGATTCTGAGATAAGAGGGAGGGTGAAGGGGGGAAAAGAAAAGGTGGAGGGGAGAATGCAGGGGGGAAAGAAAGAAAAGGTGAAGGAGAGAAGGTGGGGGGAAAAGAAAAAAAAGTGGAGGGGTGGTTTGGAGCCCCTCCTGGGCACTCTGACTGCTGGGAGAGGTCTTGTATTTCAATATTACTTTTAACTTAGATACATAATTGTATATAGTTGTAAATATCTGTAATATATTGTATATATCAGCTTGTAAATTGTGCTAAGCTGTAAATATAAGGCTTCATTCCTTAACTTCCAGTCAGGTGAGTCTAGTCTGGGTGAATTCTTGTGGGAGGGGGTGGGTGACACTCAAGAGCCACTACACACTGTTAAAAATTCAGTCACCCCATGAAATTAAGGGTAGCATGTGGCATAGTTTGGTACCACAGCACTTTCTAAGGTCCCACCTGCAAGTCTTTTATTGCTACAATTGGTTTTTTGTTTTAGGGACCAGAAATAAATATTGTGCCACGGTGTCTGAGCGCATCAGAACTGCCACTGCTCTTTGTACCTCACTTGAGATTAGTCCAGAGATAACCTGCAGCCTGCCCACTGTACAGAAGTACTCCTGGAGCAATATGCTGACTCCCAAGATTTGAGGTATGTGACATACCTTGTTCTGGGGTTTAATAAATGATTAAATAATGTATTGTTTAAAAAAACAACAACAAAAAAACCCAACCCCATAACAAAAACACCACCAAACTACAAACAAAAGAGAATGACACACAAAACCCCCTCAACCCTAAACTATCTATCAAAGAAAACCCAACCAAATCCCCCTACCCCAAAACTAGAAACAAAACTAGATATAAACTTGAACCTGAGAGAGATTTATACCTAACATAAACCAGTCTGAAATCTGAACAACCCTTCAGAATGCAGGTATATTAAAGGTCACTCCATAAGAGCAAATGTTTCCCACTGTAACAACAGCATTAAAAGGTCTGGGTCATATGTACAAATTATAAGAATGCTACTCTCTTTCCCAGGAAGTACTGACCCAAGACACCCTTCTCTAAACTCCCTTGTCTCTTCTCTCCTCCCCAAACACATGAATAACTTGTCCAAATGCAATTTTAACCCTGAAATTTCCACACATACCGTGACATCTATTTCACTATTACATTGCTTTTCACAGAATCACAGAATGGTAGAGGTTGGAAGGGACCTCTAGAGATCAGCCAGTCCAACCTCCCTGCCACAGTAGGATCACTTAGGGCAGGCCACACAAGAACACTGTGGTTGAAGGTCCAAATTATACCTAAAATACATATCCAAGACATGTCCTTAACACATACCTACACGTCCACTTTGCCTTGTCCCCCTCTCTCTTTCTTCCCAAGCTGGAAGAAGCAGAAAGAGCAGACAAAAGCCTTGGTGCTACTCAGTCTGCCACAAAACCACTGTATTTGCAACTTTGCTTCCTTTGTGGTAAACACAGGTCACTATGCTAAACATGTGTATTTTTCTCTCTGAAAGGAGGTTGTAGCCAGGCAGGGGTTGGTCTTTTCTCCCAGGCACCCAGTGACAGAACAAGAGGACACAGCCTCAAGCTGCACCAGGGCAGGTTTATGTTGGACATTAGGAAGAAGTTCTACGTGGAAAGAGTGCCCATGGGAATGGTCTGCCCGGGGAGGTGGAGTCACCACTCCTGGAGCTGTTTAAAAGGAGGCTGGATGAGGCACTTAGTGCCATGGTTTAATTAATCAGAAGGGTTAGGCGATAGGTTGGACTTGATGAAGCTGTAAGTATTTTCCAACCTGGTTAATTCTGTGATTTGGGGTGTTTTTATTTCTTGCTACTGGTCAAAGACATTTGATAAAATGATTTAAAACGCAGCCAACTTATTTGTTTGCTGCTGCCGCTGCTTTTTGTTTGCTTGCTACCTGTCCTGCCTTGCGTACCTCTGCACTGTGCATAGCTGGGAGTGTGTAGCTGCCTCTCCCATGAGCAGAAGACGCTGGTTCTGCCTGTCTCCCCAACTGAGAAAAGGGTCTGAAACTGCTTAGCCGCTCCAGGAGGCAGCTACCTGCCTGAGCTCAGCTGAGACTGGGTCAGTTTGACTCTGGCTGAACCTAGTAATGACATGCAACATCGGGGACCTGCTGCTGCCAGCCAATCGTGAACGGGGTCAGTGCTGCACATTGCCTTCTCTGGATGGCTCCAAAGCCTGTTTCACCCAGGTGGTTTTCTGATCTGGTAGCTGCCTGAGAGCCGTGGAGGATTTGCTTCATGTCTGTGATCTTCCCAGACAATGTGCTCAATTCTAACTGTGCAACGTCCCCCACCCCTGACCCTGCACCATCATCACATGGAAAAGGTACCACATGGCCGGGGGCCAGGACTATGCTTTCCTCACTTGTGCATCTGCATATAATTTTGGATTATCATATTGAAACTCTGGACAGTGAGTAAATTAACTCTCTTTTCTAAAGTCTGTGAAGGTTTATGTCTATGTTTAACCTTTAAGCGGTAGTTTGTGTGAGGGGCATGTAAAGGGTTAGCCCTCCTGGGTCAGAGTGGCCAGAACCTGACCCTCACGTTTGCTTGACCACAGGTGTAGTGTTCATCCCACTCCCACTTCCTGTCTGGACCCCCCTATATAAACTGGGGAACTTCCTGTTTCCTTCCCTTCTCTCCTTCTCCCACCTCATGGCTAGCCTTTACCATGCAGTGGGCATCTCCTCAGATCCCTGTCATCCAATCTGGTTGTATACATATACACACACCTTTTGTACCTTGTTACCTCTTCTCTATACCTATTTTTAATTTCCCTATTCTGAATACCTTTCATTTGTTGTTAAAAATCTCTCTTTTACCTTCCAAATCATGGTCAGACTGTTCTGCAGGTGGCTTTACCCCTTATGCCTTTTTTTTTTTAATCTTCCCTATCCATAAGGGGTGGGAGAGGAGGGGGGGAAGACATCCTATTATCATTGTATTGGTTTCCCCTGAAAAGCTAAACTCAAACCAGTACAGGGCACCAAGGCTTTTGTCTGCTCTTCGTGCTTCTTCCAGCCCAGGAAGAAAGAGAGACGGGGGGCAAGGCAAAGTGGATATGTAGGTACGTGTATGAAGACTCTCTTCAATAGTTTGAATTTCTAAAACCTTTCTAAAGTTAAGTCAACCTAATTGTATATATGCAGTCTGCAAACACATCTTTACCAACCACATAACAGAACTTGCAGGTGTTGATTCTAAATAAGTTTGGGGAATTTTTCTTTAGATATTTAATAAACTGTTTAATATTTTTTTTATCTGCCTCATTATAATTCACATCTAACCCAGATTCAAATCCCTCCTTAACAAACATGTCCAGGCAGGTTTTGAAAGGCTCCACAACCTCTCAGGGGAGCCTGTTCTAGAGCTCCAGCACTTTCAGAGAGTAGAGGTTTTTCTCTCGTGCTGAGGTGGAACCTCCTGTATTTCAGTTTGTTCTTTGTCTGATCACCGGGCTCCACTGAAAAAAGCCTGGCACCTTCATCTTGACACACACCCTCAGATATTTATAGACATTGATAAGGTCCTCTCCCAGTTCTCTTCTCCCAACTGAACAGACCCAGGTCTCTCTGTGTTCCTCCACAAGAGAAATGTTCAAGTCCCACAATCATCCTCACAGCCTCCGTTAAACTCTGGGGATACCAAAATTGGACACTGTTCCCGATGCGGTCTCACTAGGGTAGAGTAGAGGAGAACTTTATGGACACACTTTTCTTGACACGCCCCAGGATGCCATTGGCCCTTTTGGCCTGAAAGGCATACTGCTGTCCCATGGATATTCTGCTGTCCATCAGGACTACAGGGTCTTTCTCCATGGAGCTGCTTTCCAGCAGGATAACCCCTAATCTGTACTGGTGCTTGGTGTTATTCCTCCCCAGATGCAGGACTCTACACTTATCCTTATTAAACTTCTTGAGGTTCCTCTTCACTCATCTCTCCAGCCTGGTCAGACCTCACTGGATGGCAGCACAACCTGACAGGGTGTCAGCCACCCCTCCCTGTTTTGTATCATCAGTGAACTTGCTGAGGGTGCTCTATTCCCTCATCCAGGTCATCCAAGATAACCAAACAAAATTGGATCCAGCACTGGTCCCTAGGGAATACCACCAGCCACAGAGAGAACACATGCAGATATTGTTGGAAGTTTATATTGCCCTTCTGTCCTAGAGTCTCAAAGGTTTCTTCCAAGCTCAACAGTTCTATGGTTCTAGTGCACTAGAATCTATCAGGCATTATTATTCAAATGTGCTTGCAACAGAGGGTTGATGCACTTTGCTAATCAAAAACAGTCATTGAAATACTCTGAGGCTTCAAGGAAAAGATGCAAAAGAACACTGATGCAGACATAGCCCTGCCTCTCACAGGAACTTGTGGCAGGGTGATGCCTGGAGCACCCAACTCCACATATACACAGCTCCACAGGAAGTGATAAAACAGATGCACACACATTTCAGGCAACAGAATCACTACGTTGTCATCGTCAGACTGGGAAAAACACTTCACATTAGGTCCCCATTAGTTATACACGGTGTCTTAGAAGACACAGTTAATAGCTCCTTCTAGTACATGGTTATTTTTCACTTTAATCCTTTCATCCTTTTTCCTCAACCGATTTTGCCATTTCCTCCATTTTGAAGTCAAATTACAGAGGGGAATTAAAAAAACCTAATTAAAAAAAAAAAAAAATCATCACCCTTCCTACCTGCAACCTCTGTTATTTCCTGACTGCCTCCAAATATTTGTACTGCCGTCAGCACCTGCACCTTCACTTCATTTTACTTAAAATATTTCCCATCCTTATTGTCTAGTTTCATCACAGTCACTCTTACTGCCCCTCCTGGGGTAGATTCTGTTCTCAAAGTGCACTGGTCTTGTTAACAGTTTCATCACTGATAAAATTAATTTCAGTTTACATTAAAATTACATGGGTGTACAGGAGGTCAAGGCATGGTGAGCTCAAATTGTTTCCTGAATGAAAACTCATTTTCCAGTTATTGTCCAAAATAAATTATACATGAGTATAATCAAAGTTAATTGAAGAATGCTGCATGGTTTGAGTGCCTTGAAATCCTCACAAATGTCAACATCAAACACACTGTTTGGTGCTGTAAAGAAGAAAAGTGGCTTCCTTTTTCTTGCTAACAGCTATTAACTTAAGTTCCACATAGCTAAATCAACAGCAGTCAGAGCAACTTCTATGGTTACATGAAGGTAGCATGTGGATAGAATCCTCCCCTCTCACAGAATCACTGCGGATGGAAAAGACCCACAGGATCACCAAGTCCAATCCATACACCTACTCTACAAAGTTCACCCTTAAACCACATCCTCAAGCACCACATCCAAATGGCTTTTAAACACATCCAGGGTTGGTGACTCAACCACCTCTCTGGGCAGCTCATTCCAATGTCTGACTACTCTTGCTGGGGAAAAATGTTTCCTGATGACTAGACTAAACCCACCCAGTCGCAGTTTGTGTTCATTCCCTTTTGTTCTATCACTAATTACCTGTGAGAAGAGCCCAGCAGCAGCCTCTCCACAACCTCCTTTCAGATAGCTGTAGACAGCAATGAGGTCTCCCCTCAGCCTCCTCTTCTTCAAACTAACCTTCCCCAGCTCCCTCAGTTGCTCTTCGTAAGATTTATTCTCCAGGCCCTTCCCCAGCTTCAGTGCCCTCCTCTGCACTCACTCCAGCACCTCCACATCCTTCTTATACTGAGGCGCCCAAAACTGAACACATCACTCGAGGTGTGCCCTCACCAGAGCCGAGTACAACGGGAAAATCACCTCCCTATCCCTGCTGGACACGGCATTTCTAATACAAGCCAGGATGCCATTGTCTTTCTTTGCTGCTTGGGCACACTGCTGGCTCATATTGAGTTGCTTGCCTATTATAATCCCCAGGTCCCTTTCTGCCAGGCAGCTCTCCAGCCACACTGCCCCAAGCCTGTAGCGTTGCTTGGAGTTGTTGTAGACCTAGTGCAGGATCTGGTATCTCAGAGCATCTGTGTTTTCCAACCTGCTTAATTGATAATCATTGATAATAGAACCATTTGGGTTGGAAGGGATCTTTAATATCATCTAAATTCCACCCCCCTTGCTGTGGGCAGGGACGCCTTCCACTACACCAGGTTGCTCAAAGCTTCATCCAATCTGGCCTTGAACACCTCCATGGGAGGGTCATCCATGACCTTCCTGGGCAACCTGTTTCAGTGTCTCACCATCTTCCCTCTAAACAATTTTCTCCTAATAACCCATCTAAATCTCCCCTCCCTAGCTCAAGGCCATTGCCTCTTTCCCCATCACTACAAACTCTTCTCAAAAGGCTCTTGCCAGCTTTCTTGTAGCCCTCTTCAGGTTGTGGAAGGACACCACAAAGTCTCCCTGAATCCTTTTCCTCAACAGCCCCAACCTTTGCAGCCTGTCCCCACAGTGGAGGTTCTCCAGCCCTCTTTGTGGCCCATGTTCCACACTGCATATGAAATATTGCTCACAGACAAGTCACCAGGAGTGGTGGTGTCACAAATTTCAAGAACTGCACCTACACAGGACAACTCAATGGAATGTCACACACCATGTGTTACAAACCCACTGATGCAAGTCCAGGAGCACTGGCAAGCAGCAATGATCTGCACTCACCACACTAAATTCCTACAGCTTTATCAAATTCTGACATGCTGCAGGGCTGTCCACTCAGTGACTGACATGAGATGGCTACACACAGAACCATAGAATGGTTTAGGTCGGAAGGGATCGCAAAGATTCCTTCCCCCATCCCATTGCCATTGTTCAAGCATAAAGTGACTGATGGTCTACCACTTGCAGTACTAGGATACACCAGACAGTAAAATCAGGAAACATGACAAAGACCAAAGTTCTGTTACCAGACCTTGATAAAGTTTGCAAACTGGTAATTTTGGTGATCTATGCTAAGTAATGGAATTAGAAGAAAATCATGGTAAAACAACATCAACATCATAGAATAGTAAGGTTGGAAGGTACCTCAAGGATCATCTAGTTCCAACCCCCTGCCATAGTCAGGGACACCTCCCACCAGTACAGGTCACTCAAAGCCTCATCCAATCTGACCATGAACACCTCCCTGGGCTACCTGTTACAGTGTCTCACCACCATCACCGTAAAGAACTTCCTCCTAACATCCAGTTTCAATCTCCCCTCTGCCAGTTTAAACCCATTGCCCCTTGTCCTGTCATTACAGGACCTTGCCAATAATCCCTCCCCATCCCTCCTGTAGGCCCCCTTCAGATACACATCCCGATCTGAGTGTTGATTCAACCAATACTAAGAGCAACAGTTTCTAAGTATTATGCCACAGCATCACAGAATGGTAGGGGTTGGAAGAGACCTCTGGAAATCATCTAGTTCAATCCCATCTCCTAAAGCAGGATCACCCATAGCAGGTAGTCCAGGATCATGACGTCCAGGTAGGATTGGAATTGATCTAGAGAAGGAGAGTCCACAACCTCTCTGGGCAGCCTAGTCCAGGACAGTAAAGAAGTTTTCCCTCACATTTGGACAGAACCTCCTGGGTCCTAGTTTACGCCTGCTGCCCCTTGTCCTGTCACTGGGCACCACTGAGAAGAGTCCAGCCATCCTCTTGACACCAGCCTTTTGCTATGAGCTATTTTTGATGTTTTCACAGTCTGAACAGCTCTCTTGTTTTAACACAATATAAAGGGGAGAGAATGATAAAATAATTTTAATTTCCTCTACAAAAAAAAACCAAAGTAAAAGACATGTTTTGGGAGTAGTCTCTCTCTGAACATCTAGTTCGAGAAGAATCTTTTTCATAATAAATATCTCATATATAAAACATTGCCTTTGCTGAAGTGCCAGTATTTCAAGCCTCTTATCACCTGCAGTTACCTCCAGCAGTATAATTAATACTTAATCACAGCTGTGGTTTCCACAGTCAACATTGCCTAGTGTGGTTTTGCCCAGACGAAAAAGAAAAAGAATTACCTATTCTCACTTATTTATGAAGATTTGCTCTTCCAAATCCTTAGGAACTTGAGTAACTACACGAAATTTGCAAAATTTAGCTTTCATTTCTATTGATTCTTCTACATCCATTAGGAATTAACACAAGGAAGGGAGTCTGTAAAGTCTGTTTTCTGTAACACAGGAAATAAAAATGTAATTAAAGGAAAATCAAATACTCTGTGCAGCACCAGCTGTCATTTGCAGCTCTTCTTACTCAGTACAGGAGATCTATTGATTAGCTGCCTCTTACAAAGTGCAAGAGCCCGAATTGCGGTTGTCTTGAACAAAGTGTAGCAGTAGCTGGCCTGAACAGACAAGGTCATGGCTTTTGATGGCCGTTAATGGTTCTCAACAACTTCTCTTTACAAGCTACTGGCCAGAACTGTTCCTGGCAGATGGCTTAAGGAGGGGGAAAGGTAAGTTCTGGGGATGTGGAATTCTTTCTTTCTTTCCTTGAACAACTGCAGCTGCGCAGTGGAAAGAGCTGTGATAGGCATTACATCAGAGGGGACTTGTGCTAATCAGCATGGTCTGTTTGTAATACTGAGAGCTGTTGTCTTTCAAAAGTTTTGGTTTGTTTTTGACCAAAATAAAATATACACACACAAAGAAAAAAAAAGTAAAAAGATAATCACCATACATCACGGCAACAAAGTAATTCATTCCTACCACAAGGAAACAGACAGCTTAGTCTGAACACATATGTGACTCTTCCACCCTGCTGTCCCTAACTACAAATCAATCACAGAATTGTTTTGGTTAGATAAGACCTCCAAGATCATCAAGTCCAACTGCCAAACCAACACCGCCATGGCCATTAAGCCATGTCCCAAAGTGCCATGCCCACACATTTTTTGAACAGCTCCAGGCACAGTGACTGCACCACCTCCCTGGGCAGCCTGTTCCTGACCACTCTTGCAGGAAAGGATTTTTTCCTCATGTCCAACCTAAACCTCCTCTGGCACAATTTCAGACCATTTCTTTTTGTCGTATCACTAGGTATTAGGGAAGAGAGACCAAATCCCACCTCACTCCAACCTCTTTTCAGGGAGTTGTGCAGCGCAAGGAGCCTCCTCTTCTTCAGACTAAGCCCCAGCTCCCTCACCAGCCCTGTTCTCCAGACCCTTTACCAGCTTTGTTGTCCTTCTCTGGACCTGCTCCAGCACCTCAATGTCCTTCTTGTGGTGAGGGACCCAGAACTGAATCCAGTACACCAGTGCTGAGTACAGGGTCACAAGCTCTTCCCTGCTCCTGCTGGCCACACTATGCTGATCCAGGCCAGGATGTTGCTGACCTTGGGCACACTGTTGGCTCATGTTTAACTGGCTATCAATCAACACCCCACAGTCCTTTTCTGATGGACAGTTTTCCAGCCACTCTGCCCCCAGTCTGTAGCATTGCCTGGGGTTGCTGTGAGCCAAACACAGCATCTGGACTTTGTTAAACCTCATACAACTGATCTCAGCCCATTGATCCAGCCTGGTCAGACCAATATTAGTGAAGAAATGCCCAGACCCAGCTGGATCCCTTTTTAAATGCCTTTCTTCCCTTATCTGAAACACAGAAATATCAAATAGATTAACAATATTGTTCCACATCACTAATTACATTTAATTTAAACCTTGTGTCATGTAGTTCCTCCAGGATCTTTTGAAACATCAGCAAGTTCATGCCCTTGCAGCCAGTTTTATCACCATAGGTTTATAGTTGTTTAAATTTTGAATAGCAGAACTTCTCATCTCATAGAGCTATTAAGTTAGCTTTGATTCAGTAAAACAGGAGTTCATACACCTATATTTTCAAAAGCATTTGGGTAAATCTGTTAATAAAAAGATGTACATTAATACAGTGTTTATCCTTTAAAACCACTGCTCTAACTTATATGTTTGAATGTTTCAAAGGCAAAACCAGCATTTCTCCTGTATCACAAAACACTTATTAGGAAGATGAAAACAACTTAATTTTCCTTCTGAGTTTGGGGTTTTTTCTCATTCTTGTTGAAAACTGATGTAGTATTTTCCTATCAGCTCTTTGAGTTCTATAATATCTGGCAGAAACAATGATCAATAGTACAAAAGCTAAACTACCTGCTTCATTTATTAGGGATCGTCTATTTGTATTTCTACCCTCATCAATAAATCTATTTGCAAGTCACCCAAGTATTTTCACATTTTATATTCTATAGCATTTTGTAGTTCACTCTGTTTCCATCATTCTTTATTTTCTTGTAAATAGAGGCATGAAAAGATACACATCTCAAATAATTACATAGTATAACTCAACCATTTAGAAAGAACTTCAATTGTACCTCTCTCCTGTCCTGTTACATTGATATCCTGCACCCATATTCCTGTTTCCCTTAAGCAGGGTAACAGCATAAAAATAGAATCATAGAATGGTAAGGTTGGAAGGGAACTCAAGGATCATCGAGTTCCAACCCCCTGCCATAGGCAGGGACACCTCCCACTAGTACAGGTCACTCAAGGCCTCCTCCAACCTGGCCTTGAACACCTCCAGGGAGATAGCAGCCACAACCTCCCTGGGCAACCTGTGCCAGTGCCTCACCACCCTCACTGCAAACAGCTTCCTCCTTTAGTTTAGATCTATTTAGATCTAGTCTAAATCTTCCCTCTGCCAGTTTGAACCCACAATCACAGGATAAAGACCTTGTCCTCTGTAAAGTCTCTGATAACATTAATTAACAAAAAGTTGATGTGGGATGTATAATAGATATAGTTAAAGAATGGTTTGGGGTTGAGTACTGTGTTCAGTTCTGGGCCCTGTAATAAATATTAAAAAAAGCAGGAAAGGTATTTGCAGTGGGTACCAAAGTAGATACTATTTTCTCTTTTCTGCTACCATCCATTTCCTCATGTCTCAGAGACATTGTGCCAGAGAAGACAAAGGAAAATGCCACTTTTACAGCAGAGTATCATGATTGCATTAAAGTCTGAAGCAGTACAGTTGCTGCCAAGTACTGCATGCATATCCTTGAAGAAAGCTGCATGCTTAGTAGGCAGTGAGTTTTCATACAGTGCTTTTAATATTTCTCACATTTTCAGCAGCACATGAACACAACCTGTCCTGTTAGAGGCAGGCTTCCATCAGTTGTTCTCTCTGGGTTAGAAATGCACTGCTTGTACAGGCTAAGTAGCACACACAAACTCCAGATCCCCTGCCTGCCTTATTTTTTTTCCTTTCTCTTACAGTTTAATACCTGAATGGACACTTTCTTCTCATTTCATCTTAGTTGCTGCCTCAATGATAGCCCTGACTCAGAGTAAAGATGTGCATCTCCTTGCCTGTTCAGAGCTGGAAGTGGCTGTGACCTCCCATCCAAGTCTGTCTGCATGAGACACTTTGCTCTGAGGATGGACAGTCCTTTCAGCTACCACCCCAATAGTGAGAAAGGAAACACTGACATGATTCTCCCCTCAGCCTTTTCAGCTCTGCCATTCTAACAGTGAGGAACACTTACATGATTCTCCCCTCAGCCTCTTGGCAGTTCCACAAGATATCTTCACCCCTACCTCCCTGTGCAGCAGCCAGATGCCCTTCTTACCCTCATAACCCCCTCAAAGGTTCATGTGGTGGACACCTCTGTCCTCCTCCTGTTGCCATTTCCAGCCTCTACTCCCACACCTTTTTATTTCACCTTTCCTTGGAGACACATTCAAACAGACCTTTTGCTCTGTAATCCTTTGATTCTTCCTCATCAACCTTCCCATCTGAATTTCAGTCTGGTGCTTTCTTTCCTCCATAACCCTTTGCCTCCATAAACACTGACTTCTGTGTCAGCCTGTTGTAGACTGCACCATGAAAAGCAACAATATAATGTAGAGGTTTACTCTGAGAAGGGCTTCTGTCTTTCCTCCCACCTGTGATCCTGTAAACCACATGCAAGGTTTAGATAAACATAGAAAAAACAGGTAGGCTCTTAGATAAAAGTAACTCTTTTTCTTGATTACAAATCATAGAACTGTAGAATGGTTTGGGTTGGAAGGGATCTTAAAGATCATCTACTTCCAGACCCCCACCATGGGCAAGGACGCATTCCACTAGACCAGGTTGCCCAAGGCCCTGTCCTACCTGGCCTTACACACCTTCAAGGAAGGTACATCCACAGCCTCCCTGTGCAACCTGCTCCAGGCCCTCACCACCCTCACTGTAAAGAATTTCTTCCTAATCCCCACTCTCAATCTGCCCTCTTCCAGCTCACTGCCATTGCCCCCCATCCTATCACTACAAGACCTTGTAAAACATCCCTCACCAGTCTTCTTGTAGACCCCCTTGTAGTGACTGGAAGGTCACTATATGGTCTCTTTGGAGTTTTCTCTTCTCCTGGCTGAACAGTCCCAATTCTTGAAGCCTGTCCCTATAGGGGAGATTTTCCAGCCCTCTGATCATCTTCATGGCCCTTCTCAGGACCCATTCCAACAACTGGATGTCCTTCTTGTGTTGGGGGCACCAGAACTGTTAAGGAGGCCACCAACAACTGAAGCCCTCCGATTTGTGGATTCCTATCACCAACAGACATACTATTCACAGAACATTTCCTGAACAGTCTTGTACTCATTCTAGTGGCAAATTTTTCTTCTAACTTGAAATAATCTAAGCACTTGGGAATTCAGTTATTGATAGTGCTGTTCATGTAAACCTTCAATTAAACATTAAAAGCATCTCAAACTGTCATTTAAGCAAAACATTTTCAGTCAAAACAAGACTGAAACACACAGAAGCAGGAATTAAGCTATGTCTTTCAACTCCTATTTTGAAAAGCAATATATTACTTTTCTCTTAGCATCTCAATCTTTACACCTATGTTATATGAACTTTTTTTTTTTTCCCCCCCCCAATGACTGTGGTTCATTTTTCTGTCAATAAGGCCCTGGAATACCTGTAATAAAAATCTACATTTCTGATAATCACAAGGTTCTGGGAAAGGGAGTATTAAGAGAAAGGCCTAAACAGTGTAAGACCTGTACTAAAATCCAGTTGATTTGACTGTCGTGCATTGTCCCTCACTTCCCCAAGCACTAACTTTTCCAGGTTTTCAGTTCCAGGTTTATTAGAATCTTTTAAAAGAAGGTTACCCAATATTAGATAAGGTACCCAATATTCATCCACTTGCAGCCCAGAAAACCAACTGTATCCTGAGCAGCATCAAGAGAAGCATGGCCAGCAGGTCAAGGGAGGTGATTCTTCCCCTCTACTCCACTCTGGTGAGAGATCCCACCTTGAGCCCTGCATCCAGTTCTGGAGCTCCTGTTACAAGAAAGATATAGGCATGCTGCAACATGTCCAGAGAAGGGCCACTAGGATGATCAGAGGGCTGGAGAGACTCTCCTATGGAGACAAACTGAGAGAACTGGGATCACACAGTCTGGAGAGGAGAAGGGTCCAAGGAGACAAGATACTGGAAGATCACAGTAGGAAGCGGGCTACAAGAAAGCTGGGGAGGGACTTTTTAGGATGTCAGGCAGTGATAGGACTGGGAGGAATGAAGCAAAACTAGCAGTGGGTAGATTCAGATTGGATGTTAGGAAGAAGTTATTTACCTTGAGGGTTGTGAGACACTGTAAGGGAGCTGGTGGAAGCCTCATCCCTGGAGATCTTTAAGGTCAGGCTGGATGGGGCTCAGAGCAGACTGATTTAGTGTGAGGTTCCAATCCCTCCCATGGTAGGGGGATTGGAACTAGATGATTGTTGAGGTCCCTTCCAGCCCTGACAATTCTATGATTCAAATCCACATCTTCTGCCAACAAGGATCCATAATTTAAACATAACTTCCAATTATAATTCACAAAGCCTTAAAAAAACAGAAGTTAAGCACAGGGCAGGGTACTTGCTTCTGAAAATATTTACAAGTGATACAGAACAAAGAACAACTACTTAATACTTGTTAAACAACATGACTAAAGAAGAAAAGCCTCCCTCATATAAACAAGTTTTACAGAGTTCCATCTGTTAATGAACACAAAAGCTGATCTGTAACTCTAAAAAGAAAGCATAGAAATTCTTAGCACAATAGAAGTATTCTTATATTAACTATAAGTTGTGAGCAGGTAAGTTTTCGCTGAAAACTTCCTTTCTCCCTTGGACATAGAAGAGAAAAGGTCTTCACTAAAACCAAAACACCTCTATGACAAAAAGAAGTTGTAGAGTCTGCAAGGGTTTAACTGCTGGAAACTAAGTGCATGGAAAAGGATCCCGGAGTGTGGTAGACAATAAATTATCCATGGGACAGCAACACAAGCTTGCGGTCAAGAAGGTGAATGGTATTCTGGGGTGTATTAAGAAGAGTGTGGTCAGCAGATCAAATCAGGTTCTCCTTCCCCTCTACTCTGCCCTAGTGAGGTCACATCTGGACCAGTTCTGGACTCCCCAGTTCAAGAGAGTCAAGGATATACTACAGAGTGTTCAATGGAGGCTACAAGGACAATGAAGAGACTGGAACATTTGTGTGATAAGGAAATGTTGAGAATCCTGGGGCTGTTTAGCCTGAAGAAGACTAAGAACAGACCTTATTTATGTTTGCTTACAAATATCTGAGGGTTAGGTGTCAAGAAGAAGGGGTCAGGCTCTTTTCAGTGGTGTCTTGTGACATGACAAGGGGTAATGGACACAAACTGGAACACAGAATGTTCCACCTCAACATGTTTAGAAACTTCTTTACTGTGAGGGTGACAGAGCCCTGGAAGGGGTAGTGCAGAGGTTGTGGAGTCTCTTTCTCTGGAAACTTTCAAGACCCATCTGGGTGCCTTCCTACGTGACCTGCCCTAGGTCATCTTTCTTTGGCAGGGGTTTTGGGCTGAATGTTCTCCAGAGATTCCTTCCAACCCTGACTGTGCTATGATTCTAGGTCTTCCTACTCATTCCACAACCTTTTATCTGAAGACAAACTTGCAGTATCAGTTCCCTGCTCATAAAACTGTCTTTACAGAGGGCACAACCTTGTACATGAGTTGATACTTCCATAGTACATGGGGCAATGTAAGCAGATCTACATCTATAGCTGTATCCCCAACATAGCCAGCAATCCCAGAACGAAGTGTCCATTCTCTGCCCTGACACTTCTCAGCTGCTGCCCAAACCTGATGCTACTTCCACAATCGCTGTGTATTTGTTAGTTTATAGACTTGAAGAAAGGAAAAACTGAACAGTCCTTTGCTTCCAGTAATGTGACTCTGCAGCACAGTGTTCAACCTGACTCACTTCAGAGACACAGAAGCTGGGGCAGGCAATTCTTCTGCCACCCCACCTCATACACTCACAGAATTTACCTTGGATCATCTAGTTCCAACCTCCCTGGCATTGTCAGGGACACCTTCTGCTAGACCAGATGAACCATGGGTTCATCCAGTCTGGTCTCGAACATCTCCAGGGAGAGGTTCATTTTATAAAGGCTGTGGAAATCTACACACATAACTACTGCGTTAAAACCAGAAAATAGGTAGAAGCAGAACACTAAACTGAGAGGTGGCACCAGGGGCAGTTGTGTGGTGGTGGTATTTGGATTCTTGTTTTGGCACCACACTACCTAAAAAAACCTGCAAGAATAGTCTCGGGAAGGTTTTGTATTTCAGTTAGATGCATTTGAAGTGCAAGAAAGATCTGCTCATGTGGAGGGGCTAGAAAGAAAAGTATCTTTATGTTGGACATTGTGGCTCTCTGCAACTCCATGAAAGGAGGCTGGAGCCAGATGGGGGTGGTCTCCCCTCCCTAGTAACAAGCAATAGGACAAGAGGAAACAGCCTCAAGTTTCCTGAAGCTCAGGTCCCACATGCCTGAAGCGTGTTCCTACACAGTGACTCTTGTTTTTTGCTGTGAAACCACATAGGCTCAGTTGATGTGACTATTTCCCTTTTGCAGTTCTGTTCCTGTTACATCCTTCTCCAGCCTATTTCAGTGAGAGCTGTTGAAACAATCTCATTTCTGTCTGGGCAGTTTAACAGTTCATGTGATAAATTGTAATGCGATTTTTTTCATCACTGCCTTCATTTCTTCTAAAATTGAGAGCTATGAAGGGTAACAACTTCCACATTTTAGTGAGCTGTAAATTGTGTAGTTTAAAAACCCCTGCCAAGTCCTCTAGCACAGATCACAGGAACGTGGTGTTATCTGCTACTGCCACCTCCTCAGAATACCTGCTACAAAGGAAGCCATGCTCATCGATTCCTGGTCACTGATTCCCTCCTCCATCTCATTCTTTAATACACAGTTATCCAAGGGCAAACAGACCATGAATTGCACCTCTAGAAACAGTTGCCACTGGTGATAAGAGAAGGTTATATTTTATTGCACGGGTTGAAGTTTTGTATGCAGTCCTCAGTCAGTAACCTGGAGGCTCAGTTCCACTGATGAGCAATTCACTGTGATCCCTAGACTAGAATCAACCTCTGCTGCATACTAAAATGTTAGATGCAGGAACTTTACATTGGCACTGTTACTTGCTGTCCAGTTTTCCATAGTGCACTCCACCAGAAACTGCCACAAGAAAGTTTTTACTACTCAGAATAATGTTACCTCAAAGTCTCTAATATGCCAGTAAAAAGCAGTGTTACCAATTCCAGGATTACTTGAAAACAGGGGAAAATAAAATTAAAGACAGATAGTAAATGCATCTCAATCACACACACACTCTCTAACTTGACAGTTCATGCCCTGGTTACCTTGCTTTTGTTAGCTAATGACCTCCTTTATCATTACAGACATAACACCAGAACTTATGCAAGACAGATACTGATAAAGCAGACCACAGATATCTACAGCTACTGCAAGATGCCTAAGGCAAGCAGGTCCTTCCATGGTGCTGGGCCTTGTATTTTACATGCAAGCTTCTGGTTTGTCCACCAAGACTCTGAGTGTAAATAAATGAAACAGTGCAGCCTTCTAACAGGTGAAAGAACTGCCTAGAAGCAGGAGGTTTGGTACAGTAAAGGGGACAGAAGTATAATATTTGTGTTGGAAAAGCCCTCTAAGACCATCAAGTCCACCAGTCAACCTAAGAGCACCATGGCAATTAAACCATGTCCCAAAGTGCCACGTCCACACATGTCTTGAACACCTCCCAGGGGTGGTGGCTCCAGCAGCTCCCTGGGCAAACTGTTCCAAAAATGCTCAAGGTGCAATTAATGCAATGCTTACCAGTGAGCTAGGTGGCACTAAGTACAGAACAAAGCTAAAAGAATTTCCCTTAATAAAAAATAACCACCCACAGTGGCAAACATCATAGCTGCAAAGTTTTTAACCCAAACCTCACAGAGTAAGAGCTGCACGGAACTGAAAGTTTTCACATATATAAAGGACTGTCAGGAAGATACAAACCAGGAGGTGTGAAGTACACAGTGGAAGGTCACCACAGACTGTGCAACAGTCACAAGTGCTCAAACAGAGTTGAAAGACAGAGGTTGAATAGGAAAACGAGTGACACAGTCTGCTGATAACACCAGCATATCAGCTAGTAGGATAGGACTGATTAATAGGAGCATCATGACCCTGCAATATTGAGTGACTGTGAGAAGCAGCAGCAGATGAAATCCATTGCAAATAAATCCGATATCATGAACACAAAGAAATGTAATCCCCAATTTCTATACACAACAGTAAGTTCTGAGCTGACTGAGAGACTGGGGTTAGAATATGCGGCTCCTTGAGAACCTGAACACAGTGCTCTGTAAAGGTCGTGAAAGGAAATTGAGTGCTCTGAGTTATTAGGAAAGGAACAGAGAAGAACACAGAAAACATTCCGATTCCTCATATTGACGTGCACCTTGAACTCCAATTCCAAGCCAGCTCTCTGAAAAAGCCTGGTATGGATTTGAAAAGGTTGAGAGGTAAGCAACAAGTTTGATCAAAGGCACGGGATACATTTTGTATGAGCAATAACTGCACAGACAAAGTTTTCAGTCTGAAAAAAAAGCTGACCAACAGGTTATGTATGCCAGCAATTTTTAAACTACCAGCAGAAGCATTCAGCCTTTTCCAAGAATGGGACAGCACACAGTAAAACTACTTCTGTAAACTGCAGGTTTAAAATACAGCATATGCTTCCTTCGACTCTCCAGAGTGAAGATGCAGAACTCCATGCCACAGGATTATTGTGGTTGTCAGTAACTGACAGAATGCGATGCTTTTGGAGTTACCTGCCCCCACCTCACTCCATGAAAATCCCCCAGACTAGACTCAGCCAGCTGGAATTTAAGGACTGAAGCTCTATTTACAGTTTAGCACAAGATACAAGCAGCTATATACACAACAGACAGGAATGGCTACAGAAATACACAAGTTAAAGGTAATACAGAAACACAATTCCCCTCCCAGAAACCAGAGTCCCCAAGAGGGCCTCCCAATCGCCCTTCCACCTTCTTTACACCCCTCTATCTTATCCCAGGGTCTGTCTTACATGCAAGGTGAGTTTGAAGGATCAGCAAGGGGGGTCAGAAGCAGAGTGATGAGTTGGGTTACACAGCAGAAAGACCATCAGACACAGTAGCTCCCAGAGACTCTCTGTCTTATCTATATTTGTGTCCTTGTTTCTATATATCTCAGGAAGCCTGAGTGAAGCAGGCATCACCATTACTTTCTTTTCACAGCCTATAATCTATCTTTTTTTTCATTAAAATATTCCAAATAGCCTCAAACCAGCACACAGAGCTTCACAAAGATATCCCACAACTGGAGGAAGGAAAAAAACATTGAGTAGTCACCATCTTTGGTTGAGAAGCACCAAAAGCACAAACTGTCAGGAGGGAATCCAGGATTTCAAGTCATCATTACTACAGAACTTTCCTATTCTTAAATTCCTCTTTGCCAGCATTCAGAAGAGGGTGACAGGCTACACAGGCCTTCAACTTCAGCCATCAGAGAGGTCTAAATATTCTTATGAGTTGAATGTCTTTCAAAAGACGGTAAATGAACCACACAGGTCCAGTGGGTTTGGCTTTCTAAATAAATCTCTTCTTATCCCATACATGTAGATCAAAGATCTCTGATTCTGCTATCAGGTGCTGCCCCTGGCAGCATAGGGAAGAATGAAATCATGTCGCGGGTCATCCTTCTCATCAGTGGAGCCACTCCAGGTCAGAATCTATGTGATAATTGAGATTATTTTTAACTTTGCTTGTCCTTGTTCCCCTATTCCTCTGTCATCATAGTTTTAATAGAGATGTTACACTACAGATAAGAAATGAGAATGACTTAATAGGAAGGGAGAACTCTATAACCTTTTTCGCTTCTACTCCATAAGTCAGACTATCCTCTTCCCTTTCAAGTACCATATAAATTTTATCTTTTCAGTGAAGTCTTAAGTTGCTGGGGTCCAAAGGCCTCCAAACCACTCTATCGGAGAGTCATAGAATAGTTTGGTCAGAAGGGACCTTTAAGATCACTTAGTTCCAATCCCCTTGCCATGGGCAGACACATCTTCTACTAAAGCAGGTTGCTCAAGATCTCATCCAACCTGGCCTTGAAGAACTGCGGGGGGAAGAGGCATCCACAAACTCCCTGAGCAACCTGTTCCAGTTTCAACACCATCACTCTGAACAATTTCTTCCTAATATCCAGCATAAATCTCTTACCTACCCGCTTAAAATCATTCTCCCTCATCCCATCACCATAAGCCCTTGGAAAAACTCCTTCCCCAGCTTTCTTGCTGGCTCCCTTTTGGTACTGGAAGGTTGCTCTAAGGTCTACCTGGAGCCTTCTCTTCCGCAGGCTGAAGAGCCCCAACTCTGTCACAGCCTGACAGGGTTATCTGGTGGCATCAAACACTTTTTGATCACAGCCACCCCTAACACAAGGAGCAAATTGTCCCATAGCATTTCAGTTCACAGGATATCAGTTCACAGCATTCTGCCTCCTGCTGCTTTTATACTCCCCAATTTGTATGGGCTTCCACTGCAGTTTTAGAGTGTAAAAGGCAAAAGCTGTGACTTTTGGTACCATTAGCAGTCATCTTCTACACAGTAACTAGAAAGAAAGAGTTTAAAGGATGTATCAACACTGCCCATTTGCACTCACAGAAGTACCTTACAGACGGGACCCTGAGCTACCCAGACCTGCAGAACCTTCACTGTGGCCCCAGGGCTCTCTCTCTTGCCATGTACTGGCCACTAAAGGGAGACAGAGAGTGCAGAGGAAATGCTTCACACCTAGGGCTTATCCTTACCAGCTAGGAAGTAATCATGACAGAATACATGTCCTTGCTCCAAGAAGGACTTGGAGGTGCTGGAGTGTGTCCAGAGAAGGGCAACAAAGCTGGTGAAGGTTCCTAGGAAACAGGACTGGTGAGGAAATCGGAGTAGTTTAACCTGGAGAAGCAGAGGTTGAGGGGAGACCTCATTGCTCACTACAACTCACTTTGCTAGAACAAAGTGGGGGTCAGTGTCTTCTCCCTGGTAACAAGTGATAGGATGACAGCAAACAGCCCTAAGTAGCACCAGGGGAGGGTTTAGGTTAGACAGTAAAAAAAAATTCCTTTCCTGAAATGTTTGTCAATCTTTGGAACAGGCTGCCCAGGGCAGTGGTGAAGTCACCATCCTGAAGATACGACATGCAGATGTTATGCTAGGGGGCACAGTATAGATGCTGTCCACATGCTACAGGGGTCACTTCTACATCAATTCAACAGCCTTCCACTAGCAGAGGTTCCATGTGAAGAGGCACCAGTTGAGCTGCAACACCTCCAAAAGAAACAGAGCACTAGCAAGGGTTTGCTCCTCATTGTCTACATTTTCCAAGGCATTCTTGATAAAGTAGTTGTCTCCACATTAGATTCCCACAAATTATGTTTCACTTTGAAGTAGAAATGTACCAACCTGTGAACTCACCAAACGAGAGGACAGAACAAGAAACTGGCAGCTATTAGTAGACACTGTGAAGGATCCTGTCCTACACTCTGTGCCCCACGTTGTGGGTTTGCAGACAAAGATTTACTTTCTATAGAAAGGAACAAGTGAGAGAAGTTGCACTTCACTGAAAATTACTTAGTCCTTTTGGTAATAAAATTTCCTTTTGGCCTTCTTAATCCTTCATTTCCTACCATAAAACATGCTGGAATAAATCCATCTAAATGTTTTCTAAGCTTTCTTCTGGTGAAAGCATTTTGAAATTTGCAAGAGCAACTCTGGTGATATGAGACCAGGGTGCCATCTCACTTCTGCACTGTATCATGAGAAGAGAAATGTCAGGGAAATTTCTCCCTAGGAGACCAATTGTGGAAGTCTTTAGATGTGGAGAAAGAGAAAAGAGAATTAGGACCTCTCACAGACAGCATGAGACTGGGTAGAAAACTCATGTTTTCTCGTGCTGCGACTGCAAAATTTCTCTGAGGGTTTGCACAGAAGAATATCTTTGAGCAGTCCTTTAAAATGAAAATAAAGTCTTAATTAAGGAAAAACAGTCGTCTTCTGTGCTTTCAGTCAGCTAGGTGAGCGAGGAAGGGGGTGGCTTGGGGAGAAATAATGACATCAATAAATGTGAAATGCAAGAATAAGCAGGGAAGACCTCTGTGCAGATGTGAGACGTCCAGACAGATCACACTATTACAAGTGCCACAATCCTGCTTGGGAAGAGATGAATGTAGAAGGGAGGAAGTACTGCTGTCCTCATTGCTACAAAAGCCTACAGAACATGCATTTTGCCACCAACCAGTCTGTTTGAGCAGGAAGGTTATTCCTTCTGAACATATTTTAGGTGGAACTTGATAACATGTAAGCTATGTACAACACTGTCGATTTCTAAGCTACCACAGTATCGGTAGAGAAGGCATCTTAGTGCCAGTTGAAGTCTGTTTATGCATATGCTGACAGCAAGAAAAAAAATAAATCCTTGAATGCAGAATAAATATTTTATACCAGAAGCATTTCTGAACAGACTAAATAGGAAGTGAAGCGCTGGTATGGTATTAGCAATAGGAACCCCCAAGTCTGGGGGATTCTCCACTACTCTCCAGGCTTTGTGAAACAACTGATACCATTTTTCTTCCTCAGTACTCAAGCCCCACCTTGACACACAGCACATCATACAAACACTTCAGCAACCAAGGAATCAGCCAAAAGAAGCCTGGAAGAAGCTGCATTTTGTGTGTGCGGGAGCATGTAATAAAGACATGAAAGTTCTGCTGAAGCCAGGAGGGACCAGGCATAACTGCTCGTTTACTCTCCTCCTACATTTATGAAGGGCATGAACCACTATTGGAAACACTTTTTGAGACTTTCTACAGAAAAACCATGGAATTGTTGAGGTTAGAAAACACTTCCAAGATTATCAAGTACAACCTTTTACCCAACACCCCCATGACTGCTACACCACCTCTACATATTTTTGCAACACCTCCAGGGA
Source organism: Eubucco bourcierii (assembly GCA_013396675.1). Lineage (NCBI taxonomy): Eukaryota > Metazoa > Chordata > Aves > Piciformes > Ramphastidae > Eubucco > Eubucco bourcierii. The sequence continues at coordinate 95,331 of VWZE01000508.1, read as the reverse complement.
TGATGACTCCACCACCTCCCTGGGCAGTCTGTTCCAATGCCTGACCACTCTTTCCAGAAAGAAATTCTTCCTAATGTCCAACCTAAACCTCCCCAGCAAAACTTGAGGCCATTTCCTCTTGTCCTCTTGTTAGTTACTTGGAAGAACTTACTTTGACTCTGTCCCACATGACATCCTGGTCACCAAACTGGAAAAACATGGACTGGATGGGTGGACCACTCGCTGGATAAGGAATTGGTTGGATGGTCAAACCCAGAGAGTGGTGATCAACGGCACAATGTCCACCTGGAGACCAGTGACAAGTGGTGTCCCTCAGGGGTCAGTGCTGGGACCAGTGCTGTTTAACATCTTTGTCAGTGACATGGACAGAGGAATGGAGTGCACCCTCAGCAAGTTTGCAGATGACACCAAGCTGTGTGGCACAGTCGACTTGCTAGAGGGCAGGGATGCCATCCAGAGGGACCTGGACAGGCTGGAGAGTTGGGCCCAGGCCAACCTGATGAAATTCAATAAGGCCAAGTGTAAGGTCCTGCACCTGGGTAGGCACAATCCCAAGCACAAATACAGGCTGGGTGGTGAATGGCTGGAGAGCAGCCCTGAGGAAAAGGACCTTGGAGTCTGGGTTGATGAAAAGCTCAACATGAGCCTGCAGTGTGCACATGCAGCCCAGACAGCCAACCGAGTCCTAGGCTGCATCAAGAGAAGCGTGGCCAGCAGAGCAAGGGAGGTGATTCTGCCCCTTTACTCTGCTCTCGTCAGACCCCACCTGGAGTACTGTGTGCAGTTCTGGAACCCTCAGCACAGGAAGGACATGGAAGTGTTGGAGCGGGTCCAGAGGAGGGCCACAAAGATGATCAGAGGGCTGGAGCAGCTCTCCTATGAGGACAGGCTGAGGGAGTTGGGGCTCTTCAGCCTGGAGAAGAGAAGGCTTCGAGGGGACCTGATAGTAGCCTTCCAGTATCTGAAGGGGGCCTACAGGAAGGCTGGGGAAGGATTATTTACAAGGTCCTGCAATGACAGGACAAGGGGCAATGGGCTTAAACTGGCAGAGGGAAGATTTAGACTAGATGTTAGGAGGAAGTTCTTTAAAGTAAGGGTGGTGAGGCACTGGAACAGGTTGCCCAGGGAGGTTGTGGATGCTCCCTCCCTGGATGTGTTCAAGGCCAGATTGGATGAGGCCTTGAGTAACCTGTACTAGTGGGAGGTGTCCCTGCCTATGGCAGGGGGTTGGAACTAGATGATCCTTGAGGTCCCTTCCAACCTTACCATTCTATGATTCTATGATTCTAAGAACAGGCCAATATCAGCCTCAGTACAACCTCCCTTCAGGTAGCTCTAGAGAGCAACAAAGTCTCCTCTCAGTCTCTGCTTCTTCAGAGTAAACAACCCCAGCTCCCTCAGCCTCTCATAAGACCTGCTCTCCAAATCCCTCACCAGCTTCATTGCTCTGATGTTCCAGGTAAGGGATTCTTTTCAGAAAGACTCTAAACGCGAAGAAATCCTCAGGCAAGAAAGGCAGAAGAAACACCCATATCTCCCCATAGCCCAGAAGGCTGTAGGCACAAACTCCCTGTTTTTCTGCAGACATCAGAACACAGCTGTACAGTGACAAATGCAGGCATGTTGGATCTATTTGGACAAGGACAAGAAGCAGAATCCCTGCCTAATGCACTGAAAGCCTGCTGACAGCCTGTGCCACTCTCACATGCTGCCAATGCTAAGGAGCTAACTGGGATCACAGCTGCTATTTGGAAACATAATTCATACCAAAAAAGGCAGTTTTACTTGCTTGAGAAGTCTTCAGCATAGCATGAAATTCCACTGCTTAGATACTTTCCCTGAATTACTAACAATAGCTGTAACAAAACAAAACAAAAAAAATCCATACAAGACATCTGGATCTTTTTTCCTGAAAAATCTAAAATTAGATCAAATTTCATGGAATCAATTTGTCCTCCATAACATCCTATGGCTTACTTGCTTGCCTTCTGGGAAAACTCCAGATTTCACCGTACAACAGCTGCTAAAAAGAAATTCAACAAATAAACCAAAGCCACCACACACCAATAAACAAACCCAAACACTCCCTTCCCAAGAAAACAAACACAACCAACTCTGAAAAATATGTCCCCACGGGCTGACTTTATAAACAGTCTGATGCTTCCAATGCTGTGACAGCTGCTGTCTTGTAATGCCAGTGACAACTGTCACACACCAAGCTGTCTCTCCTCTGAGCTTATAAAAAGATCACAGAATATCTTTGGTTGGAAGAGACCTTCAAGATCATCCAGCCCAACCTTGGACCCAGCACTGAAGAGCCAACGCTGAACCACATCCCTAAGCCCCAGGTCCATGCACTGTTTGACTCAGTTGTGGGAATTCATGAGGTAGGAATTATCAAATCTGCAGTTATTTTTTTCCAGCAAGCCCCATCCACAATTCTATATAAAATTAATTAGATGGGGTTCAGAAATTCGGTCGGGAAAAATCTTTCACAAGGTTGCTTCCAGGGAATTCAGTAATTCAGAGAAATCTGAAAGCTTGGAAAAGGGTTTGCTATTAAAAAAAAAAATAAATCAATCTTTGCCACACTTAAGAGCAAAGGTAGCCTGGAGCCCTAGGGAACATCTGCGCTACTCACGGCAGTGGAGTAGGAATTCAGAGATAGTTCCTTGGCTCCTTGTCGGCAGTCTGCACGGCAGTACCTTGAAGTGCAGATTGTGGGGTAGCTCAGGGTAAACCTCAGGCTGCTCACAGGGTATCCACAGATTATAGCAGGTCCCTTCAATAGGCAAGCAGGATCTGACAGTCCAACACTGGCAGTCCCTCTTAAAACCCTCTCAAAGTCCAACATAGCAGTCTCCTCAAAGTCCCTAGACAATACGTCCCACTGCCATACATATATTCTGGGGTGATTTGCTCTCCTCCGCTCAAGCCTGCGGGGGTGGGGTAAGGTACTTGACACCCACTCCTTTCACATTCCAAACCAGAGGTGGGAGGGGAGCAGAACAGTTTCACACCCCATTTGAACTTCCAGCGGGTAAGGGACTTGTGTGTGCCCCACCACACCACTTGAACACCTCCAATGGTAAATCTACCACAGCCCTGGGCAGACCCTCCCAACGTTTGAGAGCCCTTTTAGCAAAAAGAGTATTTCCTAGCATTCAGCTTAAATCACCCCTGACATGGTTTGTATGCATTTACACTGGTCATGTAGCTTGTCACCAATAAGAGATTGCCTTCCTTCTGGCTTCAGCCTCCCTTCAGGTAGCCACAGAGAGTGAGAAGCTCTACCCTCATCCTCCTCTTCTCCAGATGGAAGAACTCCAGCTCCCTCAGCCACTCCTTGTGGGTCATGTGCTCTAGGCCCTTCATAAGCCTTGTTCTCCTCCTCCGGACCCCTTGCAGCACCTTAATGGAGAGATATGCTAATATAGGTGGTTCCTTCTGCCTTTCTTGCCTGAGGGTTTCTTCACGTTTAGAGTCTTTCTGAAAAGAATCCCTTACCTGGAACTTCAGAGCAATGAAGCTGGTGAGGGATTTGGAGAGCAGTTCTTATGAGGAGAGGCTGAGGGAGCTGGGGTTGTTCACTCTGAAGAAGCAGAGACTGAGGAGACTTTGTTGCTCTCTAGAGCTACCTGAAGGGAGGTTGTACTGAGGCTGATATTGGCCTGTTCTTCCAAGTAACTAACAAGAGGAAATGGTCTCAAGTTGTACTGGGGAGGTTTAGGTTGGACATTAGAAAGAATTTCTTTATGGAAAGAGTGGTCAGGCATTGGAACAGACTCCAGGGAGGTGGTGGAGTCATCGTCCCTGGAGGTGTTGCAAAAATATGTGGAGGTGGTGTAGTGGTCATGGAGGTGTTGGGTAAAAGGTTGGACCTGGAGAGCAGCCCTGAGGAAAAGGACCTTGGAGTCTGTGGTGACGAAAAGCTCAACATGAGCCTGCAGTGTGCACATGCAGCCCAGACAGCCAACCAAGTCCTAGGCTGCATCAAGAGAAGGGTNCTTCCAGTATCTGAAGGGGGCCTACAGGAAGGCTGGGGAAGGATTATTTACAAGGTCCTGCAATGACAGGACAAGGGGCAATGGGCTTAAACTGGCAGAGGGGAGATTTAGACTAGATGTTAGGAGGAAGTTCTTTACAGTAAGGGTGGTGAGGCACTGGAACAGGTTGCCCAGGGAGGTTGTGGATGCTCCCTCCCTGGATGTGTTCAAGGCCAGATTGGATGAGGCCTTGAGTAACCTGTACTAGTGGGAGGTGTCCCTGCCTATGGCAGGGGGTTGGAACTAGATGATCCTTGAGGTCCCTTCCAACCTTACCATTCTATGATTCTATGATAATCTTGGAAGTCTTTTCTAACCTCAACAATTCCATGGTTCTTCTGTAGAAAGTCTCAAATAGAATTTCCAATAGTGGTTCATGCCCTTCATAAATGTAGGAGGAGAGTAAAGTCTTTATTACATTCTCACACACACACAAAATGCAGCTTCTTCCAGGTTTCTTTTGGCTAATTCCTTGGTTGCTGTAGTGTTTGTAGTGTAGTGCTGTGTGTCAAGGTGGGGTTTGAGTACTGAGTAAGAAAAATAGTATCAGTTGTTTCACAAAGCCTGGAGAGTAGTGTTAGCCTACTCAAACCTTGGGAGAGGTGTGAGACAAATACATATGTCTTAGTTGTCCCTTAGATGAGCAATTGCTTATACAAATTCTGAAACATAGTTGTTGGAGGCCTAAAAAATTAAGGTCAGAGAGTTGAGACTGTCAATGTTCCTTGAAAACATGGCTATCACAGATATGTGACTCAGTTTCCCTTACTTAAGAAATAATAAAGGACTAAAATTTGCTTATTTGTAACTGCCTTTGGACAGCACCTCAATCATCATGCTGGGCAGGCTATGGATGTAGACTACCTGGACTTCAGCAAAGCCTTTGGCACCATCTGCCACAACAAGCTCCTGGCAAAGCTGGCAGCTCCTGGCTTGGACAGATCCACTCTGATACGGGTCAAGACCTGCCTAGAAGGCCAGACCCAGAGAGTGGTGGTGAATAGTGCCACATCCAATTAGCAGCTATCACCAGTGATGTCCCCGAGGGATCAGTGCTGGTCCCAATCCTGTTCAATGTCTTTATTGATGATCTGGACCAGGGGATTGAGTCCAGCATCACTAAGTTTGCAGATGACACCAAGTTAGGAGCAGGTGTGGATCTGTTGGAGGATAGGAGGGCTCTGCAGAGGGACCTGGACAAGCTGGATGGGTGGGCAGAGGCCAGTGGGATGAGACTGAACAAGGCTAAGTGCAGGGTGCTATGCTTTGGCCACAACAACCCCAAGCAGTGCTACAGGCTGGGGACAGAGTGGCTGGAGAGTAGCCAGGCAGAAAGGGACCTGGGGGTGCTGGTGGATAGTAGCTGAACATGAGCCAGGAGGGTGCCCAGGTGGCCAGGAAAACCAATGGCATGCTGGCCCATATCAGTAACACTGTGGTCAGTAGGACAAGGGAAGCTTTTTTGCCCCTGTACTGAACACTGGCCAGGCCTCACCTTGAGTTCTGTGTCCAGTTCTGGGTCTCTCAATTCAAGACAGATACTGAGGTACTGAAAGGTGTCCAGAGAAGGGCACCAAGGCTGGTGAGGGGCCTGGAGCACAGCCCTGTGAGGAGAGGTTGAGGGAGCTGGGGGTGTGCAGTCTGCAGAAGAGGAGGCTCAGGGCAGACCTCATTGCTGTCTACAGCTACCTGAAAGGAGCTTGTAGCCAGGTGGGGTTGGTCTCTTCTCCCAGGCATCCAGCAACAGAAGGAGGGGACACAGTCTCAAGTTGTGCCAGGGGAGGTCTAGGCTGGATGTTAGGAGAAAGTTGTTGGCAGAGAGAGTGATTGGCATTGGAATGGGTTGCCCAGGGAGGTGGTGGAGTCACTGTCCCTGGAGGTGCTGAAGTAAAGCCTGGATGGGGCACTTAGTGCCATGGTGTAGTTGATTGGCTAGGGCTGGGTGATGAGTTGGACAGGATGAGCTTAGAGGTCTCTTCCAACCCGGATGATTCTATGATTCCATTCTATAATCAGATACTGAAGATTGTCACTGCACGTGACAAAGACAATGGGAGTACAAGAGAAGAAATGTCATGTTCCAGACACTACTTTTATCAAATATCTCCCGAAGAGTAAGTTGTGCAGGTCCTTTTTCAGAAGAGCATATGAGAAACAGACAGCTTAGTAACTTGATGGAAAAGACAGAGACTAACAGAGGCTTTGTATCTAAACCCAAAATGGGTTCAGCTGGCAAGCTCTCCAATTGAGAAGGGCTTTGCTACAATCATATCCTGGCTGAAGAACTCTACCTTCTGCCATCCAGATGATTTATAAATGATAAATTGTTATATAGACAGTATCTTCCAAGCTGTAATTTACTGCTGATTGCCTGACTTCTCCTCTAAGAGGTTAACTCCTCATTTTAGAGCTGATTTTGAATCCAAGATGAGGCCACTTAGCCAAGGATACCAAATCTAGTTTCACAGCAAGAGAGTTCTTAATCAAAGGTATTTGAAGTCTGTCTTTAAGGGCCAAGAGAGGAATCTGTATACAGATCTTACTGTGTATACACAGTATGATGAAGATGTCCCTTCTCACTTCAAGAGGGTTAGACTAGATAACCTTTACAGGACCCTTCCAAGTCAAACTAATGGACGATTCCCAGTATTTCCAATCTGACACACAACACTTCAGGAGCAAAAAAATCCCATTACCTTTTGCAATGGAAGTAGAGACTAAACACTCATTCTGCCTGCAATCTCCTTCTCAGTTTTACAGTGCAATAGCCTGTGCATACAGCTTGACCTTTCCAGGAATCTTAAAAAAAAATTTTTTTTAAAAATCATTGAGTGGGGAGGTTATGGCATCTTCATGTCCGCCCCTTGGGCTTCTCCAAAAAGATAATCCAATCCCCAGTAGCTACAATCTGCTGTCAATAGGGCAAAGCTCCTAGCCAACAGGTGAGCAGGGCCAGCTGTTCTAACATCACATTATCTTATGAAGGCAAATGTTGCTGTTTCAATTAACTTTTCTTTTTACCTTTAAATGAACTGATTAAAAGAAGCCACAGAATATGTGAAGACAAAAGTAGAGATGCAACTTATATCCTCTACAAGTTTTCCCTCACAGTTGAAGAATCAACAAACTTCACTGCCAACAGCCAGGTTGTAAATATTGACTCAAATCAATATTTGCTGTGTACATCACTACTGGGGTACATCAGTGCAGCTCCAATGATTTTAATGGTGCAAGATTTATTTGCACCAGATGATGATGAAAACCTATCATATTTGTTCAGGCAAGTTTAGGCCTCTTAAAAGGTCAGTCAACTGATGAAGAGCTTCTCCAGGTTCTCCAACAGAAGGAGGGAAATTGAGTCCTCCAGCATCTCTAAATATAATTTACACAACATGCTTCATAAAAACAACATTGCTGTTGTTGCATTAACCCAGAACTGCACCATACTGCTTCAGATTCAACAGAACTGAATCACATGGCAGATATCCATCCTGCAGCCATCAGCAAGCACCAATCTGTAAGCAAAACTCATCTACAGACAGGAAGCTAACAAGTGTGCCCAAGGAGGAAAAAAACAACAAAAACCAAACAGTATTTGTACAAAAAAAGAGGCTACTTCTACAACCTCTAGAAAAACAGATGCACATGGTACCATCCTAACTGCAGCAGAGCAACTACTGCATCCACTCCATGACAGGTATTCTAGAAATCACTGAGATAGATCTAAGCCACAATCTCCTCTAGGGTTTCAAAGTTGCATTTCCAGCATGTTTCTCTTCAAGAAAAAAAGAGATCTACCGCCCATCAGTACTTCAGCAGTCCTCCTTGGTGTCATCTGCCAACACAGTATTCACAGCTCCCACTACAAACCAGTTTTGTTGCAGATCTTCTGAAAACTTCCACACATACTGTACACTGGGTGGGCCTGGGGTCCTAAAATAAATAATGATTTTTAAAATTAAATACTTTTTTCTAATAACTCAATTCTTTGTTCTTTTGATTTCTTCTAAGCCACTTCCCCCCCACACACACCATTGGAAACTTCTAACACCTACAACATTTTGTGGTCTTCCAGAGTTCTACTATCAACTTTGTAAAGAAACACCTCCCCTCTGCTTTGAACCAGAGCCCTTGAGTTCCATTTGATTCCTGCCAGATTCCGGCCAGGAAGAGACCTTAGAGTAGCCTTCCAGTATCTGAAGGAGGCCTACAGGAAAGCTGAGGAGGGACTATTGACAAGGTCTTGAAATGACAGGACAAGGGGCAATGGGTTTGAACTGGCAAAGGGGAGATTGAGACTGGATGTTAGGAGGAAGTTCTTTCTAGTGAGGGTGGTGAGGCACTGGCACAGGTTGCCCAGGGAGGTTGTGGTTGCTCCCTCCCTGGAGATGTTCAAGGCCAGGTTGGACAAGGCCTTGAGTAACCTGTACTAACGGGAGCGTCCCTGCCTATGGCAGGGGGTTGGAACTAGATGTTCTTTGAGGTCCCTTCCAACCTTACCATTCTATGAATTAATTTATTTTCTATATATATAATTTTTATATTTATTAACACACAATTAACATAGAATATATAGAAATACAACTATATAAATTATATTTTTATATGTTATATATATATTTTCACCTCCCAGTTTTCTAGACCTCTTCAAGCATTACTGTTTTTTTCAGGTGACAAAGTTCCATTTGTTCATTTTATGGAACTTACTCTGTACATTTGATCATTCATGCTGCTCTTTTATGAGCCCTTTCCAATTCCATTACAACTTTTATGAAGATGGAGCCAGAGCTGCATGCAATATTCAAGATGCAAAAGCACCATCATGCAGTGTCATCATGATGTTTCCTGGTTTATTTTCATTCCTCTTTCTAAACCTTTGTTTTCTTGAAGACTATGAAGAATTCAACTGATCTTCCTTACCCTCAAACCTTGTTCTTGAGTTCCAAGGCTCATCTCAGAGTAGGACTGCAGAATTATTCACATCTCCCCTACAGTGGGGCAGAGGGGAGGTGTTTCTTTACAAAGTTCATAGTAAAACTCTGGAAGACCACAAGATGTTGTAGGTGTTTGAAGTTTCCAATTGTGGGGAGAAAAAAAGAAAAAAAAAACAACAAACAAAAAGTGTTTTTGAAGAAATGCTTTCAAAGAACAAAGAATGGAGTTATTTTTTGAATTAAATACTTTTTTCCCAATCATTACTGATTTTAGGACTCCATGTGGCATTTACTTCTATTGCATTTTAATCAATTTCACCTGTCATTTTTATCACTCAGGTGCTCAGCAATGAGCTGGTTTTTGGATTTTTTGGCAGCTCTTCACAGTCAGCAGTCACCTTAGCTCTGCTGAAAACTTCAGAGCAGTATCACCAGTGAAACCTAATGTGGTCCTGCTTCTTTTTGGATCATTTAGTGACACAAACAGCATGTGTCCTACCACAGGAACTGAAGTACTCTATCTCCTGATGAACCCTCTGCCAGTGCACTCATTTATTTCTACAATGTTCTCTTTGTGGACTCCTTCATAATGAAGAGCTTTGATACAGAAACTGTCCTCCAACTCCTCCACCTCCTCCACAACACACAAAAGAACAGAAATCACTGAGAAAGTGTCCAGATCTGTTATTATCATGGCTTTCTTTTCATACCTCAATCATCCACTTACTCTTTGGTCCCTCTGGCAGATTTCCTCTTCCCCTCATTTTTGAGAAAAGGGTTCATTCAGGTTTTTGTCCCAAATTTTTACCTCTTCCCCTTGTATTTTATGCCTTAGACAAATAGATTCATTGAATGAATAATCTTGTCCTTAAACACAACCTGCATTTATACTATAATGCTAGTCAAAAGAAAAACATGTCAAGAATCACTATGTACAAGACTTGCCCTTTAATATATGAAGGTATCAAAACCAAGAGAACTTAAAAAAAAACCCAACAAAACAAAACAAAACAACAAACCAAACCAAAACACAGTAACAATTTCTGAGAGGTTACCATAGAGAGGTTTCTGAGAGGTTGCCATTTGGATGCCAACACTCTGTGCTGGGTTAGGAACTGGTTGGAGGGCCGAGCCCAGAGAGTGGTGGTGAATGGTGCCACATCCAGCTGGAGGCCGGGCACTAGCAGTGTCCCCCAGGGATCAGTGCTGGGCCCCATCCTCTTCAACATCTTCAGTGATGATCTGAACAAGGGCATTGAGTCAGTCACCAGCAAGTTTGCAGCTGACACCGAGCTGCGGGCTGATGTTGCTGGGTTGGAGGGCAGAAGGGCTCTGCAGCAGGACCTCGACTGCCTGGACAGATGGGCAGAGTCCAACGGGATGGAGCTCAACAAATCCAAGTGCCAGGTGCTGCACTTTGGCCACAACCACCCCATGCAGAGCTACAGGCTGGGGTGGGAGTGGCTGGAGAGCAGCCAAACAGAAAGGGATCTGGGGGTGCTGATTGACACCCGCCTGAACATGAGCCAGCAGTGTGCCCAGGTGGTCAAGAAGGCAAATGGTATCCTGGCCTGCATCAGGAACAGTGTGGCCAGCAGGAGCAGGGAGGTCATTCTCCCCCTGGACTCTGCACTGCTTAGGCCACACCTTGAGTCCTGTGTCCAGTTCTGGGCCCCTCAATTTAAGAAGGACATTGAGGTGTTTGAGCGTGTCCAGAGAAGGGCAACGAGGCTGGGGAGAGGCCTCCAGCACAAGCCCTATGAAGGGAGGCTGAGGGAGCTGGTTGTTTAGCCTGGAGTAGAAGAGGCTCAGGGGAGACCTTCTTGCTGTCTACAACTACCTGAAGGGCGGTTGTAGCCAGGAGGAGGTTGCTTTCTTCTCTCAGGCAATCAGCACCAGAACAAGAGGACACAGTCTCAAGCTAGGTCAGGGGAAAGTTTAGGCTGGAGGTGAGGAGAAAGTTCTTCACTGAGAGAGTCATTGGCTACTGGAATGGGCTACCCAGGAAGGTGATGGAGTCACCATCCCTGGAGGTGTTCAAGGCACGTTTGGAAGTGGCACTTGGTGCCATGGTCTAGTCTTGAGGTCTGTGGTAATGGGTTGGACTTGATGATCTTTGAGGTCTCTTCCAACCTTGGTGATACTGTGATAGTTAAAATATCAGGGGATAATCATCTTATTTATGAAAGAATATATCTTACATCAAAAAAGAAAAAAAAAAGTGCAACCAGTCTGCTGAGAAAATGATAGACAAATATATTAATAGAGACTATTGTGACTGAAAATTGAAAGAGCCAGGGCAAAAATGACAAAAGAAATTATTAGCAATGCATTGCTATTCAGTGACTAGAGGCAGAGACACAGAATCTTGCAAGGATACATATATCATGCAGAAGTAGTAGTATTTATCAGACCAGAAGAAATATTTAATGTCTAAAATGACTGTATAAGGGCAGATAAACACTTCACTGTACTACACAATTAAATGTATTGTAGCATAAAAACCGCCTCCAATATGACAACTCACATTTGACAAGCCACAGTATCTTTGCTTTCATTGGGAATCAAGAGCAGCTATGAATGCAATTATTTCTGCACTTGAAAACTGAACACAGAGAAGGTCATATTGGCAAACTGTTGCAGCCTCCCCAGAAAGGAAAGCACTTTTCTACATCTCAAAAAATGGCACCATATACACTGATAGCAGTGACCTCTCGATACCTGCAGAGAAGCAGCTGGTGTGTGGTAGGATGCCAAATCGATCAAACACACCACCCTGTCTCCACCCCAGACAAGGGCTCTGACAACCATGCCCACAGTGGGAGCCCAGCAGAACAGACCAGCCACGTGCCCACACAGGGACATACTGCAGCCCAGGCCGTGTGCTTCAGATCAGCAATAAACACTTCAGCGAGGAGGAACACCACATCTCCTCCTGTGTTTCCAAAGCAGAAATGGAGGAAGATTGGGTCTTGATGTTTATTTCTAAGGCATTTCAGCATTTCTCCAGCTCCTGCACACAACTGGAGCGTGAATCCTGGCAGCTAAGACAGAGTCTGGATTGGGTGGGTGGACAGGTATAGCCACAACTAAAATACTCATCTGCAACGGTGGCTTGCTGTTTATTTCCTGTAGCCCAGGACAGCATTGTGATGGTTTGGGAGTTACCTGCCCCCCACCCC